>JAJJWW010002343.1:0-468336 GCA_023531295.1 Papaver armeniacum | reverse complement strand
CTTTTCTTTAGTTTCTGAAGTTGTTTTCCTCTGAATAGGCTTGGGATCCGCCGCGACCTCGTAAAGTGTTAAAGGCGTCTTCTAGACAGAGAGATGATGATATTCTTACGCTACACCCTTGAAGAGTAGATGACCTTGTTGTGGTTATGGCCTTTTGGTTGACTGTGTCATCTGAGCTTTGACAGTGAAGAGATTCCTTGTAGATCTTTGCAGTGATTGTCGTTGTGGTGAAGCTATGGCTGGTATCAACAAATGAGCGGCAACAGTTCTTGGTAGCAGATGTAATAAGAAGAGACTACATTGTCGTGGGAACAAAGTAGGTTGGATGGAATTGCTTGGGCATACGTGGAAGTAAAAGGATTGGCTGGATGCGTAAACGAGCAAACTGTCCATGATCACGAGTTTTAGCGGGATGGATCAAAAGGTGTCCATGACTACGAAGATTGGATGGCTGTGATCATGATCCTTGACATGGTGAGTGTGGTGGCACGACCATTTGCAGGAAGGAGTGGCTTTGAAGTGGCTTCGGCTCTTGGAGAGGACGTTGAAACTTAAAGAGCCAAATGCTGAAGCTTCGGTTTCGGATCCTGGTGCAGCTTATGGAAAGAACGCTGAAGCGGAGCGGCTACTGGAGCGAACGTTGAAGCGGAGCGGTTGCCGGAGGACGTTGAAGCGGAGCTGCTGCTTCAATCAACGTGCTGTCAAATTGGACACCCTTCACGCGAACAACGGTTATGAGTCCCCAGTTTCATTCATCAATCGTTCTTTCCAAGAGAGGTTGGGGTTTGGGAACAGCTTCCCTGACTGGAGACTGCTGCTTTCCTGATGTAGTGCGGTTGAGGGTTGCGAATACATCTTGACGTTTTGCGCCTTGGAAAAATATGAAATCTCATATAAAGTGTTTCATCATAGACTGCACGATTTTGTGGGCGAAGTCCTCAGAAATCATACAACTCCTGACGGGAAGAGGGTCTTCGTGAACTCAGGAGGGTTGCTGATTTTCTTTGCCTCGATTTTGGAGAAGTCGTTCCTAATCTCCACGTTTGATGAAATTGGATTGCTGATTCCCTTATACTTGGCGTTCAAGAGCAACGCGTGCCTCTTCGTCTATAAACGCGCGTCCTGATGAAGTGCCTGGATGTTAACAGTATTTCTTGGCATCTCCTTCTAGGGTTGATGTGACTCTTGTGGTGGACGCTCTGTTAGTGTCTTGAGGAAAATAGGTATCTTTTTCTGAGTTGTATCCATGTCCGTCTGAGCCTTACGAAATCCTTTCATCTTTTCACCGTATCAACAAATGGTAAAAGGAGGGCGCTTCTTCTTCAGGCTTCCCTGGTCTCTCGTTCTGATGGTGGAGTAGCAGCGGCTCTGGTGATCGAAGGTGTAACGCCTGAAGGGATATTTTCTGCGTCGCTGGTGTCAACAGGTGGCGTATTAATATCACTTTGTTAGGAGGCAGGAATAATCTGTGATCCTTGCGTTCGCGGCTTGGCGTAAATTTGGTTTGGCCATCGAGTGTTGGCGTCAACGCTGCAACTTTGGATACTGACCGGTAACGGTGGCGCCATCGGAAGGACGCAAGTCGTTAGCGCCGGAAGGATGCAAGTCTGGCCGGTGTCGGGAAAGATGCAAGCTGTCAGAAAGATGCAAGCTGTTAGCGCTGGATCGTCTTGGAATGGGCGCTGGCTTGGTGTGGACGCTGGCTTGGATTTGGTATGGCGCGGACTATTGGCTGGGCATGGCGCGAACTGTTGGCTTGGCATGACGCGGCTTGGCGTGGCGCGGAATTGTTCTTGCGGGCCCAGTTTCCTCTTTCCATACGTAGCTCAAACAGGAAATCCTTTCCTTATTCAAATTCCAAAAGTGTTATGCCTATGAAAGGGGTTGTCTCTCCTTTGTTATCTCGTCCTAGTGTTAGCGGTAGGCAAGCATATTCCAGCTATGTACTCCAGCGTTTCTCTTTCAATTTGTTTTCTTGTTTTCTTGTGTTGGTGCAAACCCTAGCCATAGGTATGCCTTCCATAAATCTGTAGAAATATTTTTCTTCTGAACTGGTGTAAACCCTAGCCAAGGGTATGCCTTTCATAAACTTGTATAAATACTTCATCATAAACAATTCCTCTTCGAGTAACGTCGGCTACCTCATGAATAGTAACAGGTAGTCATTATTATGCAAAGTAGGCACGTACGGGTAGGTGACTGTTTTTTTTTTTTTGAAAGGAAAACAAAGCGCCTGGTTTATGGTTTGATTTGAATTGATAGATAATTGTTATCTACGAAGGTTTTGGATTATTATTTTGGAATGAATTGTTTTAGAATAATGTTATTTTGGTTATGACTATAAGTAGCATAAGTACCCCAGGAAATCCATGGATTTGTGAATGTTGTGCGATAGTAGAAAGCACGAAATGAAACATGGGAACAATATGGCTATCGGTTTTTATTATCTCTGTGAAGATTTGAAGTAGTAAATCATGTATTTTGTCTAGGCAAGGCTTACTCGGTTTTTCAGATATCCTGACGAAAAATGAATCTTCCTGGTATAAGTCCAAGTTTTGTGGGAAGCACCGTCGTGATTGTGGAAAGTCCCCAGCCGTCTCTGAATCACCTGATAACCGAGTCGTCGACCCCTGGTCGGATCGTTTGCTTCTAACCTCTGGGAAGTCCCCAATCATCCCTTGTCGTGTCATGACTGGGAATCAGGCCGTCCGGTAACTGAGTCGTTGATCCCTAAGTGGATCATTTGATTCTATCGACTTGATGTCCGGGTCGAGATTTGAGATCGGGAATTGGAAATTGACAGCGTGACCGAAAGATCAATCTCCCACTGTGGTCGCCAATTGTTTGAGGGTGAAAACGGTTTCTGCTGATTTCGGTAATTTCGCGTGATTGGGTGAGAAACGAGTCTAAACCCTAAACAATGTACTGCAAGGGAGTACTTTAGATTCGAGAGATCAATCTGTACAAATCCGGCCTAAACCAAGAAATGGTCGTTCCAGACTTACTTCGGTCACAAAGTGAAGGAGAAGGGTTGGTTTTTGGGAGGGAAGCGAAGAAAGTGTTGAGACCAGAATAGGTGATTCTGGAAGAGTAGTTGTTTGACTTGTATCAGAAAGTGAAAGCTAACAGATGGGAAAGCTAGCAGGTGATTTCTGAGTGTTGTATGTTCCTAACCAAAACTTGTTCTTTGGTGGGAATAGGTAAGACCTATTTATACAAGTCGTAACAAAACGTACTCTGGTCTCGTAAGAAATGGAAACGGTTGAGTAATGTGGAAGGAGGTGGTAACGGGTAACGTCTGGAATTGATGTTCCATAATGAAAGAAACGTTTCACCATTACTCCTTGTATTTACTAACCGACTCATTCTTATGACACTTTCTTTTAACGGGCATAGTGTACGCCGCACGTTGTAAACCGCCAAACCAAAACCCTAATGAGCATCCCCCAGTTTGTGACATGTGTTGATGTCTCGAGTGTTTTCGTGGAAAACATGTAGCATGTTGCTGTTGTTTGGAAAGTTGAGCTTGGGAGACTTGCCGGCTCGGTGGTGACCTTCAACGGTAGAGATTTTGCATCTTGAGAGGAAAGGTAGCCGTCGATTATTGCAACCCTACGTTTGGTAGCCAGTGGCAGGAAAGCATGGCCGGCATAGCTTTAATATGGCATACTTTAGGCGCGGCCAAAAGTTAGGGTTCTGGCATTGTTTGGGCGCGACCAAAACTATGGCTTGGTGTCGGGCAAAAAGCTTCCACGCGTTGGCTGGTAACCTTGGACGGCTAAGATATGCATCTTAGAAGGAAAGGTGACCTTTGATAGTCGCAAGCCTTCGTTTTAGCATCCGTGAAGGGAAGGCCGGCATGGTATGGCTTAGGCGTGGCAAGGTGGCTAGCACGACATGCCATTGGCACATGTGGCATGGTCGGCATGCCTTGGCGCGGTTTGGGCGTGGACAAAACTAGGGTTTTGGCGTTGGGCCAAAGGTTACCATGCGTTGGCTGGCGACCTTGGACGACTAAGAATTGCATCTAAGATGGAAGGGTGGTCGTTGATTGCCGCATGCCTTCGTTTTAGCAGCCGTGAAGGGAAGGACGGCATGGTATGGCTTAGGCGCGGCAAGTTGGATGGAACGGCTTGCCATTGGCACATGTGGCATGGTCGGCATGCCTTGGCACGGTTTGGGCGTGGCCAAAACTAGGGTTTTGGCGTTAGGCCAAAGGTTACCATGCATTGGATGGCGACCTTGGACGGCTAAGATTTGCATCTAAGATGGAAGGGTGGTCGTTGATTGCCGCACGCCTTCGTTTTAGCAGCCGTGAAGGGAAGGTCGGCATAGTATGGCTTAGGCGCGGCAAGGTGGCTGGCACGGTATGCCATTGGCACATGTGGCATGGTCGGCATGCCTTGGCGCGGTTTGGGCGTGGCCAAAACTAGGGTTTTGGCGTTGGGCCAAAAGTTACCATGCGTTGGCTGGCGACCTTGGACGGCTAAGATTTGCATCTAAGATGGAAGGGTGGCCGTTGATTGCCGCACACCTTCGTTTTAGCAGCCATGAAGGGAAGGCCGGCATGGTATGGCTTAGGCGCGGCATTCCATTGGCACATGTGGCATGGTCGGGATGCCTTGGCGCGGTTTGGGCGTGGCCAAAACTAGGGTTTTGGCGTTGGGCCAAAGGTTACCATGCGTTGGCTAACGACCTTGGACGGCTAAGATTTGCATCTAAGATGGAAGGGTGGTCGTTGATTGCCGCACGCCTTCGTTTTAGCAGCCATGAAAGAAAGGCCGGCATGGCTTTGGCATAGTGTAGGCGCGGCCAAAATTAGGGTTTTGGGAAAACCGTGATGTTTGGCTTTGGGCCGCAAGTTGCCATGCATTTGGTGGCAAATTTGGACGGCTGAGATCTGCATCTCAGATGGAAGGGTGGCCGTTGATTGTTGCAACCCTTCGTTTGGCATCCAGCGGCATGGTTTAGGGCCGGCATGGCTTTGGTATTGGCGCGGAGGTGCGGTTTTGCATCTAAGATGGAAGGGTGGCATGGCATGCCTTAGGCGCGCAGACGGCTGGCCTTGGCATGGTTTGCCATTGGCATGGTGGTGCGGTTGGCATGGTCGGCATGCCTTGGCGCGGAGACGTGGCTGGCATGGTTTGCTATTGGCACGGTGGTGCGGCTGGCATGGTTGGCATGCCTTGGCACGGAGGCGTGGATGGCATGGTTTGCCATTGGCACGGTGGTGCGGATGGCATGGTTGGCATGCCTTGGCGTGGAGACGTGGCTGGCATGGTTTGCCATTGGCACGGTGATGCGGCTGGCATGGTTGGCATGCCTTGGCGCATGGTTGGCATGCCTTGGCGCAGACGTGGCTGGCATGGTTTGCCATTGGCACGGTGAAAGGATCAGGGTTAGGCATATACAGAGGTGATGTCAGTTAGTACTAACAGTTCTGTCGTGGAACAAGACACGTGTATATATAAAAAAAAGGTATCATGGTAATTCTTACGTAGGCATGCTGATTGATTCAATAAATGCGCTAGTGGTCGTAGTGACGTCATGTCAGATGTATGTTTTTACGATTTTAACCCCAAGCTAAAAACCACCGTCAACACTTGTATACTTCTATGAGAATGTAAACAATTGAACAACTCTAGAACTAGTTTCATTTGAGTCATTTGAACTAGTTATGGTTAAGATGAATGAGGTTGATGATGAGTGCCAAATAGTGCATATTTATACACCTTTTTATTGGCATTTTACTCATCTTTTGCGCTTAGAAATCAGATATTATCCCAGATTCTGTGTTTTCTTTGTTTTCAAGAATAAATATTTGTATTAATTAATTTTGTGTTTTTTAGGTAATAAATAAAGTCCGGAAAAACTGAGGAGCTAAAGAGCGAAGAATTGGAGTCAAACATCTATGGAGCAGTTAGCCAAAGCCCGCGCGCAAATCAGTTGCAACCCAGCAAGGAAGACTTGGGCTAGAGCTACCCACGACCCGGATCCGAACCCGCTCATCCCGAGCCGTCGAGATCTCGCCTGGCTACATCCTACGGTCGCTCCATCGTTCACATCATGTCTTGATACTCCCGCTCCACAGCAAATCGCCTCAGTTCCCCCTCGACCGTTCAGATCTTCTCCAGCTAGATCCTACGCTCGCTGAAGCCTTTCCATCACCCATCGATGTGTTCGCTCCGCAAAGAAAATGACTCATACCCCTACACCTATCGACTACACCCCATTCTTTCTCCTTCTTCTCTTTCTTCTCATCTCTGCTCTTCTCCATCTCCTCTCCCCGACCAAGCTCGAGCGAGCCATGCCGCAGCCTCACCACCACCAACTCCTTTATCTCTTGTCGCCATCACCACCAACCGCACAACCACAAAGAGCCCCTAGTTCTAGTTGTCTCTCGCAGAGCCTCTCTCTCAACCCTAGAGGCTATGTGAGAGATAAATATAACTAGGGTTTCACCTAATCAAAGCAAGAGGAGTTCTGAGCACGAATTGACAGGGGAGAACAACAATCAGAGTATGGGTTTGAATTACTTTATATTTAATTTCGATTTTGGAATTAGGGTTTGGCAATTTTGTGTGCATGTATAAATAGCAGTGAAGGGTGTTGATAGAAATCATGCGTGGGCTAGCCAGTGCTTCAATTAGAGTTTAATTTGCAGTTTAACAATTTTATTTGATGTTTTAATTAGTTTTGTTAGGGTTTCAGTGAAACCCTAATTCCTTATTATGTTTTTAACTATGTGAATTGTTCTTGAATGCTTAATGTTATCAAATGTCTTCAATACTAAATACCCAATGCTTTTCTCTCACAATGGATGTCTTGCATCCATTGTAGTTAGGTCACAACTGTGTTGAGTGTATTGCAGCTCAACCTTAGATACAAATGCTGATTCCCTTGACTAGTTGTACTTAATTAGACAACTAGTGCTCTGGGTCAGCACTTTAGCTGTTATTAGAAGCATTACAGGGAGAGATAGGTGGTGGAATTGACACCCTGCCCTTATCATTCACAGGACAACAAGAACCTCAACTTAGTTAATCACACAATAGGAGTTAGAGGTGGATCTGAACACCTTAGCATTCCCTTGTCACTGTTTTATACCTTAGCTTAGGTTCATTTCACTACAATTCAGCCGTATCGGCACATTATCACCTGTTGTCACTCATACTCACCTGAAATTCAGTTAAAGAAGCAAGCCTTAGATCATACATAGCACACCCATTTCTCTGTGGGATCGACCCGTACTTGCCGCGTCTCCGATAGACGCCGTGCACTTGCGGTTATCACCGTAGGCCATAAAAATAAACCATCTTCCAGGCCTACCAAGTTTTTGGCGCCGCTGCCGGGGACTTGGCGCGTGCCTTGCTGATTTTTGGCTAGTTCTTTACTGAGTTTCCTTCCACCTTGTACATATTCACCTTGTGTTATTTCTTTTAGCTCTTTAATTAGTGTAACTTAGCTTGTTTTACCATTGCATTTAGTTTTCTTTTGCTGCATTGCATCTTAGCTGTTCACCCTGCATTTCATACTTTATTTCCTTTCAGCTATTAATTGTCTATCTGTGTAATCTTGCATTGTAGTCTTGCATTGTTAGCATAAATTAGCATAACTTAGTATGATCTTGCATCGTAGTGCTTCTTTCTATTAGCTCAGCTAAGCTTTGTCATCAGTTTACAAGGAGACTAAGCAGCCCTGTATCTTAGTGCCTTGTAACTCTTGATCCCTGTGTCAGTCCAATTGATTCTCAGGCTTGGGTTGGTATCCATCTTGATCTTCTGCTGTAACATCCACATTTTTGAAACTAAACTCTCATTTTGAGCTAGCAGGTACATGTGAATTGTGGAGCAAACCCAAGGCAGACCACAGTGCTGCAGACTTGAGGTACTTGCTATGCTGTGAGGCTGTGCTACTCATTGCCATGTGGATAAGGTAAGCTCACCAAATACTGTATTTTGTGAGTCTGTGGAGCACTGAATGATTGCCATGTACCCTGTGTTGTTTGACCATTGTGTTAAAAGCTGCACCACCGCTCACTTGCTAGCCCCCGAAGCCGCAAGTTTGAGCCAAGTGTGAACCATTGAGCAATTGAGCCAAAGATCTCGTGAGGAAGTGCATAACCTAGCTGACCCCGAACTGCAATCCGTGTGCCTTCCCGTGCTGTTTAGCCGCAAAATCTGTGATACCCTGGTTGACTATTGAGCCGCTTACCAAGCATGCTAGACCTTGCATGAATGAATGAATAATATGTATGCTTGCTTGTTGACCTTGTGCTTAAACCTTATCCGAGCTTTCCCGTGCATGCTCCGAGTTGTGCATCGCACATTTGTTTGGAACCCAATTGAAAACTCCGAAAATCACAAAGATTTGAGCCGAGATTGCTAAAACTTTGAGTGAGATCAGTTTGAGAGTTTGCTTGAGTGAAAAATTTGATAATCACCAGAGTTTTGTGGGTGTTTTGTGATTGATTTGTGAGAATTTGGCTGAGATTTGGCTGGACTTAGCCTCGCTGGATTTGAGCAACTGAAGCTCTCGATTTGTGAGTGAAATTCTCAAAATTTTGCTTGATATCAACTACACTTGTTGACTCTGAGTGAGCTGAGTGAGGGATGAATAGAAAACTTTGACTCAGCTGAGTAAAAGTCTGAGCGGAGAGCTGAGTGAGTGAACTGGTTACTGTTCACCGAGTTGAACCGGCCGAGTTGAGTTGACTCCCTGAATCGCTGAGTCACCTAACTCAGCGATTTACCGAGTTGAATCGGTTTTCATTTTTCAACATAATTTCGGCCGTGCAGCTACTAGACCGAACCCGTCAGCCCACACCAGCTGGGCTAACTGAACCCAACCTGGGCTGCAACCAAACTAAGCCCTCAAAGAACCTGGGTTGTGCGCCACACCTTTCTTGTCTGTCTCGCACACACTGAGCCCACATCATCTGGGCTGAAATACACTTATTTAGCTGGGCTTAGCAAATTCAAAAAGCAACCTTTTGGGCTTACACTTAGAATAAAGTGTCATTTTCCTTTGTGGGTTGTATCTATCTGGGTTTGCTCACATAGCTGGGTTGCACATAACCCAACTAATCCCAATAAACCAAAGAAACCCACAAAAAACCAAACAACAAGCCCACAACAAACCAAAACCCACATAAACCAAACTTTGAGTTGATAAATCATGTCAGGATTTTGGTCTGCATCTGGGGATGGAAACAAATCCCTTAGAGAGCGTGCTTACGGGCACGCTTCACAGGATGAACTCCCCACATACCATAGTGATTTTAGGGAATTTTATGAGCCTTCTCAGGGCCCTGACCTCACATACCCTAATCACTATGAGCACATGCATCATCCACCACAGGTTGAAAATGAACACTTTCCTCATACCCAGTCATCACTTCTAGAACAATTAGAAGCTCAAGTTTCTGCTTTAGAAAGGCAATTACATGAGCAATCTGTCAAATCTAATCCCCCTAGACACTATGCAATGTATACTTGTACCTTATATGGTAGCTTAGACCACCCCCGCGAGAACTCGCTACATTTTACATGAGTTTAGGCAGTCTAGGGAAAACCATGATAATCCAATGTACGAATTGTCTAGAAGTGACTATGCTGGCAATCATTGGGACCATAATCAACCTGCACACATGCATCATTCACCACAGTGGGGAGATGAACAATTTTATACTCCCCAACTCCTATTTTGCAATCAATAATGGAAACACTCATGGAGCAAAATGCTAGGCTTGAAATGAATGCAATGCATGACCATCCATATAGCAACATGTCTTAATTTCCCTTCTCTAGTGAACCTCATGCACAACCATACGGTGATTATCCATATGAGGAATGCATACCCACTAGTGAAGACTCTCCTTCAATGGAACAACTCAAGATGATTCTTCAAAGGAACCCGATTGAGTTACAAAATGATAGGATTGAAAATAGTGTTTCTAGTCTTACTCATGCAACTAACATTGAATATGAACCTAATCCATAGGTAGATGAGTACACTAAAAATACTACAATTTTGAATGGAGAGATGAATTTTTTCTATGATGATGATGATGAATATGAAGAGCATGTGTATTTTGAAAATGTAATAGAATCTTTAGGTTCGGAGACATTAAGTGTCTCTTCTGTGAACCCCATGAATGATGCTTCTTCTAATATTCATATATGTGATGATGATGTGGAACCTGTACAATTATCCTGTGAAAATGAACATGATTTGCCCTCTTTTGACTTTAGGAAAGTGTGTGATGGTACAAATGATTTTAAAAATGAAAACAACTTAGATGTACCTAACCTCTCTCCTGAGTCACAAATTGAAACTCCTCCACCCAACCTAGGTGTAGTTTGTCACAAAATTGCAAAACCAACTTTTCTGAAAATGCCTAATCTAGGCCTAGAACTTTGTGCTTCCCAAGTCCTCTTGGACTATTTTGCATCAAAATATAACACCTTTAGGGAACCACAGTTGGTATGTGTATGTCTACCTGTTATTAGCAAAACTCATTTTGAGTTAGACCTTTTGCATGACGTACCTTTACAATTGCAAGATTTTGTGCTCTCAAACACACCCGTTCACAAGTTTAGGTTTGGGGGAAACTCATTCACATATGCAGTCTTACTTGCACTCTCATATTATATTTGTGTAAGGCTGTTGTTGTTTGTATATATTTTCTATTGGGTTGATCCTCAACTCTTTAGATTGTTAGTTTATGGTGAATTTTCATTGTATATATCCAGTAGGACTTGTTAAATTTTCTTTTCTTGAATCGGTTGAGTCTTCATGCGCATATATTATGCTAATCCGATATGATCTCCGTTGAGAATGTTGGATTCTAGCCTTGATTAATGAAGCTTCAACCCTGCTCCCGCCGACATCCGGTAATCTCTTCCCTTTTCTCTTATCAGCATAATTCTCTTGGTATGTGCTTGTTTAAATTTTTCCTATCTGTCGACACATTGAGGACAATGTTTGATTTAGGTTTGGGGGTGCATTTGCATTTAGAGTTTTTAGTCTTTTATTTTACCTTTTATTTTCATCAAAAAAAATAAAATAAATAAAATAATAATAATAATTAAAATTAAAACTCTTTTTGTAAAAACCTCCAACTTTTAGAGATTTTAGAGTCACTAGCATGCTTCTAGCTATGTTTACATAGAGAATCGAATCAAATAACAAGTTAGAAGTCCTGAGAACACAATCGGGTTCCTTAGTTGATTAGAGCGTTAAAGTTGGATTTAACCATACCGAGGGCGAATTAGGTCTTTGTTTAGATATTCGGTAGTAGAATTGTGATCACCCATAGTGGAGACTACCCAATTTACATCAAGTGAGGCACCAACCTTCAATTTTTTTGCAACTTTCTAGAAAAGTCATTAGAGTGTGTGTCACCGTACGTAAATTCGGGTAGGAATGGTGAGCTACCCAACTTCGCACCAATTTCAAAGACTACTTTTGATCTCTTGAGTGCTAGTTTTTGTCAATCATGAGGGTGACGTCTAAAGATGAAAACTCCTTCTAAATACCGATTTGCGTTAGCATCACTCTCTCTCTCAATCAATCAGCAAGACCCATAGAAACACATCATCGTCAACAAACGGAGCATCATCGAAATATGGAAAGAAAAATTGATATAGTCCAAGGTTTATGTGCAACAAAGAAAAGAAAATAGGATGAGAATTAATAAAATTTATAAAATCAAGACAATACAAGTTGTGGAAAAATTGAGTGATAAAGTCCTTTGTCCATGGAGTTAGTTGTTTCATTATTTGTATTTTTATTTTCACTTATTGTAATGTAAAAAAAAAAAAAAAAAAAAAAAAAATCAAAAATCAAAAAATATTGTAGTTTATTTTTGCTACCACCATGGTAAAGAAGAATTTAAAAAGAAAAATCCAAACAACAAGGAATTTGAGTAGAAAAGTTAAAAATTGTCAAGTTTTGTGAAGTTTAGAAGTTCGTCATCAACATTTGAAGACCGAAGACCGAAGATTGAAGACGTTTCTATGGTTCTTATGAGAGAGTGATATTAATTGCCGATCGGGTGAGAAGTGAGTGAGTACTCCCACCCCTTGCTAATGGTTGATTTCCTTTCTTAGAGATCATCGAAAAAAGATTCTTTTTGTCCACACTTCGTGGAGTCTCCGTTTTTTATTTCGGAAGGTTATCCTTCTTACCTACAACGTGTGCGGGATTTCTCTCTTTATTCCCGCTGCACACATGAGAGACTAAAAAGCGATCTTTTTGAGTGCAATTATCATAAAACCCTAATGGTGAGGCGAAGTCGAGGCTTATGATCACAATCGAATCCGAATTCTTTCATATGGTATGGTTACTTCTCGCTCGACTTAAGGATGAGAATGCGTTCTTTGGTAGTTCTAACTTCATGTTACTAGCACGCGAAACTCTATGTCCTCATAGCTTCTTGGATGCTTGAGACTCTTTTACACTCGAAGTTGGAGAAGGTTTTGTGGGTACACCTCTCGTAAACCCTCACGAGACTACAACTCGTCCACTAGGGACACCTAGGGGTTTAAAGGCTTAGTGCATACGCTAAATGCATTCGAGAGACCTACGACGGTGGTATAGTTAGGATTTCTTAATTTCTGTTTCACTTGAGGACAAGTAAAATTCAGTTTGGGGGTATTTGATGAGTGCCAAATAGTGCATATTTATACACCTTTTTATTGGCATTTTACTCATCTTTTGCGCTTAGAAATCGAGATATTATCCCGTTTCTCGTGTTTTCTTTGTTTTCAAGAATAAATATTTGTATTAATTAATTTTGTGTTTTTAGGTAATAAATAAAGTCCTGAGAAACCGAGGAGCTAAAGAGCGAAGAATTGGAGTCAAACATCTATGGAGCAGTTAGCCAAAGCCCGCGCGCAAATCAGTTGCAACCCAGCAAGGAAGACTTGGGCTAGAGCTACCCACGACCCGGATCCGAACCCGCTCATCCCGAGCCGTCGAGATCTCGCCTCGGGCTACATCCTACGGTCGCTCCATCGTTCACATCATGTCTTGATACTCCCGCTCCACAAGAAATCGCCTCGCCCCTCGACCGTTCGGATCTTCTCCGGCTAGATCCTACGCTCGCTGAAGCCTTTCCATCACCCATCGATGCGTCGCTCTCCGCAAAAAATGACCCATACCCCTACACCTATCGACTACACCCCATTCTTTCTCCTTCTTCTCTTTCTTCTCCTCTGCTCTTCTCCATCTCCTCTCCCCGACCAAGCTCTGAGCAGAGCCATGCCAGAGCCTCACCACCACCAACTCCTTTATCTCTTGTCGCCATCACCACCAACCGCACAACCACATCAGCCCCTAGTTCTAGTTGTCTCTCGCAGAGCCTCTCTCTCAACCCTAGAGGCTATGTGAGAGATAAATATAACTAGGGTTTCACCTAATCAAAGCAAGAGGAGTTCTGAGCACGAATTGACAGGGGAGAACAGCAATCAGAGTATGGGTTTGAATTACTTTATATTTAATTTCGATTTTGGAATTAGGGTTTGGCAATTTTGTGTGCATGTATAAATAGCAGTGAAGGGTGTTGATAGAAATCATGCCTGGGCTAGCCAGTGCTTCAATTAGAGTTTAATTTGCAGTTTAACAATTTTATTTGATGTTTTAATTAGTTTTGTTAGGGTTTCAGTGAAACCCTAATTCCTTATTATGTTTGTAACTCTGTGAATTGTTCTTGAATGCTTAATGTTATCAAATGCCTTCAATACTAAATACCCAATGCTTTTCTCTCACAATGGATGTCTTGCATCCATTGTAGTTAGGTCACAACTGTGTTGAGTGTATTGCAGCTCAACCTTAGATACAAATGCTGATTCCCTTGACTAGTTGTACTTAATTAGACAACTAGTGCTCTGGGTCAGCACTTTAGTTGTTATTAGAAGCATTACAGGGAGAGATAGGTGGTGGAATTGACACCCTGCCCTTATCATTCACAGGACAACAAGAACCTCAACTTAGTTAATCACACAATAGGAGTTAGAGGTGGATCTGAACACCTTAGAATTCCCTTGTCACTGTTTTATACCTTAGCTTAGGTTCATTTCACTACAATTCAGCCGTATCGGCACATTATCACCTGTTGTCACTCATACTCACCTGAAATTCAGTTAAAGAAGCAAGCCTTAGATCATACATAGCACACCCATTTCTCTGTGGGATCGACCCGTACTTGCCGCGTCTCCGATAGACGCCGTGCACTTGCGGTTATCACCGTAGGCCATAAAAATAAACCATCTTCCAGGCCTACCAGTTGATATGAAATTGTTCATATGGCTAACTTCGGTTAACTATTGTTAAGCCAAAAAGGTTTACACGTTTAGGTACGGTTACTCATATCTAAATGAAGGTACATTTCATTTGTGTATAACAAGCTAAGTTCGATCTAACAGTTGAAAGATATTAGCTTGAGTCTAATAAGGTTTTCATCTAACGGTGACTATTGAATACTTTGTTACCAAGGTAACATTGATTGCAAACCCTGATTTGGAGACTATATAAAGGAGAACTCTAGCAACTGGGAAACCTAATACCCACACCTCATGTGTGATACTAGTTGCAACTAGAGTCGATTCACCTTTAACCTTAGGTTTTTCATGAAACCCTGTAGGTTAACGACTTGAAGACTTCATTGGGATTGTGAAGCCAGACCCAACTACTTTCTCCGTAGTTGCGTGATCTGATCTTGTTGTTTTCTATCGTGATTGAGTACTATCTTCTCTAAGATTGGCTCGAGATTTAATCTCCGATAGGCAAGATAAAAAGTAGTCACAAACATATTCGTCTCATCGTTTGTGATTCCACAATATCTCGTTTCGCTACCATACGATTAAGATTATTGTGAGTTGATTGATATTTCTAGGCTGTTCTTCAGGAATATAAGTTCGGTATATCAATTAGTTCCTGTTTACCTTGATTTATCAAAAGATGAAAAAAAACTCATAGGTATATCTGTGGGAGATAGATTTATATATTCAATATACTTTTCTGTGTGAGACATATTTGTTTTTCAAGTCTTCGACTTTGGGTCGTAGCAACTCTTAGTTGTGGGTGAGATCAGCTAAGGGAATCAAGTGCGTAGAATCTTGCTGGGGTTCAGAGACGTGGGTGAGAAGTTAACTTGGAGTAGGCTAGTGTCTGTAGCGGCTTAATATAGTGTGGTGTTCAAATCTGGACTAGGTCCCGTTTTTTTTTTTTGCATTTGCGGTTTCCTCGTTAACAAAATTTCTGGTGTCTGTGTTATTTCTTTTCCGCATTATATTTTGTTATATAATAGAAATATCACAGGTTGTCCGTAAGTTCAATCAATTAGATAATCTAACCTTTGGTTGTTGATATAAATTGATTGACACTTGAACATTGGTCTTTGGTACCGTTCAAGTTATTTCTTATATTCAATCGGGATCGCAAATTCCTATTTGTTTGATTGCAGATTGAATTGAGAAATTGAGATACAACTCTTGGATATATTTCCATTGATTGAGTCTGACTGTCTAGTTGATTCTCTTGGAATTATATTGGAGTTAGTCCATACAGATTGCTAAGCGAAATATTGGGTGTGGTTGTTAAACCCCCGCTTTTTCAATATGAACATCAATTGATTATGTGTTGAAATTCATACTACTCCATATATGCTCGAATTAATAATGAGTATGAAGTCATACTCATTTTCAAAGTATAAATCATACTCATTTTCAAGTCGGGTATATGATCATATACAAAATTTTCATAAATATACTAATTTTGAGTTCGATTTGAGTTCGAGTATACACCACTTGGATTTTAGAGTGAACATGAAACCATACTCATTCTATGGTCGTGTGTGTCATAAGATTTATAAGAATCGGGGATGTTATTATATAACCATATCCACCGATTATAGGTTAAAAAATTAACAGGAAAAATGGGTTTTTTCTTTAACCAGAATCTGTTGATATGTGCGTGAACATCGACCAATTTTGGTTAGATTTTTTCCAACTAGAAAACACATACAGAATGATTGGTTGACGTGTTTATGCACATCGAAAGATTATTATAGGAATCGGTCGAAGTAAACATGAACATAAACACAGAAACCAAATTTATTTTGTTTTTTTCTTTTTTAATTTCAATTTGAATGGATAAACTAGTTTTAATGGATGATGTTTGGTTTAATTTTTTTTTAGAGAGATGATGAAATTTTCATTAAATCGATCGATGTAGTTAGATTTTAGTTTTAGTTGTGAGGGAAATGATTTGAATGAGTTTCAATTTTCGAAGGATAAGACTTAAAATCACGTTTTAATAGTATGGGTAACTTAATTAGTATGTTTATTTAATTTAGACTCCCATGTCCCCTCAGTCTAGGTGGGAGGCCTCAAACTAGCGAGGTTTTCTTAATGAAATTTGAGTATAACTTTTATCATTTTAGATTTCAAATACTAGGAAAATAAGAGAAAGTCAAATGTATAAAATCTTTGACAATCAACTAATGAACCAAGTAATTGGAATAACCGATAACATAATCCCGGTTCATAATCTTTGCCAAGCTAAAAAGAAGAAAACACCCCAAATTGGCTAAACAATCCGTATTGTTAGAATATAGGATTGTTAATAATAAATTATATGGAAAGTATTAGTATTTAGGGTTATATTTAGTATTTGATATATTTAGTATGTATTGATTTACAAGTATTATTCTTGCATACCAAGTTATGGTATTGCTATATATACCCTATATGAGTTCTCTATGTAAATCATATCATTCAATAATAAAATTCTGTTACGGTGGAAAATATGGAGAAAGTAAAGAGACAAAGAGAGGTTTCTATTGATCAGGATAATAGGGTTACATGGATACAATATCCTTTATATATATGTAAAGTTAAACTCTATGTAACTAGATGGACCGCACATCCATGGGCCATAGGCCCTGTAACGCTCCCCCTTGTGCGGTTCAATAACAAAACTTTATACATAGTGCCTCACATATAGTGTTTTGAATGTAGTTCTTCAAATGTCGTTATCTCCTTGATGACTTGTGCCGAAATCAATTGCCTCATTAAAACTTTGACAAGGATAAACCTAGTGGGATAAAACATTGGTACAACTCTTCACATGTAGTACTTCACATATTGTCTCGTTCTTTACATGTAGTTCATCACATGCAATAAGATCTTCAAAGATCGACGAGCCAAAGTTAATTGTCTCGTTAAAACTTCGTCAGGCTAACCCAGAGGAACAAAACCTGAACTAAATAAAAAGAGTACAATATTAAGTAAACTTAGAACATAGTTGATGTATATACGTTGCCTCATCAAAACCTTGACAAGGAAAACCCAGTGGGATAAAACCTTGACGAAGGGAAAAGAGTACAACGTGACATATGCAAGTAAAGGTGATCCATTGCAGATGATCGCTTTGCTCCGTTGAAGTTGACTAGTTTCTTCAAAACTCCTAAGGCATAAAATCCTCGTGGGGATAATAGCCTTAGCTGGGAAATTACATTCCGGTGTTTGTTGTTGTCTCATTCAAAACCTTGCCGAGTAACAAAACCCTGTGGGAAAAAGCAACCTTGGTGAAGGAAAATAGTTCAATACACCATTAGATGCTCCCCCTGATGTCAGATAATTTTCATTAATCTAACGCAGTCAAAAGGAGTTTATCACACTTTACTTTGGTGACTTGAATGTTTATAAGACCTTGTGGTTGATTCTGGAAGTTACGTTGCTTAACAGACTATCGCGTTTTATTTCTTTGATTCAGATATTTTCAGTAATATCAACACGATCTTTATGTCTTCAACTTTCAACATACTTGATGCTTTTAGTGTTGTATCGCTAAAAACCTTGTCAAGTAACAAAACCCTTTGGGAAAAACTATTCTCGATCTAAGGGAAAAAGAGTACAACACAGCTTCAATTTCAAAGTAAAATATGTTGACATCATATCCTTAGATCCTCCCTCTGATGTCGGCATCTCCCCCTAATTACTTTTAGAGTTGTTCCAGACAGTTCCTTTAGTCATGTACTTTTCGAAACTGAATATCGGTAATGACTTAGAAAATAATCTACCATATCTCCCCCTGATTACTTTCGTTAGAGAAGAGATTATCATTCCTTCATAATCAACAACTTTTGGATTGCACTTTCATTAGCATTCCTTTTTATGTCTTTGTAGGGATAATACAAATTTATGTCAATGGTTACTTTTAAGTACATGATTACATTCACGGTACCATTCAAATGACATTGCGTTGGCGCAGAGCTATATCTAGCTAACAAATTTCCTGAAGATGCAAAATTTGATCGAGTAAATTATTATACTAAGTACAACAATGCGTCTATTGTACTTAGATATGGGAATTTCATCTCCCAACACATCTTCGTCATCTTCCTTTAGACGAAATGGTCACTTACTTACATTTTAACCTCGACTAATCATGGGAGTGCTATCAGGATGCATGTCTTTGTTAAATTTCCTGACAACTTTAGACATATGCAAACGGGTGGAATAATATACCACAAGCTCAGTCTTCGGTCGAGCTTTCCCCATATTTTTCATCTCAATTTCGGATTTAAAATAGCATTTAAGGTCTCTTATTACATCAAGAGTACCCATCATGTCTGTACCATCGACATAAATAACTACAATTCCAAATCAGGAACTTTCTTGTGAATACGCAAGGAAAAATAACTTACTTGTCTATCCCCTCCAAATCAAATAGCCACTTAGACGGGTATACCACATCCGCCTGATTGCTTCAATCTATAAGTGGGCGTTCTATCTAACTGTGAACTCACTCTGTGGTTTAGAGTCATTTGATTTGGGCAACAAAAGGCTATCAAGTACTTTTTGTAAATATCTGCTATCTCTTGATTCTTTCAGAGATGCGTAACAACCACATACATATGCTGCATTTCAATTCCTTTTGAAATTACCAAGCTAACTAAGTACCGAAACGCTATAACGTTCATTACAAGAGAATAATTCCAGTGCATTGTGAGAAACCTCGCGCCACAAGGCGAGTCTTTATACTTTACGACTTCATTATTCTGACTGCGGTTTGTGACAAATAATCATGTATGTCCACAGGCTTTACACTTGGTTGGTTAGCACTACTACACCAAATACCTATATATTTGTCAAAGAATCAAATTTTACCTGGGTTGCGTAGGCCAAATATGCTCTTTGTTGATATTTAAACAATATGAAGCATGGTTCGATCTCATCGTGTTTAATTTCCTTGAGCAACTATATATAAAAATAATAATCATTAATATGTTCGCACGATCTTTCCATTAACTCGTATGTATTCTCATAATCCATTAGGATTTCATTGTTCTCTGGAATCATTAAACTTCGGAGCGTCCTCCAGTTTGATTCATGGACATAATCAGAGACAATATAATGAGATGATTTAATTAATGATCGATATATTAGGTTGTGCCTTGTTCACCTACTCCCTTTCTAGGTGAGCATTGATCGAACCTGGTGGTCTCTCCATCTTCCTTTATGGAGCCACGACCTCAACTACACTTCCACCAAGTATAGTTACAACACCTTAGTCTATGGTGTACCCCATACTGAGGATTTCTAACCTTGCAGGCACATTTGCAGCTGGTATGTATGATCTTGTCACGTTATCGATATTGGTGAACTTTCTGAAAATCGATTATTCTTTTCACTTCACATTTACATTTTTTGAGTACAAGAATCAATATGAGACAGAGTGGGAACACACCACGACAATTCCTATTGTTCCCTTAGAAAATCCTTTTTCGTATCTCCCCTAGCAATGGGAAGACTGTCTCATCAAAGTAACGATATGCAAATATAGCGGTTCAGAGATCGCCTTCCAAAGGTTTCAAAATGCGGATAATTGTTAGGAATTCATATCCAGAATAATTATTTAATTATTTTGATGACCAACTACAGTACGATGTGGAGTCGTAGTGGGCCTAGTGGCACATATATATCACAACCAAAAATGCGTTAGAATAAAAATGTCAGGCTTATATCCAGTTGCCAACTGGTACAAAAAAATGGTTGACTAATTGTGGTTCTAAAACGAATAAGTGAATATGCGTGTAATATTGCATATCCCCGAGCATTTATATGAAGGTTGTTACGCATAACCTATCCTTAGACACCATATATAACCTTTGATGGTAGCCTCTGCGAGACCATGGGGTATAGGATGCTCTACAATGATCCTATTAAACATGCAATATCCATCAAGTCCTTTTGATGTAAAATATCTAGTAATAACAAGGATGGTGAGACCTTAAATTGTATAATATGTGCTAGAATTGTTTCAAAAACGCATAATTTCTTATGAACAATAATTAATTCAACACTTCGAATTATCCACCAGAGCCATAAATCACTTCGAATTAATAAAAACTTATCAAAATGTAAGTGTATTAATTAGGCAAGTTTCTTATTTCCACTGAAGTTGAGAAGAGGGGGTATGACATTCTTTTAACATATAGTGAGTTTGTTGTCATTTAAACTCTCTATATATCTTGTAGTTGGTTGCTACTATATGATACTTGCATTCCATCACTTGTACCATACTCAGTAAATGTTTATACCAAGCGTCCAACTCTCATTCCAATGAGTCAGAATTACGTCTCTGTCTCATGCTCAGTAAATACATTTACTTTGTATTGTTACTACTTGAGCCAATATCACAAGTGTTTTAAATTCCAATGAACATTCAAATTTTCGGGGGGAAAATTTCATGAATGTTTCAAAAACTTCCTTCAGAGCATTCCATCGTCTGAAATCAATATGTCGCCTTAAAACGTAGAAGTTATGCCTTCATCTTTTGAACAATGCATCGTCATTGGTTGAAGATTTTCATGATGGAAGTAAATACCTTGTAGACACAATTGATTTCTGTATCAGAGGCTCTTTAATGGCGCTCAAGTACTTCTGAGTCCAAAATGTCAAATTTTAATCGAGTTGGTTTAATCAGAACCCGGTCAACGGATTGGTCAATGCCCGGTCCATTGGGTTGACTATGCCATGGTTAAAAAAAGTCCACATATATGTTATATATGAAGTGCTCAGGCCCATTTATAATAAACTTGAAACTATTAGCATATAGACCCAAATATATTGTGTCAAGAACACAACCATGAGGATCCTTTTTTTTTCTTCTTGGAGCAGTGTAATCAAGGCAGGGAGTATTATTACCTGATCAAATTAGATGCATTAAAAATTCTAACAATGAAGAAAAAATCAGACCCAAATCTTATAATCAAATCAAAACCCATGTTCATAACATGATGATTAAACAAAGCCAATTTTTCTTAAGATTGTATAATTAATTTTTGAAGTTTTTGTTACAAAAGCAGAGAAACCCAAACCAAAAATTGAATGTGGCAATAGAGATAATGCAATTCCATATGATTTAATTTTTTATTTTGATGTCATTTAAGAGCAGATGGTTTAGTTTCTCTTGTTAGATTTATTTTTTTTGCAAATTCATCATCTTCTTCTCTAATACCTAAAAAAGTTCTTAGATTAATTTTATTTTCGGAGATTTAATTGAGCATCATGTTAACGTGATTGATGCTACTTTTATACTGTTGTTCAAAAAAACTACTAATCAAATCAAACGAAATATATTGTTAACCTTAAGATTGGAAATTTCATTATCCAATTGTAGTGATTGGAAAACAATTGTAACCATGTCCGATGATGATACAATTTTTATAGAAAATTCATAAATTTTGTTTCACAAACATAATAGAATTTCAAGCTAATCCAACGGCTAGATAAAAATATATATTCATGAAGCCGTATGACTATTCCAATTCACGTTTCTGTGAACACAACCGGAAATATCACATTCTTTGGAGTATTTCCCATGGTTGGATCTTTATGGAATTTATACAGTAGGTCAATAGGAATAATATACAAAACATAACAAAAATATAGTATAATCTAACGGTTGAAATTATTAAAACGTAGATGCTTAGACGCTGTTAAAAATTAGGGTTTTTATAAACGTATACAGTTTTACTAAAATCCGGTTTTAGAGATTGCATCATATTCCGATTTGATTGAAATTTTAATAGAGTAAGTAATAACTAATTAAGTTGAACATATTAAAATTTCATAAAAATCTAACGGTTAAATATTTATGTTTTATAATCATACGTTTGTGGAACCCTAATTAATAATATGATTTCAGGTGAATTTCCTCTGCTGTGGTTAAAAGCTGAATCAAGCTCTTTTTCTAGAGTTTCTGGCCCTACCAAAGAGTATTTCGACCAATAGGAATCCTTAGTTTTTTCCCACCACCAATTTTTTTGGTATTTTCCACCCCGAGTTGTCTTCTCCTTTTTAACGATAAAAGATACGATGCTCTTATTCCAAACCCAATTTACCTATTGCTCCACCTTTCTTTTCCGGCGTTATTCTTCTCTCTTTTTTGATTTTTCATGTTTTTAAGTGCACGGACGCAAATTGGAGAAGAAGATCCCAACAGGTAATTGCAGCTTTCGTTTTCCGTTTACTAATTCCTTTTGTTGTAATTTTTTTCTTCTTCTCTCTTTACTTATCTTCATGCTCTTAAGTGCACGGGCCAAATTGGAGAAGAAGAGCTTTGGTTTACTTTTTAATGACTTCGTTTGGTGTTATTTTTTATGGCAAGGAATAATAAATCTCAACTCTGATCCGCAACATGTAATTATTTGTTCTTACTAGATAAAACATCCTCCAAAAATCAATTTTAGGTGAATTTCCTCTGCTGTGGTTAAAAGCTGAATCAAGCTTTTTTTCTAGAGTTTCTGGCCCTACCAAAGAGTATTTCGACCAATAGGAATCCTTAGTTTTTTCCCACCACCAATTTTTTGGTATTTTCCACCCCGAGTTGTCTTCTCCTTTTTAACGATAAAAGATATGCTGCTCTTATTCCAAACCCTATTTACCCATTGCTCCACCTTTCTTTTCTGGCATTATTCTTCTCTCTTTTTTGATTTTCATGTTTTTAAGTGCACGGACACAAATTGGAGAAGAAGATCCCAACAGGTAATTGCAGCTTTCGTTTTCCGTTTACTAATTCCTTTTGTTGTAACTTTTTTCTTCTTCTCTCTTTACTTATCTTCATGCTTTTAAGTGCACGGGCCAAATTGGAGAAGAAGAGCTTTGGTTTACTTTTAATGACTTCGTTTGGTGTTATTTTTTATGGCAAGGAATAATAAATCAAATCTCAACTCTGATCCGCAACATGTAATTATTTGTTCTTACTAGATAAAACATCCTCCAAAAATCAATGGGAATTGGGTACTGTAACTAGACCATGTAAAATCAGTATTCCTATCATGCTTTCTTGAATTTATTTTTTATTTGATTTTCAGAAACAAAAATTTGAAATAGAAATTTTTTATGGCAAGGAATAATAAATCAAATCTCAACTCTGATCCGCAACACGTAATTATTTGTTCTTACTAGATAAAACATCCTCCAAAAATCAATGGGAATTGGGCTGTAACTAGACCAGGTAAAATCAGTATTCCTATCATGCTTTCTTGAATGTATTTTTTATTTGATTTTCAGAAACAAAAATTTGAAATAGAAATTAGGGTTCGCTCTATTTCTCTTTTGTTTTGGTATTTCGTTCTTTTTTCGACTCAATCATATGCATATCATCCCAATAACAACCAAATAAATTACCTTAATCATGATCTTCCACAAGTTATCTAATTCAATTTGTGCTCAAATTTAATTATATGTACAATCTTTGTCCTTTATTTAATTTGTGAACAACTCATGTGTGTACTTGGAAATATGTTCTACTTTACAGAATCAATTCTCATGGTGTAGAAGCAGTAATGACAGACCATCCAGCAGGCATGAGGAAGTTAAACACCGTTTGCAACTTTAGTAGTGACATAGTAGGATGGCACTTTGTAAGTATATTGATTTTAATTATTTGTTAAGTTATTTTTTTCTTCTTCATGGTTTTGATAATAAGCGCACATACAAACCAAATTAGAGACAAAATTGAATTAAATAAATTTTCTATGTTCCTATGATGTGCCATGTTATTCTAAATGGGTTGATCAAGTGATGGATACTCTGAAAATTAGGTTTATGGTTAAGAATTTCTGGATTTTTATTGTTTGTAGATAATTAAATTGGATGTATACAGATTCCGACAGAATGGTTTAATGGTACTGCATGCATTTACTTATTAATTACTTGGTATATAATTATTGTCGTAGATGCTATGAAGGTTTTCAATATGGTGTAATCATAAGCATGTGAATGTGGCTGTTAAGAAGCTTCAGTTTTGCGTGTGCTAAGTGGTGTTGGGATATGGTATCCATTCATGCTCTGTCAATTAAACTATTTTCTGTTTTAATATATGTTGTATCTGCGATATGGATATGGTATCCATTCATGCTCTGTCAATTAGCGATATTTGATAATTGTTATACGTTAATCATATTGAATTTTCATTTTTTAAAACATAAATTCTACAATGAGTATTAAACGCGCCTTTTGCAGTATTGAATCACGAAGACAAATTGAAGATGCTGAACTCATTTAGCACACATATCGAATTTGGAAGATGCGCAAGGAATTTGTGTGGGAAAAAAACAGAATTCAAATTCAAACGAACATAATGGTTTCATGAGGGGGCGCTTTATAAAGAACAATTAATTGGGGGATACATAAATTAATTGGGGGATATTTCACTGTAGCTGCCGGCATGGTTTTTCAATACCGGCAATCCATCGACCATGCCGATTTCATTGAAAAACCATGCCGGCAGTTACATTAAAAATATCCCCCAATTAGTTTATGTATCCCTGATGCGTGTCGTAGGTGCAATCAAATTAATATCTTATTTCCACTCAATTAAAAATAATATAATGGAAGTCAAGTTCGTTCCCACGAGGAGCAAGAGATTCTAGTTGTAAAAATTGTCACGAAAGGGGGGTGTAAAAAACAAAAGAAAATAAACAAAGCAATTAAAAGATAAAGCTGAAAGCAATGAGAGAGATAAGATCAAGGAATCATTCTTCGTTGCAAAACAATGATTAAAGTTATGTTCTTTTCTACTTGTTATTAGTCACAAATTATCACCAACCGTAGGTAAAGCAAACTAGATCAGTGCTAAACCCCTAAATCCCTTGTATCACCGGATACGGAAGTTCTCGACTACCGGATTCTATTTACCAAACCACCTAGTAGTAGATCACTCAAGATGTAATTTAAATAAACACATTAAGATTTATGAACTTATTAGGTCAATATTAGTAGTTAGACTCTTAGATCAAGGTCTACTTGCTAACGTTGTTTTCACACACAATTGCTCCACGGAATCCCTCCGCAAGGTCTCGTGTTTGCTACTTATGTAAAGAGTCAAGAAACGATTACTTATCCCCTAACTTTCCCTAGCTTTAGATCAAATTAACAAATCAATTTAGCGTGCACTCTAAACAATCTATCAATCAATCATGAATGAATAAACATTCCTATTAGTAAAAACAATCGATAATCATGTGAAAAACCTCAAGATAGAATTGAAACAAAACTCAAATCATGTATTAAGAACTAAGAATTCATCCTCAATCAATAAGAAAATTAGCTACTCATGTTTTTGAAATTCACACAAATAATAATTAAAAGGAGAATTTTCAAGTTCACACAAATAATTAAAAAGAAGAATTTTCAAAAGCTAGCAAAAACACAAGTGTTGTGTGTGTAAAGAGGTGTGTGTAAAAGATATAGAAAACTTCTCTATTTATAGGCTTCAATATTCTCCAAATCTTCCAAGGAATAGAATCCTTTTCCTTTAGCAATTCAATTTCCAAATCCAAGCCTTTCTCAACTCTTCCATCTTTTCTTTCCAAATATGAGCCGAATTCTCCATCCAATTCCTAGTCCAAGTCTTCACACCCATGAGAGAAGTCCATAGAAAATTCTGGAATTTTTGGCTCGCCGGAAAACTGGTATTATGGCCGGAATCCCACCGGAATAGTCGCCGCCGGTCACCTGAAAATTTCACAGTCACTGGTATATTCGACGGAATATTCCGTCAGTCCACCGTTAGAGATGACGGTCAAACGGGTCAACCGTCAGTCAACCGGGTCAAGGGAAGTTAGACACTGAGTCAGCTATGAGTCAGCTCCCTAGGTGGCTGACTTGTCTTACTCGGCTGAGCTGGATCGGCTTCTGGATCGGTCATCTGAATCGATGAGTTGACTCGCCAGAACTAGAGTCCGGCCGAGTTCTGTTTGTTTATAGGACTTCCCGGCCAAGTTCAGGCCTCAATCTTCAGTCTTCCCCTGCTAAGAACCTACACATACATCTAACATTTCATTCTTGCAGTGTTTATTCATCTCAATCCTGGTTCCAATCTGGCTGCAATTCCACCACCAATATCCCACGATTTCATCACAGATGCAATCAACACACTTACCGTCTTCAACAGCAACAAATCATCTTCTCTCTGTGGCATCAAACCATCTCCAATTTCTATATTCTCGACATCATAGCAGCTCAATCAACCTGTTCTCGATTCAAAACCCATTTTCTATTCTTCTCAGAGAGCTCATCTCATCAATTACAGCGACCAACAATTCCCTGTGTCTGCAATTTCAACCCAAACCCCTTTAATCTGCATCAAATTGCAACAGCATCGAACCCATCTTGCTCTTCATGCCAAAATCACCACCAATTTCTCGATCTGCATCTTCAATGGTAACACAGAGAACTCGGTTCTCTCAGCAGTGGCATCTCTACAGCAGCAGCCATCAACATCGCCTCCTTGCAGATATCGAATCACCATCAGAACCCATTTCTGTGTTCTTCTCGATCTGACTCATCTCTTCTTCACTCCCTGATTTCTTCTCTACGTATCAATGAACACCACCATCTCTCTATCTTGCTGCTGCCTTTTCCAGATTCAACCCAGAAGCCCTTTTCTGTTTCATTCAAACTCCATCTGATTTCTTCACCACGAGCTCGTCTTTGTTTCATCTTCCATTTATAACACCATCGTCTCTCTCTGTGTTGAATAACAGCTCAAGAACGAGCTCGATTTCCCTTCCAATTTCTGGTTCCATGGCTGCCACAACTCTCTGTATCTTGATTTCAGACAAACCCTAACTTTTAACCTCTTCAATCAAAACCCTCTCTCTGTTCTTGATTCGATTTCACAATCCCGCTCGATCTCTCATCATTATCCTTAATTTGTCTCTCAATCTTGAACAAATCAATAGCAGCAACGGCTGCTTCTCGGTTTCAGGTGTGGAAATGAATGAGAGAATTGTTCTCTCGATTTAGGTTAAAGAAACAGGTTGGATAATGACACCCCATTGCATAAGATAAGGGATACCCCAGTGGACAGCCCCTAACATGTAGTTACCCCTTAACATCAGCTGGCTACTTTTAATACTCCTCCGAGAGAGTTGCCCTTTAACCGTGGCTCGTCTCCCGATAGTGTTCGCCCATGAAATGACAATTTTGCCCTTTTTCTCAAATTGGGTGATTTCTTCTTCTTTTCGTTCGTGCGACTCCATGGTAGCTATAAAACTCAAAACAAGCGTAAAATACATAATTTACCAGAAAAATAGCAAAGAAAGCATAAACAATAGATAGTAAATAGGATGTATTCTACACCCTATCAATCCCCCAATTGCATCTTCTTTATAAATACAGGGAAGCTACCTATTCTATGATAGTTTTCTTTTGTGTTTTGATAACATTTACTTGAACTAAGTTTAATGGGAAGAAAGTGGTACATCTTTTTTCACAATACTAGATAATTGTCATACGTTGATCATATTGAGTGTTCATTTTGTAAAACATAAATTCTACAATGAATATTCAACACGTATTTTTGCAGTTATGAATCACGAAGACAACTTGAAGATGCTGAACTCATTTAGCACACATATTGAACTTGGAAGATCCGTAAGGAATTTCTCCATTTGCGTGGGCAAAAAATCAGTTCGTGAGGAGGCCGGTTTTATAAATGCATGGTACCTACCTATTCTTTAATGCTTATCTTTTGTGATCTGTTAACATTTACTTGAACTAAGTTTAATGGGAAGAATGTGGTACATCTTTTAGCAGTTTTCATTCCATCGTAGAAATGTCAATTTTTGACTTATGCTTATAAGCTTAATTGTTTTTTAATGGTGTATTTCATTGTTTGTTTTTGGTAATTTCAATGGATAAAAATATGATAAATACTTTCATAAGCTAGCTTAATTCGTTCGGAAAAATTGAATTGAAGAAGCATGTTGTAGAAAAAGTGGAGATGCTGGATTTAACAGCAAATCTTACTTGTTAACAACAATTGATTGACACTTTCAGGGATATGTATTTTCGCAAGCTCTTTCGCATTTGCAACTGCCAAATGTGTGATTTATATCTTTAGGAACTAAGTAGATCTTACGTGAATTTTATGTCGATATACTTAGACCAGTAGAACAAAGCAAAAAAAAAAAAAAAGCATTCAACAACACTATTATATCTCACTATTTCATCGTTGTGGACATAGCGGGTGCTGTTTAAGAATCCTTTATTAGTTTACTTTTTTTGGTAGATATATAGACTGTGAAAAGAAGTACCAGGTGCACATTTTTTTTTCCTCGGCAAAGTTAATTTTATAAAGGCCCACTAGAGGTGATCAAAAGTAAAAACATTACAACCCAAAGGATAGTTAAAAACTATCTAAATGCATATGCAACCCAGAAAACTCAAGAGATTAGCTTGTAAGGAAAATCTCCTGATCCACACCCAATGCCTAAACTTAACAACCCAGGATTCATACCCACAACTCCAACATGAGTGGCCCAACAAAAGAAGCCCAAACATCAAACCTTAGATTTAACAGAAACAAACCCTAAGAAATTAGAAAAGTTTCTTCCGCCCGCCGCCATCAAATCGCTTTCAAGAAGGGAAAAATGGAATAAAGCTCCACACCACCACACATCCATGGGATTGATGGATCATGACTATCTTTTTCCTTGAATATCAAAGCTTCGGTTCACGAGCGAACATGAGGAGCGGTCGCGGGCGTGTAGAATACTCAATCACCATTAAGAACATAGTATCCCACTATGAACTTCAAAGCATCCATGGCAAAACCTCCCCGTGAAGACCGCCGCCATCTTGTGCCAAGAGATAGCACATAATCATCTTTGGTTCATCACAACTAGCCAAACTCCCAAACTAACAAAGATAAAACCCAAAAAGAACATGTTGTGATGGCCTAAACTTAACAACCCAGGATTCATACCCACAACTCCAACATGAGTGGCCCAACAAAAGAAGCCCAAACATCAAACCTTAGATTTAACAGAAACAAACCCTAAGAAATTAGAAAAGTTTCTTCCGCCTCACATCAGCGAATACAATCGCCACTTAATTGATAAACTGTTCACATGGGCCAAGATTTCATAAAATAGAGGCATCTCAGCCCGCGAGAATCCGACCTAATATAATCTTTTGATCATCACATTGCCATCTGCTACTCCACACCACCACACATCCATGGGATTGATGGATCATGACTATAGCTTCAGTTCCGAAGTGTAGAATACTCAATCACCATTAAGAACATAGTATCCCACTATGAACTTCAAAGCATCCATGGCAAAACCTCCCCTGTGAAGACTGCCGCCACTCCCCACCACCTCTTGTGCCAAGAGATAGCACATAATCATCTTTGGTTCATCATGACCGTCTTCAACTAGCCGCCAGGACAACAACGAAGAGACACACCCGATTCCAGTGCAGCTCCACCGTATTCAAACTCCCAAACTAACAAAGATAAAACCCAAAAAGAACATGTTGTGATGGACTCCGACATCAACAAATCATGATTCCCAAACTGGGTCAACTCTTCCCAACGCTTGAATAGAGTAAGAAACTAGCATCGTCACCGATAACATCTCCCCAATTGAATACCACAGCTCCATATATTTCCTCCACCAACCACAAATGAAGAGAATCACCCAAATCTAAGCTAAAACAAGAAAAAAAACGAAAGAAAAACAATAACCAAATCTCAGATCTACATTAAACTAGCTACCTTTCCTCGGATTTGACCTAAAATGGACAAATCCGAGGAGAGAAAAGGGAATCGGCGCTAGGGATTGAAGGGGGAAAGAGGAGACAAAGAGAGAAGGAGAGCGAAAGAAAAAGGAGAAAAAAAAAAAGGAGAGTAGTAAATTAGGTATATTACATTTATGTTCACATTTCAATACTCATACATGCAGCATTCTTATAAAAGTTCTCATAAAAGAATTGGAATTGGCCGGTAATGAATTTCATAGACTTAATTGCTTAAGTCTTTATTTTACAATCAAAGGTGATCCTTGCTGTTTTTATTTTTTATGCAGCCGTTGTGGATAGCTCCGGAGGTTATCCGTAATGAGCCATTAGATGAAATAAACTTATTTTTAGGTTTGATGTTACTCAACTTTATTAAATGGTACTTATTGTCTTAGCTCAAATGGTAGAGCGCATGGTTTTCTACCATGTAGTTGTGGGTTCAACTCCCACAAACGGCATTTTAAGATAAAGAGGTTGTCTCAAGGTAAACACTTGACTTAACAATAGAGAATCAATCATACCAATAGTAATATTTCCGACAAAAAGGAAAAGTCTTACTAATACTAGGTACACTTTTTTGTGAAGATAGAATGCTACCCTATCTTTTGGTGTTAGATTTCATTGTTTTTAGTCAATTACATCATTTCAAGTACTTTAGATTTAATTTTAGATTTGATTATTTTTAGGTGTAAGTTTTGCAAAATTCTTTTAATATTTTCATTTATATCACTTGGTTATTTTAATCACCTTTTTTTTTTTTGTTCCAAACTTCATTTTTGCATCCCAAAAATTACAACTGCAACAAAACATGCCTAATCTCTGCAAAATATCAAGCCCGTGCAGAGCACGGGCGTCCCACCTAGTATATACTACGAAAACGAAGTTTCTTTGTTCAAAAGAAATACCTGGTAACGCATCCATGATGATAAACAAATAGGATCAGAACCACACTAATATTCAAGGAATAATCCATAACCAATCTTGAACGAAGAAAAAAATATTGCACCAGTGGTAGAGTCGTGCATGATAACGTGTCGTAGTGGAAAATATGGAGAAAGTAAAAAGACAAAGAGAGGTTTCTATTGATCAGGATAATAGGGTTACATGGATACAATATCCTTTATATATATGTAAAGGTAAACTCTAGGTAACTAGATGGACCGCACATCCATGGGCCATATGCCCTGTAACAAATTCTATTTTATTTTTATTTTTTCTAGTTCTAAGTTGGTATCAACAGGTTCGATCCTGACATGTGCCCACTTCGTTCTTTCTCAATTGGCGGCAGTAGCCTTCAATGCTATCGTCCGCCGGATCTTCCTTCTGTTGTAGTATTAAGTTTTTATTTTAAGTTTTCATCCATATTACCAAATCCTAAATCTAATACCGTAATTGAAGTTATCAAATTTTGTTGAAAGACGGCGACACACTTCTTTTGGCTAGTCTTTATCTATTTATCGATGCTTTTAATACTCTTTGTCGATTGCTTATGATGATTATGTGGATCCAGTTCTTCACATGGGGTTCTTCTAATCAGTTATATCTCCTCTGTCGCGCGGTTCTTCGTCAATTTTTCTAATCCTTATTTTGCAGGGTATTTTTTTTTTATCGATGGTTCTTATATGCTCCATCAACGGTTCCATGAATTTCGCTATTTTTGGCGGTTCTCTTAATCGGTATCTTTTTTTTTTCTTCATGGCGACGCGCTTTCTTCTTATACTTTTTGGGCGTTTATTGGCACCGTACTTCGTCAACAACTTTCATGGCCAATCTCATGTAATTTTTCAATCCCCATGAGATTGAGGGAGGGTGTTAGAATATAGGATTGTTAATAATAAATTATATGGAAAGTTTTAGTATTTAGGGTTATATTTAGTATTTGATATATTTAGTATGTATTGATTTACAAGTATTATTCTTGCATACCAAGTTACGGTATTGCTATATATACCTTATATATGGGATCTCAATGTAAATCATATCTGTCGTACAAAAACAAATGTGTTTTTAGCAATATGACGGTTTTGAAAGGTGTTTTTTTAAAAGATGAACTGCTTTCATTGCTCTCAAAATGCGGAAAAAACAAGAAGATAAATCGTGGCCTAAAATGCACCCTTTTTCTACGCCCTAATCCAACGTCCCAGATTCGACTTCTTCTCTTAATTTCCATCTGTAACGCCTGCAAAGCTAAGCTGCAATTACTAGGGTTTGAATTCTGCTCCATCAAATCAACTAAGTCTTATGGGCTAGATTGGAGGTGCTAGATTAGCACTTAAGTGTTGCAATTCAAAAAAAAAGTGTGCCAAAAAAGTTAACACTAGTTCTCTCTCCTACCAGTTGCTAGTATGTGAACTAGCATGCTAGATAGCTACGCTTGAAAAACTACCTTTTCGCGGAATGGTTCAGCGCTGAGAGATTTATTTTTGATCTCGATTTACCGAGATTTCGAAAGCACCGAACCATTCAAATACTGAAAGCGGAATGGTTCAATAACTGGTCGACGTGGACTGCTAATCTAGCTGCTAGATTAACACTCCCATAAGACTTAGGAGGTAGTCCTGACTGCTAATCTCGGTGCTAGACTAGCACCCCATAAGACTTGGGCTGAGTTTGGTAATGCTTATTTTTTTCAAAAGCACTTTTAAAACCTATATATGTCAATAAATTTTGAAGTTCGTGTTTGGTAAAAAAAAAACTAAAGTGCTTTTTATCCAAAGCACTTCCCAAATTCTTCAATTTTTAAAAGCTGGGGAGGAGGAGCTTTTAAAAGCTACAAAAGCATAAGTTGTGGTCCCACATAAATTTAATGCTTGATTTATCTTTTTTATCCCTACTTTATTTTATAAATGACAAAAGTTACCCTTAAATTTATATACAATCAATTTTTTACTATTTCTTATATTGCATTCTTTAAATATTATTATTTTTTATTATTTCGAACTATTTTATATACCATTTATTTAATTTGTCAACAATAGAAATAAAAACAAATATTAAATAATTACTTATTTTTAGTTTCATTTTTTGCTTGAATAATTACTTAATTTGTCAACATTAAAAATAAAAATAAATATTAAAGAATTACTTAATTGTTAAGTAAAATAATTTCTTAACAATCATAATGATAGTGGTAATCAGTATGAACATTAATATTATATAGTAAAAAAATTAATTATTTTTAAACCTAATAAAATTGAATAAAACTACCATGAGTGATATGTCTGTTTTTGTCATTTGTTACAACAACAATGGTCGAATCTGAAATTTTACCAAACATATTTTGATTGCTTTTTTAATCAGCTTCAACTTTAATTAATATTTTACCAAACGTCTAACCGCTTTTTTTTTTTCTCACAAGACAAAGACAAAGACAAAGAACGCATAACGTGAAAAGTGCTTTTACAAAAGCTGCAGCAATACCAAACTAAGTTTCCTCAAAAAAAAAAAATACCAAACTAAGCCCTAGTCTTAGCAGTTTAGCACCACCATTATTCCCTTTAATTTGAACCAAAATAATCAAACCAAGTGCTCATGCGTTACCAAATTAGAAGATACCCATTAATAACACCATTATTATTTTTTTGCTCGATTATTTCTTCTTACCAATCACGTTCGACTGCATAAACCTCCCCAAAAGTTATCTTGCACAGGTTCTCAATGGTTACCAATCTCCTTTCTCTATCAAGCTTCATTCATGTAAGTTTCCGTGATTTTGGTATTTTTCGAGGGAAATCTCTCTGATTTTGATTTTGTTCTTAATCTTTTTTTGTTGATTCTCTCATCCTGGGTTTGGCCAAAGAAGGATGTCCTGATTTGGGTGTTTCTGCACTTATCAGTAGCAACAACAACCTAGAATCGTCATCAACAGAAAAATGAAAATGAGATTTCTCGGAAACTCATCTAAGGTAATTGAAATTTCTATACCTTTTTGTGAATCTTCACGAGAATTGAGAATTTTGGATTTTAACCGAGGTTTGAATGCTGTGCTATTTTTATTCAATCTCAAATTACACGGCTTTATGGAATTTGAAGTTTCTATGGAGGTTTATAAGTTGATGCCATCTAACTTTGATATTTATTTTTATAGTTGTCTACTGTTGTAATCTTAGTTCTTCCATACTCTTAGTTTCGGTACAACAAATGTCCTCACTGAATCACAGTGTCTTATACATCGGAACTTAATTTCTACTACCTAGGCTAAATTAGAGATTTATATCTAAAGTTGAAAATTGTTAATGAAACATGCATTTTATTCTTTTTATTGCAGAATGCCGATGTGGCAGCATAATGTTATATCTTGCTCTCTCAAGAGTATGTATGGACGCAAGGGAATTACGAGAGTTCGTATGTTATCCGGCCTATGCTTGATGCGAAGGTATGTAATTTATTTTGAACCCAACTACTACTTTAAACTGCTGCATTTATGTGTTTCCGAGTGATTCTTTCATTTTGTAGTGTTCACAGAATTGTTAATCTGTATTATTTATACAAAACGCATGAAAACAAAGCATACAAAGCCCGTCTTATGTATATTTATACCTCATTGTTGTATAAGCTCAATGAAAAGTTATTTTAAGCCACTGAACTAATTAGTGTGTGTGTGTTTTGTCATTTGGTACACAGGCATCACAAGGTACTGGAAATTTAACGATGATGAAAGGGCTTGAAAAAAGAGGCTCTTCAGGAAATTTCGGAAGTTGCAGCAACTTTTAAGCTGCACTTAGTGGTGCTACAGAAATCAATGGAAACCTTTGGAAGAGATATTTAAACCACCAGTGAAGATAATCCAGATGTTTTTCTTAAATGGAGTGGGTTCAGGCATATAATGTTCAAGACCAAGGTAAGTTACGATCAAACATAGTCTTGCTATATACTATATCACTGAAGTATTTCTTTGTTATCTTCTTACTCCAGATGTTTTTTTTTGTTGCCGAACTATCGATACGGCTGCCATGGTCTTCTTTCGTTTTATAGGTGGTCATTTTGAACTTGGCATAATGATTTAATCTTTTAAGGTGGTCATTTGAAGGATGGATTGCTGGAAAAAAATCGCCCTACTATAAATGACTCCCGTGCCTTTTTTGAGCGGAATACCGAGCTTAAGCCTATGGATTCCACCACAGTGAAAATGGTGCCCTACAGATTCTCTTTTACTGCTTTTGAGGAACTGAGTCAAATACTGCAAACATATACCTTACTGGTAAGATCTTTGAAACATCCCATTTTTTATAGCATTAGTTCTGTCCTCAATGTAATTTTAATTATTTTCACTTCTTATGGTCAAGCAGATGTGGTCGGCATTCTTACCACCAGCTTAACAACTCTACAAAAAATTAAGAGAGCAAATGGGCAATGATCCATAATGCGGGACCTAACTCTCAAGAACCTAAGGTACAAGTGTGCTAAATTGTTCATCAAATATATCTGACTTTCGAGGCTAAATTCAAGATGTTTAGCAAACTATTTGGATGGTCAATAATCTTGAGATCCTTTTTTTGTTTGTTTGTTGCAGTGGTGTTAATGTGAAGATTACTCTGTGGGGTGACTCGATGAGCGAGCTAAGCCGGAACTTGGACCAAGCAAGAGACTTGGTGGCAACAACCAGAAAGAGATATTGTTTAGTCGTGGAAATGGCATGTCAGGTACCGACTGTGGTTGTGGTAACGGGTACCTACATAAAAAAATAATATCAAGGTTAAACATCGATTATGCGTTATATGAACACAATACCAATTTCCATTAATTTATAAACCTATATGAGAAACTAACAACCCACGACCGTTTCACAGGAAAATTATCTTTGTCATCAACTAATTCCACCAAGATCTACTTTAACATAGTGCTTCCTGAAGTGATGGATATGCGGCAAAGGTTAGGGAACCATATAATATTTCTTAGTCATGGTATGGAGTGCTCCAGTATAAAAGATAGTCACTTATGTTAAACTAATGTGCAAGACAGGTGCTGCCAAAAAAAAAACCCACCACCCATCAGATAACTACCTACCAAAAGAGGGATTCGCCACTGCGGCATTTTTGCTATTGGGCAACCCGAAAGACATTTCTAAACTGTTGGTGGCCAAGTGGCCAAATGGAATGCCGGATGTAACGTACGTTTCTAGCTCATTACTACATTTATAGCTGGAACATAACAAATTAATATTTGGGTCGTGCAACCGCTAATCGTAATCGGCTTATGACAGATGATGGTTGGTACTATTGGAGATGTGGCAATCGCACAACAAAATTAGTTGGAGAAGAGGGTGATCAGTGGTGCACCAAGAGCGAAGCAAAGATCGATGAACCCATACCCAGGTGCTGTTACAGAATTCCTAATGGAAATACTTCCCTTATTTGTTCTACGAGTACTAATCCTCTGCTCATCCCCACTGAAATGGGTTCATGCTATGGTTCGAAGTCCAAGACCCTACCAGCTCTACTATTTTTGTTGCAGTTGATAGTGAGGTGCAAAAGATCATCCAAGCAACAACAACAAAATCTCATAAACCAGACCTCGATCCAGCAATTTCACTCAGATAATTATATAAATTAGGTGCTTGAGCTCACAAATGGAAAAAATGCTGTGACCGTTTCGTTTTAGAAAAGAGGAGATATTGAAACTTTAATACTTCCATCACGTAACAAATAATTCTTTGCAATTGCAAAACTAAGGGTGCACACGGTATGGTTCGGCTCGGTTCTTGCCGAGGCCGAGTACCTGTACCTCCCTAGTCTCGGTTCCAAAATTTTGGACCGGTACATGTACCTTGTACCTCGGTTCCGGTACCATTCGGTACACGTACGGTACCAGGTACGGTACCGGTACCAATCGGTACTTTCTGCCAGAAATTCAGTTTTATCCTCATCAATTTCACACCTTGAATGTCCATTGATCTTCATCAATCACCAGCAGCTCCGCCACCACCTTTAGGGACAACACCTCTATCACCAGAACCACCACCGTCACCTACACCAGCGGAAACAACACAACCACCACCACAAACCCCATAGACATCATTCCCTCAACCATTTAAATTTTAGTCTCTATTAACCACTTCCAGGTCTCTTCCTTGCGTCTACAACACCACTATTTCACCACCACCACCACCAACATCATCCCACACCCTTAATTGCCCCGTGAATCATCTCCAATATCATCAACACAACACAATATCATTCACATCTAGTTCAGTTTCTACACCCATTATCTGTTGTTTCAAACTAAGAAACCCTAGTTCCTAAATTGGGGAAGAACACGAGAAAATCTAATCTGTGACTCTCAATTTCACAATTAAACAAAAATTGAATCATCATAACTCCAATTCAAAACAAACCCAGCTAAGATTTATCAATCCCTACCTAATTTTACTTAAACAGATTCAAATAGATGAGACCCTACCTTTTATTGATTCTCTGAGTTTTGAATGATCTCCTGAATCAATACTACCATCATCGGTTGTTCTTAATTCCATTTCCTCTTCACTCAATCTTGGTCTCATAATCTTCATCTCCATAAATTCTTCATCCACGAACTCCACAACATCAATTAACCAATAAACACATGGTTCTTCATCCATCAACAACTCGATTCACTCTTCAATTCTGTAGAAACTCTAAATCAAACATAATAAAACCTAATCTTTTGATGATGCAATGAAGTTGTAGAGACTATCAAATCTTTACGGAAAAAAAAAAGAAACGAAAATGAGAACCCTAGCCCTATCTTTCTATTATATACCACCCATTAATCTAATGGTTGTTATTCATTTATTACCCCTAAATCTAACGGCTATCACTACTCGGTACAGTCGGTCCGGGACGGTACGGGACAGGGATAGGACCGTGTACCTGTACCTTCCTAGCCTCGGTTCCCATTTTTTGGACCGGTACTTGTACCTTCTTCCTCGGTTCGGTACAAAAACAGGTACGGTTCCACCGGTTCCGGGACGGTCCGTCGGTCCGGCTCGGTTCCTGTGCACCCTTATGCAAAACATAATATCCTTAATAACCAGGAAGTGACATAACGCTCCCTTTTTTTTTTTTTTTTTTTAATAACGGAAGCATTGTCGCAAGTATTACCGATAGAGATGGAACATAATAGCACCAATCTCATTAGGTTTGAATTTTTAAAATAAAATAAGAAACAAATTTTGCCATTAATGATGATATAAAACGTGGCGTGATTGGGGTATACCCAATAAGACAAAATTTGGTCATTATGAAGTAAAACCAAGCCACCCCTTAACCAGCCTTTTTCTAAATGGCTAATATGCCCTTGGGTAATTAACACTAAAATTCTGATTAGGTTAATTAATTGAGTTTAGATTAAAATTTTCAAATTATGAATTCAGTCGATTAACCTTTTGATCCGTCTTATGAGTTCGATTTCGATCCAAAAATTTTGGTTTTGAAAATGCATAAAGCCGGCAAGGTCAAGGTTTGAATAAGCTTCCGACCAAACATCCGCACGAATGGTCAACTTTGAATAAGTCGCCGATCGATCTTCCGGAACGTTCAACTTTGAATAAGTCACCGACCAGATATCCACCGGAATGGTCCTCGGATGAAGAACACGCCGATTATCTTGGGCAGCAATCTTGCGGTCGGCATGTAAATATTTCCTACCCTTCCGATTGTATAAATCTCGGCATGCAAAAAAAATACAACATTGCCGGCTGACATAATATGGAAGATGTAATTTACTTGGGGTCGTAAAACGGCCGGAAATGTATGGGTTCATTAGCATGCCGGCCAAAATACCGCTGGCATTTTCTTGTTTTGTTTCCCTCCCGACCTTACATGATTTTAGGCATCAGAAGAATGGTTTTTTTTCAAGATATGGCCGGCATGGTCTCTATTTTCGTACCCTTCCGGCTACAAAAACGCCGGCTTTGTAGGAATCGTATTTCCTTGTCGGCCCTGGTAACTACACAATTTGTTGACAGGGCCGGCAGTATGACATTTCACAACCTTGCCGGCCCTGGGACAGCCGACAGGGTAGCTTAAAAAAGCATGCCGGCAAGGTAATACGACACTTTATATAGCTAAACAAACCATTCATTCAACAACTAGAAATCCAACATTTTTTGTCCAAAATACGAAACATGTCCCATAAACTGTAAAAAAACATTTGTCCACACCATTAACTTAAACATTTGTCCACCACAACATAAACAAATGAACTAGGAAAGCATTCATTGGCCACGACCACGACGACCACGGCCCCGTTTTGGAACACTACCTTCACCACCACGACCACTGCTGCTACCTTCACCACCAGGACCACTGCTGCCACCTTCACCACCACGAGCACTACGAGTCCTCTTTTTATCAGCCTTTATCTTGGCTTGTGCATCCTTAATAGCTTTTTCTTCCGCCTTTACTTCAGCCTGAAGTTGCTTGAACAATAGATGAGCATCCTCATTGTCAACATTGCAAGCATAGTCAATGTGCTTGCTTTGCACAGGTTCTCCTCTGTCTTTCGCGCAACACAACACCCTCACAAAGGTCTTCAACTGATCCTTCTATATTCAATTAAACAACAAACAATTAATAGAATGATTCGGTAATGCAATCAATCTTAAAATAGTAAGAGCAACTCTAAAATACTTTCAAATATCTTAAGCAATGTTGTTGGGTCTTTCGATTCCATCTTCTTCTTACGAGCCAGTTCTTCAGTAGTCATTGGCCTAATCACAATAGGACGAGCCCAACCCAAGTACCACGCCATGTATTTCTCAGTAGCTTCATGACCGGTGGTCACCTCGTCCAAAAGACTCACATCGATTTGACCGCGACGCCTATCAACCCAATGTTCTTGAGTTGGTGCTGGAAGGTAAGAGACGTTCATACATTTTTGGGAGGTGGTGCAATCACTCATATCCACAAGAAAGGCCGGATTTGTTTGCATCGAAATGAGGTTCTTCTTGTACGTAACCCAATTGTCGCATTACCCGATGTGGATCGTACATTGAAAATCCTTCAAACACAGTCATCAAGGGTCCATAGTATAATGCAACAACTTCATTTCTCCTTGGGATTAAACCTTGATTTCTATCCTCTCGATACGGATCAAATATCACCTCTTCCGCAGTCAAATTGTCGATGGCGGCTCGGAGTTTCATAAGATTTTGCGGCATTTCCTTATCCTGAGTACCCTTAAAACTGTACCTTTGCGCTCTTGGCAAATGAACCTAACACTGTTATCCACTTTGACGTAAGAGTTGTCTTTGAACAAAGAATGGAAGCGTTCATATATCCAAACCTATGCAAAAAGAAAAAAAAAGTTTAGTAAGAACCTTATCTTACGAGAATTTTGCGAATATAAATGTTATAGACAATAAAATTACCTGGAAGAGACATGTGTTTCCGTTAACTTGCTTAGTGAGTGCCCTAGAAGATTTTGTCAACTCATTGTTCAAGAAGGCGACCACCGCAGTACCCCAAGAATACCCACGCATCTCATGTAAGGGATCCAATAGTTGCAAGTAACTGGCCTCGACTTGGTTTCCTAATTGTCGGGAAGATACATCCGCCCGGGTGTATAGCAAATAAGCGGCCGCGGTAGCATTGATTCGCACCGGGTGCACCATTCCTTCCCTAACAAGGATTTCCTGAGTCTTCCATAATCCATCCCTCAACTTCTTCACATTAAACTTCTTGGTTAGTCGACCATCCTTCTTGTCAAGAACATAATCCGTCCGAACCTGACTCCAACCGAACAATTTCTTGCTCAATTCGTAAATCTTCTCGAAAGAAATGGCATTATCGAATCCCTCGGTGACTGCTTTTCCATCAACCTCGAGGCCTAGAATTTGTTGAGCATCATCGGGAGTTATCGCCATCTCACGGAATGGGAATAACATAGTATCAGTCTCTCCGTAGAACCGCTCACAGAATGCAGAGATGGTAACTTTATCATGATTAATATTCGAACTCTCCACCGCAGGCAACAACCCGGAGTTCCTCACAATCACTTTCACCTCCTCACATTCCAAGTCAAGATTCCAAGTATGCATCACTGAACACGAAGCTTGGCGCCTCATGAGACGGATGGCATGCTTGTGATCCTAAATACCAAAAAAAAGAAAATGAAAAGAAATACAAACACTTGATGCAAATTTAATTAAGATAGTTACACACTTGAATAAATAACAAAGACGGATTAAGATTACTTACGATAGTATTATGGACCGTACATGCCCATGAGTGAGTATATCCAAAAAGAACAGCTCCACCATCTGCTGGGGTCCCTTTTGGAGGCTCACCTTCTTTCAGTGCAACCATCAAGTGTTTGGGAGGCATGTGAGAATCAGCCGGTTTAGTGATCACCCTCTTCTTCGATCCGGTTGAAGTTGAAGCCGAAGCTTCGGTGGCTTGAAAAATAGCTAGAGTTTGTTCTCCTTCTCCATCTCCATCTCCATATCCTTCTTCTTCTTGTTCCTCTTCCTCTTCAACAATTTCATCTTCGATGATATTCTTACCTTTATCTCCATTACCATCATCATCATCACCATCATCATTACCTCCTCCGACCCTCGGGCATGTCTTGATCACCATCATCATCATCATCATCATTGTTACCTCCTCCAAAGAATGGATTGGTTTCATCAACATCATCATCATCATCATCACCTCTTCTACCAGATGGAATTGATTGGTCTTCATCTGGAGTCTCGTCTGAATCATTGGGTTCAGATAGTGGTTCTAAGACCTTTGTCGTTCCCGACACAACATATACCCCTCGATGTTTTGAAGACAAGAGTTTATCACCAACACGAGGAGGGTTTGAAGGAGGACTAAGAGCTGCTTTCGTAGCTACTTTCTTCTTTGCCATTCGCAATCCGAACAAGAACAATTCGAGAAAAAAACATTACAGCCTAAGCGGAGTTAGACATATACAACATATCCGTGAACAATGGCCGTAAGGTCGACCAAAAGATGAGTGCCGGCTAATACAAAGCCGGCAAATGTATCATCAAAATAGCCTTCCTAGCGCACAAAAAATATAGGATTTTTCACTAAAAAGGTCGGCAAGGTCCATTACAAATACCCTTCCGGATTAAAAACTCTAGGCATCAGGAAACATTCAAAAGAAGCAGCCGGCAGGGTAAAAAACAAAAAGTTGCCGGCTTCATTAAAAAAAAACTGACGCCGGAAGGGTATACAAGTGAATAACCTGCCGGCCCTGCTAGTAGCAATTCTGAAAACTTACAAAATAGGCAAGTTCTTCAACCTTATACCCTTCCTAAACGAAACCCTAACTATGAAACTCCAAGCAAGGTCGATAAAAAAAACCTTCTTGCAGGCGTCGCAACCGCCAATTCACAAATTCGAATTTTTCTGACCTAATTTGACATGCAAACATGAAATCGAAGTACTAGAGTGAGTTTAAACAAGCCCTTACTTTCTTAAGCGCACCATTTCACGTGTTTCATCGGGTTCAATTCCTTCTTCTTCAACCGTTTTTCTCTTCACTTTCTTAGCAACCAAATTTGCAATTCTAGGGTTATATTCATTGGGTTTTCGATTAGTTTCTTTCATACGAGTTGCCTTCTTCCGTGGTGGATCCATTGATGAAGATTAATCGGAGTTTTCGAATCGACGATTTTAACAAATTGATCGACGAGTTTTGGTGGTGGTGGGGTGATGGAGCCGGTAAGGTTGTGGAGGAGAAGAAGAAGAAGATGAAATGAAGAGAATGAAAACTGATTTAGGTAGTAATAAGAGTTATAATGGGAAAGGGTAATTTTGTAACTTTACCCACCTCCCCCTTTTCCCTTAAAAAAGAGTCTCTATAAAATTGGGTATACCCCAATTAGTTTGAGTATACCCCAATCACGCCAGGATATAAAAGTGACATAATGAAAAAAATAATTCCGAGATGGTATGGAGCACTATATAGCTACCAAGTGCAATCTCAAAATCCACATCTCCTTCAAATTCCATTACAAACGGTGTAGCTATTCAAAACTTCTTATTGCCCGCCAGTCTCTTACACAAAGTATTAATTTAATTTGCAGGGTCAAATAATGTCCAATCAGATCAGCAAGTATTTGTTTAACTACATCTAAGGGTGCACACGGTACGGTTCGGCTCGTTTCTTGCCGAGGCCGAGTACCTGTACCTCCCTAGCCTCGGTTCCAAAATTTTGGACCGGTACCTATACCTTGTACCTTGGTTCCGGTACCATTCGGTACCAAGTACGGTTCCGGTACCAATCGGTACCCACCCCCAAATGTATTTAGAGATTACTTATTATGAGACTTCTAAAAAGATTGTTTTAGTTCATGTATCTTGCACCCAATTTTTTATTTGTCTTTCCTTAATTGGCTCACATGTTGGTGCTGACTATCACCGATAACACTTGATTGGAAACTTCTCGTTTGCAATCTACGAATGACCCAACCGCCGCTGACTATTTGAGTGAGTATCAATTCTGTTAGCTTGCAAAAACAAATTCTGGCGCTGTATCCTATTTGCTTTTATCTTGCCTTGGTTAGTTTACGAATGGCTTGAAATTGTGTCATGTAGCCTCAAGTACCTTTGCTTTTAGATGTGCAATAATGATAGAACATTGTCAGCATCACGATGAAGAAAGAATGATCTGTGGAGTAATTGACAGATATTTTGCAACATTTGTTCTTCTGTGTTTGCACTGTTTCCTGGAATCGCAGTACTATTTGATTAGTGCAACTTAGTAGCATCAAATTTTGATCAATCCTCAAGTCTAGCAATCTTAATTTATGAAGTAAAAGAAATGTAAATAGATATTTTCAGCTGAGAAGATGATAGTAGAGTAATCACTATTTATTAAGTATGTATATGGATGTAAGATCCTACTTCATCAATGAAGATTTTTCTACAGAGCCCTCAAGAACAACCCCGTTCCTGGAATATCAAATGATAGAACTAGCCTTGCTCCTAATTCATCATTGGCTAATAAGAGCGTTGCTGGCATATATCTGCCCAATTAATATCTATCAGAACTATAGGTCTCTCTTGTGTCTGCGGATATCTTGACTTTTCAACTAATTAGTGTGAAACTTTGATTCAAGTGCGGTGACATCTCCAACTATTCTACCTTCTAGCAGCTGAGCTGTTTCAAGTGATCTTGGACCTCCAGACTCATGTAGGCCAGATGCTTCTGTTGACCACACTTCATCCGCAGTTGAGAGCTCATTTTTTCTGATAAATCATGTGTTCATTTGATGATCCTGAAGCAGAAGCAGAAGCAGCTGCTTCCGCTGTTGCCATTGCTCCTAGATCTAACGGCTATCAATAGTCTACTACCCCTAAATCCAATGGTTATAATTATTCGGTACATTCGGTCCGGGACGGTACGGGATTAGGGCAGGACCGTGTACCTGTACCTCCTCAGCCCTGGTTCCTATTTTTTGGACCGGTACCTGTACCCCCTTCCTCGGTTCGGTACAAAATCAGGTACGGTTCCACCGGTTCCGGGACGGTCCGTCGGTCCGGCTCGGTCCCTGTGCACCCTTAACTACATCGATAGGAGAACGGGAGAACAAAGATAGTCCCCGCAAGTATGTTGGAATATTTTCAACTGCGCTATCCAGGGAACAAAGATAGTCCCCGCAAACATATCCAGAATCTTCAAATCCAACAGACGCCATTGATGTCTGATGATGAAGAGACTCATCGTTTCGTGAAGAGAAACATATTCCCAACAGATGCGAAAACCTCTATAAATAGCATCTCCCAATACTCGTTTAAATTATATCGGAAAAAACCTTTTCTGTTTTCTCTCTTTCTTTCTAAAGCATCGTCAGAAGTTTTTTGTTCACATGTGTTCTTGATTGGATCAAGGGGTACAAACCTTGAATTCAATTTCCGTTGTAGGGCTTTCATTGTATCCTGAAGGCATTATTTCACATACCTGTTGTAATCGCCAATTTATTGGGAGGGTAGAAATAATTGTCTAAAAGAAATCGTATGAGCCTTGAAAGTTTGGAGTACAACAATCTCTTCCTGTGTTATTTCATCTTCTATTGCAACCCAGTTTTTCCAACAAAGTATGCTTTAATGCCCTTTATCGGATGAAATGCTGATAGGGATCCACCACCCAGAATAATATACCATGCTACCGAGGGGAAGACCATGGTTCAATGGACGATTTAGAACTACGTTGAAAAATGAGACAGGACAAAGAAGATACTGTATTGGTGTTTGACTTGTTTCACTGTTTCTCCTTTTTTTTTTTTTTTGTTGGTGTTTATCTGGTAGTACTGTGCATTTTCTCATTAAGAGGGGGTTGAAAACAAAAAAACCCGCAAGCGTGAAACCCCGGCAGTGTAGTTACTGGATTTAAAAATGGCATTAGTTAAAAATTTTATGTTTCACAGCTGAGCTTCACCAGATACGTTGTTTTGCCAATATCGTTTGGTCCTTTTTTAGGTGGGGCCATGTCTGTTTAGTCCTTTGGTCAAACGCCTTTACTATTTGGTCCATAATTATTTAAAAATATTTAAATAGACAAAAATATCCTTACGTGTTAATTTTTTTTTTCTTTTGTAGCAGTTCATTCTTCAAAATGAACTCCTGTTAATTTTTACTTATTTTTTCAAAAATCACCTAAAAAAAACAGAGTTCATTCCAGAAATGAACTCCATACAACACATAAAAAAAACCGACTTCATTCCCAGGAATGAACTCCATGCAAAAAGCTAAAAAAACAGACTTCATTCCCAGGAATGAACTCCATACAAAAAGCTAAAAAAACAGACTTCATTCCCAGGAATGAACTCCATACAAAAAGCTAAAAAAACAGACTTCATTCCCAGGAATGAACTCCATACAAAAAGGAAAAAGAATACAAGAGACAGCAGCAGATGAACTCATCTTCGTCTTCATCTTCAAAACAGCAGCAACAGTTCATTTTATTTGATGAACTTCATCTTCATCTTCATCTTCAAAGCAAAAGCATCAGTTCTTGATTACATCTTTAACAACAACAACATATCTTTATCTTCTTCATCTTCTTCACCATCTTCAACGAACAACAGCAGCAGTTTTTTGTTCGTCGTCTACATCGCCAACATCAAAAACAAAATCAAAAACAGCAGCAGCAGAAAATCGCCGCCATCGTTTTCTTCTTCTTCTTCATCACCGTCTTCAACAACAACATCAAAAACGGCAGCAGGACATCGTCGTCATCGGTTTCTTCTTCTTCTTCTTCATCATAAAGCATCATCTTCTTCGTCGGCAAAATAAAAAAAAAACAGTTTCAGAAAGAAAAAGAAAAAAAATGGAGAGAAGAAACTAGATCTAAAAACATTAGAGAGAGAAAGTAAATCTGAGAATGATTTATTCTCTCCTACTTTTTGACTATATATATGGTCCTTATCCAAAAGGGTATTTCTGCCACTACGGGGTGACATTTATATCATCCATGACATCAGCGTAGGACCAAATGATAATTTTTAGGACCAAACTATAATTTATATTACCAAATACGACCAAACAGACAATTGACTGGGTCAATTGGACTAGACTCTCTCTAATATATTATTCCTAGGACCAATTGGTATTTCCTACTATATTATATATATCTCAACTAGCCCTTAACCCGTGCCGTAACGGCACGGGCCATGATGTTGGTTCATTTTTAATACTCCGTATATCGTATAATTTGTGTCCCGAATACTTATCAACTCCTGATGTTAATATGGGTTTGTCATAAAAATAGTTGGGATTTTCCTCTCTTTTTTTCTTGTTTTTTTCCTTTAACATTTTACCGCCGGAGATTTGCTCAAACGAAAGAAATATAATCTTAACTTCCAGACACTTTTATATTTAGGTCCATTGCTTATAATGAGATAATCCTCTACATGGACATGGAAGTTTAAATATTTTTTGGAAATATGTCGTCAGCGGCGCTCATCTCAGTGAAATCAACTAATCAATATCGTCCATAATATGACGTTACATATTTTGTGGCGTTATGAAATTAGCATAATATGTTTTTGTTCACCAATACCCGCCACCACCATAAAACCATATGAATCCATTTTTTTATCTACCACCACCTAGTGGCAGAGCCAAGGGTTGACTAACCTGGCTCTAACCGCTTAAATTTTCAATAACAACATAAATTTTGTTGTTTATTTTATACTGTAAATAGTACTTTGTCCATATCTATTTATGGTTTAGTCCACCAAAGTTTACATGTTTTTTTTTTTTTTTTAAAGTAGGCCTCCTGAATATAAATTTTTGACTCCACCACTACCACCATCACCGCGCCCATCCCATGTAGGTTGGTAGACGCAATTCTAATTTCAATCACAAATGCCATGTATGAGGTTTTAGATTGAACAAAATGTCGTCAATTGATTAGTTTCATCATTATTTTTCCGTGTATATATTCTTTTTTGTATTGCAATCAATTTTATTTTAATATTAAAAAATAATGATTTATACAATATAGTACCAAAGATAACAGGGGTACCATTTGGGTGATCCAACTACGATCATGAAAGTATTGTCTTGTATGATATCATCCCTGAAATATATGGTACCTTAATTTATCAAAAGTGTTAAAAACAACCAACCACATCTTCCACAGTACGATGTTGTAACGACAACATAAAATTAATATTGTCCATCACTACTCACCAAAGACTCACCGTCACTACTTCGATTCTTCCACCACAAACCAGGGGCGAAGCCAGGATTTTGAGGAAAGAGGGAGAAAAAATTCTTGGCAAGTTGGATACATGTGAAAAATTGACTTTGTATCCCATTTTACGATAAAAGAACAAAAATAAGTATAATTGTGCTTGGCTCCGCGCTTAACCACCACTAATCTTTCGGCCTCCACCTCTTCTACTACTCATTGTCGCCAAAAATGTCTATTGATATTATTTATCAAAATTACTTATTAATAGAAATAAATATTATAATTAATTAAGAACACATTTAAATTTAGAAAATGATTAGTCATTTATTATGAGCAATTAGTGAAACACTAATTAATAAAACACTTTAAGTTGAACATATTATTTATTAAGTGCAATTAGTGAAACACTAATTAATAAAACACTATTAATTAGTGAACAGATTAATAAAACACTATAATGAATAGATTATTTATTATGTGCAGTTAGTGAAACACTAATTAATAAAACACTATTAATTAGTGAACAGATTAATAAAACACTATAATGAATAGATTATTTATTATGTGCAATTAGTGAAACACTAATTAATAAATCAATTATGATATTTAAGTTGAACAAACCACTACCGTTGATTTATCTTTTTTATTAATTCCAACCAAGATGGAACACTGGTTAGAGGCCACTCTTATGACACAATAGGTCTTGAGTTCTGGATTTATCAAAATTACTTATTAATAAAAAATATTATAATTAATTAAGAAAACATTTATAATTAAAAAATGATTAGTCATTTATTATGAGCAATTAGTGCAACACTAATTAATAAAACACTTTATAATGAATAGATTATTTATTATGTGCGATTAGTGAAACACCAAATTAATAAAGCAATTATGGTATTTAAGTTGAACAACCCACCACTGTTGATTTATCTTTTCTATCAATTCCAACCAAGTTGGAACACTGGTTAGAGGCCACTCTTATGACACAATAGGTCATGAGTTCGAACCTCCTCGTTATAATTTTTGAAAATCCATATCTTGACTTGAGTATTCATTTTTCATTCATAATATTGGAATTAAGCCATGCGTGCGAGTTGTAGGGGGTGGTCAGGAAATCCACATCCCTTGATTTATCTTTGCCAGGACAAATCCGGACCACCACTAACAAAGGCAAACTTATCCTAGCTTTGTTTTGTACTAATGATAATAAGATTATGTCAAGTAAAAATACCTGGCGAGATTGGGGTATACCCAGATTAATTGGGGTATACCCAATTTCAAGGGGACATGATGTGTCATTATTAAAAAGGATGATTTTATTTTAATACCCTTGAACTAATTAAATCTTAAAAATAAACTCATTTCTTGATTTCATTAACCCTAAAATTAAAAAACTAAACAACTCTTAATCTTCTCTTCTTCTTCTTCATCTTCATCTTCCATCAACCAAAGCCATATAAAAATCTTCAACTTTGATTTTCCAAAAAATTGTGGACTCTACCAGCGAAAAGAAGACTATAAATGATGTTTAAACTCAAACCCATCATTGTGTTGTGTGATTGATTGTTATGTTAGGTTGGAAATCGAAAATTATGATTTCTGTGTTTTTGGTCGGCAAGGTCGTAACATGCATATCTTGCCGACTTTTCACAACATCCATGGCGACGATCAGAAATTTTTTCAACAAATAGGCGGTATTTTTGAAGACCTTGCCGACTTATACCGCCGGCGGGGTTTTTCAACCGCCGGCGGGGTATTTTTCTCAACAGCCGGCGGGTTTTTTTTGTAGACCTTGCCGACTAATATTTTTCAATAGCCCTCTCCCGTGTGTCAAAAAAATAAAGTCGGCATGTTCTTCATTTAAATACCTTGCCGGTCAAATATAGCCGGCATGGTATTTTCAACATCCGACGTGGTATTTTTCACCAGCCGGCGGGGTTTTTTTTTGTAGACCTTGCCTACTAATATTTTTCAATAGCCATCTCCTGTGTGTCAAAATAAAATAAAATCGGCATGTTCTTCAATTAAATACCTTGCCGGCTAAAATTGGTCGGCATTTTATTCAAACAAAGACCATGCCGGCCATATATAGCCGGCACCTTATTCAAACCTCTACCTTGCCGACCTTTGACATTTTTGAAAACCAAATTTTTTGATCTTAATCGAACTCACAAGACGGATTAAAGGTTTAATCTACTGAATTTTCATTTTCAAAATTTTTATCTAAACTCAATTAATTAGCCTAATCAGTTTTTTAGTGTTAATTATAAAAGGGCATTTTTGCCATTTTGAAAATATTTGGTTAAGGGGTAACCTCTTTTACTTCAAAATGACCCTATTTTGTCTTATTGGGTATACCCCAATTAATCTGGGTATACCCCAATCTCGCCAGGTAAAAATAAGGGTTTATTTCCTTTAGCATACACAATATTAGGAGTTAACAAAATTCAACACCATTGATTCCTTCACCACCAATACCATGACCGGAACCACCACAACCAAATACGCCATACATACACACAACAATCATAATTAAAATCTCCACTGTATTTTTAGTTCACAATCAATTAACTACTAATTCCGATCCAATAAATCAACTCATTAACTAATCCTTGTTTCTCCACCACCTCTACTGTAACCAGCAACACCACCCTCCGTAACAACAACACCACCATCGCCTTCTCCGCAGGCACCACCATCGGCACCTCTGCTGATATCCAGCATTACCATTATATAATTGTAATTTCAATTGAATTTGAAATCAAATTTGGTATTAATTGAAGTTGGAATCGAAAAAATCTCTGTTGAAATCAATCTAATACCAATTTCAATTTCAGCTCTTCTTAATACTCCTACCTCTTCAATTCTAGCGCCATCTCTGATACATGAAGTCAGTCGCCACGACGGGTGAAACAACTTTTTTTTTCTTTGTTTTTTTTGAAGGGACGAAAACGAAGACCGGAAGACTTTTTAGTTGCATGTGTCTAACACGTGTTTTCATAAGGAAGGATAGGTTATTGACGTGTCAACAAATCTATGCGTTCTTTATTTTTCATCTCTTTTATGTGTTGTAATTCTTTGATATATAGGGCGAGTTAATATTATCACCAGCACATAGGTTACCTGGCTTGATTGGGGTATACTCAAACTAATTGGGGTATACCCAATTTTAAAGGGATTTTTTTTTAAGAGCAAAGGGGGAGGTCAATGGGTAAAGTTACAAAATTACACTTTCCCATTATAACTCTAATTACTACCTAAATCAGTTTTCATTCTCTTCATTTCATCTTCTTCTTCTCCTCCACCTCTACCTTACCGGCTCCATCACTCCCACCACCACCAAAACTCGTCGATCAATTCGTTTAAATCGTCGATTCAAAAACTCCGATTAGTCTTCATCAATGGATCCACCACGGAAGAAGGCAACTCGTATGAAAGAAACTAATCGAAAACCCAATGAATATAACCCTAGAATTGCAAGTTTGGTTGCTAAGAAAGTGAAGAAAAAAACGGTTGAAGAAGAAGTAATTGAACCCGCTGAAACACGTGAAATGGAAAGTAAGGGCTTGTTTAAACTGACTCTAGTACTTCGATTTTATGTTTGCATGTCAAATTAGGTCAGAAAATTCGAATTTGTGAATTGGCGATTCTGACGCCCGGCAAGGTTTTTTGTTATCGACCTTTCCGGGATTTCATAGTTAGGGTTTGGCCGGGAGGATATAAGGTTGAAGAACTTGCCGGCTGTAAGTTTCTGTAACTGCTACTAGCAGGGCCGGCAGGTTATTCATCTGTATACCTTTCCGGCGTCAATTTTTTTTTTAATGAAGCCGGCAACTTTTTGTTTTTTACCCTGCCGGCTGCTTCTTTTGAATGTTTCCTGATGCCTATAGTTTTTTAATCCGGAAGGGTATTTGTATAAAACCATGCTTGGCGGTTTGTCACCGGCAATGTATGTGTAATGGACCTTGCCGACTTGTTTAGTGAAAAATCCTATATTTTTTGTGCGCGGAAGGCTATTTTGATGATACACTTTGCTGGCTTTGTCTTAGCCGGCACTCATCTTTTGGTCGACCTTTCCGGCCATTTTTCCGCCGGATATGTTGTATATGTCTAACATGCCGTCCTGTAATGTTTTTTTTTTCTGAATTGTTCTTGTTCGGATTGCGAATGGCAAAGAAGAAAGCAGCTCTGAAAGCAGCTCTTAGTCCTCCTTCAAACCCTCCTCATGTTGGTGATAAACTCTTGTCTTCAAAACATCGAGGGGTATATGTTGTGCCGGGAACGACAAAGGTCTTAGAACCACTATCTCGAACCCAATGATTCGACGAGACTCCGATGAAGACCAATCAATTCCATCCGGTAGAAGAGGTGATGATGATGATGTTGATGAAACCAATCCAGAATTTCTGGAGGAGGTAACAATGATGATGATGATGGTGATCAAGACATGCCTGAGGCTGGAGGAGGTAATGATGATGATGGTAATGGAGATAAAGGTAAGAATATCATCGAAGATGAAATTGTTGAAGAGGAAGAGGAACAAGAAGAAGAAGAAGAAGGAGATGGAGATGGATAAGGAGAACAAACTCTAGCTATTATTCAAGCCACCGAAGTTTCGGCTTCAACTTCAACCGGAACGAAGAAGAGGGTGATCAATAAACCGGCTGATTCTCACATGCCTCCCAAACACTTGATGGTTGCACTGAAAGAAGGTGAGCCTCCAAAAGGGACCCCAGCAGATGGTGAAGATGTTATTTTTGGATACAAAGACTCATGGGCATGTACGGTCCATAATACTATCGTAAGTAATCTTAATCCGTCTTTGTTATTTATTCAAGTGTGTAACTATCTTAATTAAATTTGCGTCAAGTGTTTGTATTTCTTTTCATTTTGTTTTTTTTTGGTATTTAGGATCACAAGCATGCCATCCGTCTCATGAGGCGCCAAGCTTCGTGTTAAGTGACGCATACTTGGAATCTTGACTTGGAATGTGAGGAGGTGAAAGTGATTGTGAGGAACTCCGGGTTGTCGCCTGCGGTGGAGAGTTCGAATATTAATCATGATAAAGTTACCATCTCTGCATTCTGTGAGAGGTTCTACGAAGAGACTGATACTATGTTATTCCCATTCGGTGAGATGGCGATAACTCCCGATGATGCTCAACAAATTCTAGGCCTCGAGGTTGATGGAAAAGCAATGACTGAGGGATTCGATAATGCCATTTCTTTCGGGAAGATTTACGAATTGAGCAAGAAATTGTTCTGTTGGAGTCAGGTTCAGACGGATGATGTTCTTGACAAGAAGGATGGTCGACTAACCAAGAAGTTTAATGTGAAGAAGTTGAGGGACGGATTATGGAAGACTCAGGAAATCCTTGATAGGGTAGGAATGGTGCACCCGGTGCAAATCAATGCTACCGCGGCGCTTATTTGCTATACACCACAGGCGAGATGTATCTTCCCCCGACGATTCCGAAACCAAGTCGAGGCCGATTACTTGCAACTATTGGATCCTTTACATGAGATGCGTGGGTATTCTTGGGGTGCTGCGGTGGTCGCCTTCTTGAACAATGAGTTGACAAAATCTTCTAGGGCACTCACTAAGCAAGTTAACGGAAACACATGTCTTTCCCGGTAAGTTTATTGTCTAAAACATTTATATTCGCAAAATTCTCGTAAGATAAGGTTCTTACTAAACTTTTTTTCTTTTTGCATAGGTTTGGATATATGAACACTTCCCTTCTTTGTTCAAAGACAACTCTTACGTCAAAGTGGATAACAGTGTTCCGGTTCATTTACCAAGAGCGCAAATGTACAGTTTTAAGGGTACTCAGGATAAGGAAATGCCGCAGAATCTTATGAAACTTCGAGCCGCCATCGACAATTTGACTGCGGAAGAGGTGATATTTGATCCGTATCGAGAGGATAGAAATCAAGGTTTAATCCCAAGGAGAAATGAAGTTGTTGCATTATACTATGGACCCTTGATGACTGTGTTTGAAGGATTTTCAATGTACGATCCACATCGGGTAATGCGACAATTGGGTTACATACAAGAAGAACCTCATTTCGATGCAGCAAATCCGGCCTTTACTGTGGATATGAGTGATTGCACCACCTCCCAAAAAGGTATGAACGTCTCTTACCTTCCAGCACCAACTCAAGAACATTAGGCTGATAGGCGTCGCGGTCAAATCGATATGAGTCTTTTGGACGAGGTGACCACCGGTCATGAAGCTATTGAGAAATACATGGCGTGGTACTTGGGTTGGGCTTGTCCTACTGTGATTAGGCCAATGACTACTGAAGATTTGGCTCGTAAGAAGAAGATGGAATCGAAAGACCCAGCAACATTGCTTAAGATATTTGTAAGTATTTTAAAGTTGCTCTTACTATTTTAAGATTGATTGCATTACCGAATCATTCTATTAATTGTTTGTTGTTTAATTGAATATAGAAGGATCAGTTGAAGACCTTTGTGAGGGTATTGTGTTGCGCGAAAGACAGAGGGAGAACTGTGCAAAGCAAGCACATTGACTATGCTTGCAATGTTGACAATGAGGATGCCCACTATTGTTCAAGCAACTTCAGTCAAGTAAAGGCGGAAGAAAAAGCTATTAAGGATGCACAAGCCAAGATAAAGGCGATAAAAGAGGACTCGTAGTGCTCGTGGTGGTGAAGGTAGCAGGCGGTGGTCCCTGTGGTGAAGGTAGCAACAGTGGTCGTGGTGGTGAAGGTAGTGTTCCAAAACGGGGCCGTGGTCGTGGTCGTGGCCAATGAATGCTTTCCTAGTTCATTTCTTTATGTTGTGGTGGACAAATGTTTAAGTTAATGGTGTGGACAAATGTTTTTTTTATGGTTTATGGGACATGTTTCGTATTTTGGACAAAAAATGTTGGATTTCTAGTTGTTGAATGAATGGTTTGTTTAGCTATATAAAGTGTCGTATTACCTTGCCGGCATGCTTTTTTTAAGCTACCCTGTCGGCTGTCCCAGGGCCGTCAAGGTTGTGAAATGTCAGACTGCCGGCCCTGTCAACCAAAAATTGTGTAGTTACCAGGGCCGGCAAGGTTGTGAAATGTCAGACTGCCGGCCCTGTCAACAAAAGTTGTTTAGTTACCAGGGCCGGCAAGGTAATACGATTCCTACTAAGTCGGCGTTTTTGTAGCCAGAAGGGTACGAAAATAGAGACCCTGCCGGCCATATCTTGAAAAAAAACCCATTCTTCTGATGCCTAAAATCATGTAAGGTCGGGAGGGAAACAAAAAAAGAAAATGCCGGCGGTATTTTGGCTGGCATGCTATTGAACCCATACATTTCCGGCCGTTTTACAACCCCGGCATTTTAGCAAATTTACGACCCCGCCGGCGGGTTCAAAATTCAAATTTTTGCAAGTACAATTGCATTGATTCACTTGTACTTGGACACTATAACGGCCAAATTTGGGCACCATCCTATAAATGCACTACTTATCTCCACAAAACAACACACAACTATTTGCATATACTCTCCAAAGCTCTTATCATCACACACTCCATCTAACTCACCCAAAAAATGGCTTCATTTGATTCTAATGAAGATTTGGCAATCACCAAAGCTTGGTATGCGGAGACTAGAGTTCGAAGGAAGTCCTCCATAAGGGTGGATTCCACAACCTTTTGGGCTAGGGTTCACAACACTTTTAGCCAAGAGTGTGGGAATCCTAACTCAAGAAGTGTTCAACAAGTGCACGATAGGCACATAGTCATTGAAAATGCGATACTTGCTTATTTAGCTATCCAAAAACCAATTTTCAACGCTCCCCACTTTAACTTGTCCATTGAAAAATTTGTAAGTATTTTTGTGGTTTATTTTACGTGATCCATGTTGTTTGATCTTCCAACTTAAACCGCACTAACAAAGTAAGTATGTGTTTTGTTTTTGTAGCATGAAGTCGCCAAAGCGCGCTACTTGGAGGAAAAGGGGGAAGCATTCGCATTCGATGCAAGCTATCAATTCATGGAATCCAAAATCCCGGAGTATGCCCCGGAGATGATGGAGGGTGTATCGTCCTCGGACGAAGATTGATGGCTTTAGAAGTTTTTGTATAGGTTTTGTGGGTAGACCTCTATGTAAACCCTCACGAGACTATAACTCGTCCACTAGGGTCGCCTAGGGGTTCAAAGGCTTGATGCACATGCTAAGTGCATTCGTTTTTCCGTCGACAAGGAGTTGTATTTTATGTTTCAATCAATGTAGTAACCAAAATTGCATGAATAAAGTGAATTACATCTTCCCATATTATGTCAGCCGGCAATGTTGTTTTTTTTTTGCATGACGGGTTTAATATAGCCGGAAGCGTAGGAAATATTTACATGCCGACCGCAAGATTGCTGCCCAAGATAGTCGGCGTGTTCTTCATCCGAGGACCATTCCGGCGGATATCTGGTCGGCAGCTTATTCAAAGTTGAACCTTCCGGCGGAAGAGCGATCGACAGCTTATTCAAAGTTGACCCTGCCGGCGGAAGAGAGATCAGCAGCTTATTCAAACCACGACCTTGCCGGCCTTATGCATTTTCAAAACCAAAATTTTTGGAACGAAATCGAACTCATAAGACGGATCAAAAGGTTAATCTACTGAATTCATAATTTCAAAATTTTAATCTAAACTCAATTAATTAACCTAATCAGAATTTTAGTGTTAATTAACCAAGGGCATATTAGCCATTTAGAAAAAATAAGGTTAAGAGGTGGCTTGGTTTTACTTCAAAATAACCCGATTTTGTCTTATTGGGTATACCCCAATTAGTTTGAGTATACCCCAATCAAGCCAGGATAGGTTAGAAGTGGGAGGTATATTATTCTTATTAAAATAGCATTAGCTAACTACAGGATACACTAAAAGGGTGTCAAAAAGAAATGTAGAGTGAAAATGTAAGTGGTGTTTTTGAAATGTTAAAAAAAGCTTACGGCATATTTAGGTGATCTTTAGTAGTAAATGGTGGGCCACTCTAAAATGTGTTTACACGAAGATTCCGAGTTTTATCACTAGCAGATCAAATTGTTTCATTGCGTCTATACTTCGTTCTTTTTTCGGTCGGCCGTCCCACCGTGGCAACGGTTATCTAGCATTATTAATGCCTTATTCCGTGGCTATGACAAAGTTGAATTTCCAGTGAGGTATAGAATACACAAAACTTTTAGAGATCAATTAATTAGAAACCTAATCAGAATGAAAGAGAGAGTATCACTTTAAGTTTTGGTCTCTGCTTCTACTACATGATGAGGATAATCCGATATCTTAAGGCAGAGGATATAACGCCTTGACTTTGGTTTGTAACTGAGTTTGCATCCTTCCTTCTTATGTATTCATTACAATAATAACAATCTTTAAGACAGACTTCAAATGAATGTTTTTGGTTTACCGTTTCTGACCTTATAATAGAATTTGTTTGTTTAGCTTGCAAGCTATAAGGGCACTCGGCGGGAACTTCAAATAAAAACAACGAGATTGACGTGTATTGCCTTTGATTATAACCAATTGGTTTGTGTGATCTCCTGATCATTTAAAATAATTTAATCGTTTGTTGGGTCCTATTCCAGTTTCAATCTCTCTGGTTTATATACTCAAGATTGAAGTTCGTGAGACTCATTCATTGAGATTCCTTACAGTAGTTTAAATTATTTCATCTTTTTCTTCACAAGTTTGTTTTTTTTCTTTATTGATTAGCAGCATCCGTAAACAAAACAATCTTGGAGTTTTAAAGTTAATAATGGAGCCTAGGGATGCACAAATATGATGGCGGTCACATCAGAAGTCAATAACAACACCAAAAGTTGTCGGAAAAGGGAAAATCATTATCAAAATGATTTTTTGGCAAAGAACTAAAGTAACGTTCTATTGGAACTCAAGCCTTGCATAAATGTGACAGCAGTTATAAATGAATCTGTTAGTATCTTGATAATTATTATCGTTCCAAATGATCACGATAACGTCCCTTAACTTGAAAGAATATCATTCTTTTCTCGTGATTCATTTATCAACCGTATCTATGTATGTGTGGTGGCATATGTTTTAAGCTGGAATAACCATGGAGATTGGCATCTGGGATTGTTCGTGCGAACACTTCAGTAAAAGGTGCTAATCTAATTTGTTGTTTCATCTCAAATATGAAAAAACATGAAGTTTTGGTGACATAGCATTTCAAACATGGATATTGTGGTAACATACAATATTCAAAATTTTGAAATGTAACATTAAGGAAATTATTAGTTGTCACTTTGCATCATGAGATCATACTGTTGATCTCTGTCAAGTACATGTCTTCAAAATTATGGGTAAATCCAAAATGACAATTTTTCCTAACTTACAACAAAATCTGTATTCCGTCCGTAGATTTAATACATTGGGTAATGAAAAATATTGACATACTTTCATACATAACCGCTATAGCCTTCAGAATGATACCATATCAAATGATGAGGGATATCCACCGGTATCCTGCATTCAAATAGTTCAAAACCTATTATATTAACGGATTCAAATAAAAGATAGTGTATATATAACCGGGAATAGAGGTTTAGTTACATCCATTGAGACGAATGTTAACACATCTAAGGAAAAATGTAATGTCAGGCGAATATTAGCACACATTTCTTGGATATACAAGCAAATGAGTTTCTGTGCAGACATGTGATCTGGAATAGGTGATCTGGAATTCTACGAATGGCTGGATGCATAGCAGTCATAAGATCTCTTATGCTTCCTGTAATTTGCAAAAAAGCAACCTTGGTGCGGTAAAGAGTGGACTACATTGCACATCAGTATCAAACACAATAAATGCAAATGCTTCGTAGGACAGGCGTCGAATATGTTAACAAGCTAACATTCAAGAACAAAACAAATCCCCGGCGTTACGGCACGGGTCATATTCTAGCCATTCTAGTCATTCAATAATAAAACAAATTCTATTTTATTTTTATTTTTTCTAGTTCTAAGTCGTATAAAGTTCATAATAAGATCTCGTAGGGCACGAGTGACCCATCACAATCAAATTGGGCGACCCTAATTAAGGCGCTACTAATATTGTACAGTTAGATATATTTAAATCAACCACTTTCGAACAACATGTTAGCTAGTTTTCAAGTACTACTGAATTACTCCATTGAAGAAGCAGGTGGGAAGTGGTTGGCTTCTAAGCGGGCGCCTTCAGCATGTAGTTGGGAAAACCATTCACAATGCATGTCTGTAGCATTTATGGTATGTTCTGATCCAAAAAAAAAAGAAGAAGCAATTATGGTATGTTGGTGTACTTATTACAGATACTTCGACGAAAATTATTGGGAAAATTGAGAATACGTCCCATTTTCACTAAGTCGTTTGGGGATCTATCCCATAGCGGAAAAAATTAAGGAATCTGTCCTAGAGAGAGAAAAAAACTGTTAAGTCCACATGTGTGGGTTTACACATGTGATTGATTGACATTTTTTTTTTTTTTTTTGACATTGTTACCCTTAACCTCTAAATGAGTGACATGTCACCTAGCATATAAAGAGCAACACGTCACCAATTGTGTGATGAGTGCCACATGTTATGAAATCTAAGGTCAGTTATTTACCTTAATGCTAGAACATATTTACCTCATTTAATTGAAAAATTACCGACCAAGTCTTCTTCTTAATCATCCTTCTTCTACTGCTACTTATATGCAGAGTAGAAAAAAGTTAAGATTTTTTTTATTAAAAGTTAAGGAAAAAATTAAGATAATACACTTCCGCGTGATAAACACAGTGTCAACATTACAAATGCAGATGAGAAAAAATTATAAAATCAATATCGTCTTTATATAATAATTTTAAAATTATATATCTTGAGATGTTAACATAGAAAGAACAAACAGACTAGTTAGTCTAGCAACACAAAGTCTCAACATTTGCTTCTCCACCCGATCAAATTGAACTCTCTCAAGTCACACCAAAATGAACATTGATCAAACTTACCCATCAAATAGAACTTTAGGCTTCCTTTGCCTCTTTGAACCTGTATCATAGTTGAAATTGTTAACGATCTGCTTCGCATGGCCACTAGCTGATGTAGTAGAAGTCTTAGGCCTTGTTTATTTCTTTTTGGCTTAGTAGTTGCAGTTGATGTAGTACTTCTAACAGTTTCAGAAAATGAAGAAGCAGTCCTTGAAGTTGTCTTTTTGTCAGAATCACTTGCCCTACTCCTTGTGATCTTGGTTCCAGTGGGCATCTTTTGTAGTTTTGATGTAGTGGTTGCAAATGAACTTCGATTCACCTCACATTCAACTCTAGCTTTCTTTCCCTTGGGGTTGGAACCAACCTCACCACCTTGGCATGTTCAATACATTCAACACATACAATAGTTTACCAGCTTCAATACCAGCAATCGATTCAAAAACGTTAGCCTAAAATTCATTTGAATCACTTTCCTGAAACAATAATTATCAGCATTTCAATTATGTTAGCCCTAAATTAACTATTTCAACAAAAAATTCCCCAAATAACAAAAACTAAAATGTATTCTAAGCAAACCATAATTCCAATGCGCATAATAAGGTAATAGGATATCCTCCCCCGTATACTATTACCCCATATACTTCCCCCATGTCACTGTGTCTAATTGTAACCCCATATTAGAAATGGAATTAAATCCTGCAATCCAATAAAAGAAGAAGAAAATTTATCTATATGCAGCTAGATGGGTTGGAATAAGTTAAGTTTGTTCTTATCAACTATTTGCTCAATTTCCATGTAATATATGAAACCGTCTTAATAAATGGATCACTGCTGCGCTTAGGCGTAATGTTAGAGAATTATGTGTTACCTACAATAGCTTCTAATCCAAACTTTTAAAGAGATTTTGTTTTAAAGAGTGGTCTGAACTGCAAGAGGAGACTAATGAGTTTTTTTTTCAGAAGCTATGGATTTTAATTTAAATTGATCTGCAGAGAACTCTTTCCAGAAACTATATTAGCAGTATTTCAATTACTTTATCCCTAAATTGATTATTTCAACAAAAAAATCCCCAAATCACATAAACTAGATTAAGCAAACCATAATCCCAGGCAAGAATTAATCAAAAATAAACAGTATGTATCAGTAATACATGTTATGAAAAAAACTTACATTTTTGAATCACTATGATCTTGATTTGAGAAGCTTTCACAACTTTGAGAAAAAAAACCAACGTCTCTGATAATAGAGTTGTTTTTCCTTTAATAACAGATAATCAAAACATATCAAAGAACTAGATCTATCACTATTTCACTCCATCTACCTTTTTCATTCTCTTGGTTTTCGATTTCTCTCTGCCAAAAAATTTCTACTTTCAAAATCTAATGTTCCTCTCGAGTTCTCTTCTCTTCGGAGAAGATAACCAAAGTCCCTGAGGTTTCACTCGACCGTCGGATGCCAAACATAGGTGATGTGTCGCCCATCTACAGGTTGAGGGTAAAATTGTCATTCAGTCGCATGTGTAAGCCCACACATGTGGGATAGTAAACACTGAACAGTTTTTTTTTCTCTAGGATAGATTCCTTAATTTTTTCCATTATGGGATAGATCCCCAAACGAATTAGTGAAAATGGGACATATTCCCAATTTTCCCAAAATTATTATTGAAGGACAGATTTTTTTTTCATTGAACACCACATCACAGCCACAGGTACTGTTATACTTATAACCAGCTTTACCTCAACGATAGAACAGCGCAATGCCATTGCATGCTCGATGCATAAACTTTAGCGTGTATAATTAGTAGGAGTCATTAGTACTTAGGGACGAACGGATAATATGTGAAACAGTGAGACAACTAAAATAAATTTATATTTATATTTATGAGCTATTTTACACACGATAAACAGTTCTTTATGCAATAGACTCACTCATATATAGCAACACAGACACACTGGCTTACCTCTTCAATGAGGTTGCTTCTGTTTTATTAGTACGTTTTAAAACAGATTAAATGTAAAAATAGTCTGACATTTTTGGGTGTCTAAAATCAAGGTGAAGGTTGACAGATTCTACGTACCTAGTATTGATATTATAGATGTACTCTTTCCTTCACCCTTACCATCAACTCGTTCTTCATTTTAAGGGCAATTGACGGAGTTGGAATGACATTCTGACCCTCTACGACTTCAAAATGGAAGTTATAGATTATAGCTGAAACAGCTAATTTCATCAACACAAAAGCCATGTCTTTACCAATACATGTCCTCGGGCCAGAACTGAATGACAATAACTTGGTCATGGTTTCAGGATTTAGCTTTCCATCTTTACCGATCCATCTCTCTGGTCTGAATTCTAAACAATCCTTCCCCCAGACCCATTCCATCCTTCCCATGGCATAGTACGAGATCAAAACCATCATTCCTGCATTCACAACTGTTCCGTCTGGAAATACGTCATCGCTTATGGAACCTTTGCGGATTAGAGGAACAGCAGGATATAGTCTTAGTGTTTCACACAAGGCCGCATGAAGATACACCATATCTGCTTGGTCATCTGCATCAAACACCAATAGGTGCTTCTCCACTGCCCTAACAGAACCATTCTCCCCTCCTTTTGTATTCTTCTTGGAGATTATAAGCTTAAGTTCTTCAAGTATCTTAACCTCTACAGAGGGGTTCCTTGAAATCATCCAGAAGAACCAAGAGAGAGCACTAGCTGTTGTATCACGTCCAGCAATTAGGAAAGTAAAAGCAGTGTCTCTAAAGAACTTATCGCTGCACATCTTTGATAATAACATTTCATCCTTTTCTCCATCTTTAATACTCATATACACCTGCAGTAGATCATTTTCTCCCCCGTTTGTTCCATTAGCTACCGATTCTTCTCTTTTAACCTTGATGTACTCTGCGATGTCACGATCTATGATATCCCATGCTGTCTTCAACTTCCTCTCGTTGCTGCCTATCTTCAACCTTCGAGATAACTTCCACCATGAACTAGGTATTACGTGCCTATAGAACACAGCCTCTGTTGCATCATCCATGGCTTTCGCGAACTCGTTGGTAGGAAAGTTAGTTGATAGGTGTTTAGGGTTTTTACCAAAGATTATGTTAACGGAAGTATCAAACGAGTACCTCAAGAACGTATCGTGTAAATCCAGAGGTAATGATTCTTTAGCACAGTGTGATAACAGATGGAGTAGTGAATCTTGCACCACCTCTTTGCCCTTATGAGCAATGATATCTCGGACTGTCTTGGAGTTAAACGTCGTACGTGCAACCCTTCTTTGTGCCATCCAGAAATGAGAGTCAGAGCTGAGGAGCCCCTCACCTAAAATGTCGAATGCTTCTTTGTAATCTGCTCCTCTATGGAAGTTAGAGACATTGCTACTAAGAATGTACTTAACATTACGAGGATCGCATGTGTATACAATCTTTACACGCGCGAAAAAGGATCCTTTCTCAACTATGGTTCCACCTGAAGCTTTCGAGATATCAACAGTCCAATCGTGAATGCGGTGTGCGTTAAACATAAGTGACGGGAGCGGACCTATAATAGGCCATCGGATCATGAGTTGATTCTTGCAGCTTTTGAAATACCATCTAATGGATAAAATCAAGCAAAAGAAGAGTACTAGAAGGTAGTGAAGTTCAGGAAATTTCTCGCTATGGTAGTAGTTTTCCAAAGGGGGAAATTTAATAGAGTGGAAATCCATGTTTGGTCTTGTGGGTTCTGATTGTGAAGAAGAAGATGGAGCGTTTATATAGTAAGAGTTATAGTTGGAACTGGTTAGCCGGAGCTTTCAAAACCCTGTGTTCCCTGAACTAACATTTATTGCACTTATCAAATAGAGAAATGATGGAGTAAAAATCTGTTATTTTATCATCTTGGCACTAATTATGTTGTAGAACTAGTTAGGTCAGTTTTTTAAAGATTTTTCTTTCGAAGTTCTAACTGTAATTACAGGGGGTTGGGATATCTACCCTATACTCAAAGTTCAAAGACATCATTTAAGTTCTAACGTCTCAGAGTTAACGTATCAGTTTATTAACAGGGCCGAGGGGTTGTTTAACGCATGCTTAGATGTACACATCTGAAAAGTTAGTTGGGATGACATTATTTTTACGGCCAGCGGAGTGCTATTTGAACCATAAAATAGAGGCACCGGAGTACAAGAATGAAGGGTTTTTCCTAAGGCTGAGTGTAGTGGATGAATCAGAGGGAATGATAGAGAAAGAAAACCGTGATGTAAAGTTTTTAAAATCTGAATCCCCGTTCTCTCTGCTCGAAAGCAGGGAAGGTGAGCGGGGATTTCAAAATAGGCGAGGATTGAATCCTCGCCAGAAAAAGGAGAAAAACGAGGATTAAATCCTCGCTTACTCTTTTATTATAATAAAAAACTAATTAAATATATTAATATCAGATTTAGGGTCCACATTTAGTGTTTTATATAAATAAAACTCTCTTGGGCAAGGATTGCTTCCTCGCCCATATCCTAATTTCCTCCCTCACCACTACACTAAGACCTTAATCCAAGGTGACGTGGCATCACTGTGCAACCCCTACCTTCCATCCTCCACTCCACTGCACTCAGCCTAAGGGATTCAAGATATGTGACTGATTGTAAAGAAGTTACTATTAAGCAGGTACGCAGGGGCAGGGGCAGGGGCAGGAGCATGGCAAGTGGGCTTTAAAGAATCAGCTAGTGTGCGCAGTCGATATGAATAAGACATTCATGACGTGGCCTTAATAGGTGTGGATGTCCCACTGGCGGGGTTTAGATTAGAGGGAGCAGAGTAGGGAGGTGGAGAATAGGGAGATGAATAGCACCACCGATAAACTTGAGTAAGTTTATCTTGCATGGATAGATATGATTTCGTATGCTAGCACGTCATGATACACATGTTGCTAAAGCCTATTCATATGCACATGTCAAACACCAGAATTTGTCACTTTTGCACCCATTACGGGTATATCAAAGTGACAAAGATATGTGACAATGTGTCAAAAATACCACATAGGCATACACGATGGAGTTTCCAGCGAGCAATATATTGTTCATCGCTATATACTCATAATAACGCTCGCTAGTCATTATAGCGCCAACGATAGTGATGGTGAACCAGCTAGAAGAATGCAATACAGAGATTGCAGATGATGAGAAGGGAAGAAAAGGATGAGAAAAACAGATGAAAATATTAAGGTTTTGGAAGGAAAAGAGATAGGATGCTCTAAAACAGAGTTTGTTTGATTATTGATAATAATAATTGTCTCTACAAGAACGAAATAAGCCTGTTTATATAGGCATGAACAAGAGTCTAAAAATAACAAAACTCTAAAAGAATAAATAAATAAACTCTAAAACAGGAAAAGCTAAACTTGGCTAGCAAGATAAGAAGAATCTAGAAAGGAACGTAGAGATGTTCTACATCAGTCCCCCCTTCTTGAAAAACAACTTGACCTCAAGTTGAACCATGAATCAAGCAATATCATTCTCTCCATAGAAGGTGAAAATTTCGTGCACATTGAATATGTTAGAGATATTCCAATTGGAAGGAAGATCCACAACATAAGCATTGTCACTTATTTTCTTCAAAATCTTGAAAGGTCCATACTTCTTCATTTTAGTTTTGTTGTAAGTGCAAACTGGAAAACTTTCTTTTCTAAGGTGTATCATTACCGACTCTCCTTCTTCAAATGTTTTAAGTCGCCTGTGTTGATCAACATTTTCCTTGTACTTAGCATTAGAATCTTACAACTTTGTTTTAACTTCTTGATGAAGTTGAGAAGATTTGTCAACCAGTTGATCAGCCTTTGTATGAGACTTGGAAGGTTTAGGTAACACAACCAAATCCAATATATGATTTGGAACTTTTGAATAAACGATAGCAAATGGGGATTTACCTGTAGAACGGTTCACAGAGGTATTGAATGCAAATTCCATATGAGGAAAAAACGTTTCCCATTGCTTTTCTTTAGACTCAGTAATCTTAGCACGAATTAAATTTCCCAATGATCCGTTGACAACTTCAGTTTGTCTATCAATTTGTGGATGTGCAGTAGTATTGTATTGTAATTTAGTTCCCAATCTCATCCATAAAGATTTCCAAAAATAGCTAAGAAACTTTGTATCACGATCTGAGGTGATAGATTTAGGCACTCCATGCAAACGTACTATCTCCTTGAAGAATAAATAAGCCACATTGGAAGCATCAGTAGTCTTCTTACATGCAACAAAATATGCCATTTTTGAATATATATCAACAACGACCATAACTGAATCATTGCCTTTAACTGTACGTGGCAGTCCAAGTATAAAATCCATACTTACATCGACCCAAGGAGCCTTAGGAACTGGTAATGGCATATACAAGCCAGTATTTTGAATTGTACATTTGGAACGTTGGCACACCATGCATTTCTGAACAAATTTCTGCACATCTCTCTTTAAAGAAAGCCAATAGTACAATTCTTCAACTAAAGAAATAGTTTTGTCACGACCAAAATGACCTCCAAGGCCACTACCATGCAGTTCATGGATAATACAAAGCCTCAAAGAACCTTGTGGAATACAAAGACGAATACCCTTGAACAGAAATCCATCTTGAATAAGAAAATCATCAATCCCAGAAGACATATTCCAACATTGCTCCCAGATTGTCTTGAAATCTTCATCATCAACATATAAGTCCTTGATGTAATCGAAAGCCACACTTTCATTGCGAAGAGTGACAAGAAAATGAGCACGTCTACTCAATGCATCAGCCACTTGGTTCATTTTACCACTCTTGTGTTTAATAGAGAAGGTATACTGATTTATAGTAGATAGCCATATGTCATGCATTCTATTTACTTTAGCTGATGTCTATAAAAATTTCAAAGCTTGATTGTCAGTATTGACAACAAACTCACTATGCACCAAATAAGGATGCTAATGCTTCAATGATAGAACGAGAGCATATAGTTCTAGCTCATATATAAGTGGACCATTTTTTCTTAGCTTCTGAGTTTTTTTCACTATGAAAAGAAATTGGATGATCACTGTGATGCCCCTCGATCCGTAATACCACTGTGTAGTACATATAGATGGAATTGTAAAAGGATGGGACATAAACTTTAAGTAATTTTCATAAGATGTTTGATATTTTCTATGGACCGTTTGGTGATTAGTATGCCTAGGAGTAACTAGTATTTTGGGAGGTACCCCGTAACAAGTGGTAGGATTGATTTAGTATCATTTTAGGTTAAAGAAGTAACATTTAGTCTTTCCCTTCCGTGAAAACTAAGAAGATTTCGAGAACAAAAGGGGTAGTATGAACGGCAACCAAAAGGGAGAGCTACTATGGAGGTGGTGATGAAATTAGGCTTAAGAGAAAGTAGTTTCTCGTTGTTGCTGGTAAGGGAGTAACTAGATTTCCTCTTTTCCCTATGTTCGATAATCTGATCTTGTACTTTTGATTTTTATTCTTTGTCTGGATTGCTTTTAGGGATTGAAATATCTTAAGGTGATAGCAAAAGCAAATTGATTTTTATGGTCTAGAATTGACATTGGCGACGCTTTGGACAACGAAAGAAAGTTTTCTTTAGACTCTCTCCATTCAGATATATTTTAGAAATCAATGATACTATCCACTAAGAACTTACCTAGGGTTTATGAAGAAAAAAAACAAACTTAATATCTCAATCATTTAGTTCAAGTATACTTGTGTGCTTTTGTCTATAAATGTTGAAATGTGTCATGATTGATCTTTTCCAAGTTATCTTGTTTTGGATTTATGAGATATCTCAAATTGTACAGTGACTAGCCTAATGGATGATTGTTATCAATGCCCAAACGTTATGTTTTGTGATTATGCGTTTGTAGAACATCAATTAGTGTACATGTAGAAATGTAGATCCATGAATGTGTTGTCCTTGTCAATTAATAAGTTAGTTGCTAGACTATATAATATTGTTAGTTCTGATGTTAGATTCGCATAAATCAGTTGATATACGGTGAGTTCATGGTTGTAACTTATAGTCTTTCCATTGGTTTGGTAGTACAACTATTATTTTAAATGTTTGGAATTAGCTCAATTGTGGGTATATCAACTTGTCCACGTACAACTAGTCCAATTATCCTTCCATTGTTCCATTATTAATAGCTAGTTTAAAATAATACTTTTATCATATCTAAATGTGGGTGTGATGCTTAAAACGTGTACAATGAAACATCATCTATGGTTGTGAGACTAGTCTGAATGACTTAAGGGTTAACCAAACAATTAAATATTACAAGTGATTTTTGACTTAGTATTATGCGGTTGTCTGGTGATCGATTGAATATTGTACTTGTATGTTTATTTATTTTGAAATTGAAGTACCAACTATCGGCCAGTCAAAATATGGGTTGTGAATAATATGGTGGAGGAAAGTTACATATTTTCGTTGGTTGTTGAGATGTTTTCTTATGGTTATGGTGTGTAGTTTGGCCTATTGGTTTTCCATTGGCTTCTTGGAGTTGAGTACGCCTCTTATTCAGTTCCTTATTAAAGGATTGAAATTGGCTTCATGGCGTTGAGTACGCCTATTATTCAGTTCTTTATTAAAGAATTGGAATTGGCTTCATGGCGTTGAGTTCACCTATTATTCAGTTCTTTATTTAAGGATTGAAATTGGCTTCAAGCGTTTCATACGCCAGTCACTCAGTTTTCTGTGGAAGGATTGAAATTGACTTCATGACGTTGAGTACGCCTCTTATTCAGTTCCTTATCAGAAGATTGGATCGACAGTGGATATATTCGGAAAAAGGAAATTAGTGGATTTATGTTATAAAATATCTGAGTGCAAGAGATATGCTTCTTACGACGTTGCTCTATATTCTAGTATGGGGTGTGATTTAATTGATACATGAGTGTTTGAATGGATGAATGGTTAGCTTAGAAGATTGATAGGCGTCGGGTTGGGTTTACTTGTGACATTACCTTGTTACAGTGTATATAATATTTTTTTCCAATATATGGTAGATTTTATTCGGAAAAGTGAATGGTTATAAAAGAAAGTTTTGTAGTTAGATATCATTTTCCTTTGTGGTTACGGTTGTTCTGTTTTTGTTTGCTTCCAAAATTAAGTTAATTTTAACTGTTATAGGGTATCAATTTTGTGGTGGGTTTTACTCATAGAGTAAATTTGTTTAATGCTTCATAGGGATTATGTTAATTGAGTCTATAATCTACCCAGTGTATTACTCCCTCCGTCCTAAATTATTAGTCTGCTTTGACTAAGTCAAAATATTAAGGAGACCAGAGGAGTGTACAAAACTACCCATATTAAATGATGTATTATTACTAAAATTAAAAGGAGCATATGGAGTATGTAAGAAAAATACATTGGTAATTATAATATTTATAGAAATATTTAAATAGGAGATAAAAATAAAAAATCTTTATGAATTAATTTAGTAGATTTGTTTCTATCGAGGAAGATATCATTTAATATTTAGATTGGTGATATTTAAAATAATTTTATAATTGTAAAAGTTTGAAGGATATATTTGAGAGTTTGACTAAAAAATATGACTATAAACAGAAGCTGGACAGTATTTTAGGACAGACGAAAATAGAACAGAGGACAGAAATTTTAGGACAGAGGGAGTATAACTTTATGTTTCTAAGTAAATTGTGTTTCTAATTCTTGTCTTAATGCGGAGTGGCTATTGAGAACTTGCTTGGAGTTCAACTCCTACTGATAATTTGTTATAGGTATTAGTGATAAAGTGGTTGTTTATTTTCTCTTTTGGGTGGCTTCTGAAGATAAAAGCAGACATCTACATTTTTTTTCTTATCGTGTTAGTGTATCCTGAACTTTTGTAATGAGGCAGTGGGGTAATGGGAGATTTAGCATCGCTTGTTAGTTTTTCTTTGGGTTAGGGTTCCTTTACGATTGTAATTATTGAGCCTTTGTCATCAAAAGTTTTAGCGTACATTGACATCTCTTATTAATTAATTAAATTTTTCAAAAGCACGTTGTTTATCTATTATCTAATGTCGTCTAGTTGTCTCTTCATCATAAGTGACGGCCTAATTTTTGCATAAGTGCTGGCCGGGCTTATGTGGAAAATGAGGGTCGTTACAATCACTTTGAGACAATACAACTCCAATTCCAATAACAGATCTTTCACAATCAACTTCAAAATGCTTAGTAAAGTCTGGCATTGCAAGAACCGGAGCACTACATAACTTCTCCTTAAGAAGATTAAAACTCTTATCTGCCTCCTCAGTCCAAAGAAATTTTTCTTGTTTCAAACAATCAGTAACTCCAGCAGCTATAAAACTAAAATTGCGAATGAAACGTCTGTAGAAAGATGCCAAGCCATGAAAACTCCTAACATCTTTAACACATGTTGGAGTAGGCCACTCAGATATGGCTTTAATCTTTGAATCATCTACTGATATTCCTTGATCAGAAATAATATAACTCAAAAAGGTGATTGAAGTTAATAAAGTACACTTTTTAAGGTTTACATAGAGTTCATTATTAGTAAGAGCTTAAAATACTTGTGAAAGATGAGATAGATGTTCCTCTTCATTCCTATTGTAAATCAAAATATCATCGAAATACACAATGATGAATTTGCCAAGAAAAGGTTGCAGTACCTGATTCATTAGTCTCATGAAAGTTCTGGGTGCATTTGATAATCCAACAGGCATGACTAACCACTCATACAATCCTTCACGAGTTTTGAATGCTGATTTCCACTCATCTCCAATTCTCATGTGAATCTGATGATAACCACTGCAAAGATCAATCTTAGAAAAAACTTGAGCTCCAACAAGCATATCAATCAAACCATCCAATCTAGGTATAGAAAATCGATAGGGAATAATGATTCTGTTTAGAGCCCTACAGTCAATACACATTCTCCATCTTTCTTATCAACAAGAAATGCTGGACTAGCACAAGGGCTCTTGCTCAATCTGATCAAACCTTTCTCCAATAAATCATTTACTTGACCTTGTAAAATCTCATGTTCCTTTGGGATCAATCTGTAATGAGCATGATTTGGAAGAGAAGCACCAGGAATGAAATCGATCTGATGTTGTAAATTTCTTAACAGAGGTAAAGATTTTGGCAGTCCTTCAGGAAATAAATCATGAAACCGAGTGACCAAAGGTTGTACTCTTTCTGGAATGACTATCATTGGTTTAGAATTTTCATGAGAACTAAGAGTATGTGTTTGCAGTTTCTTCAATATACTAGCTACCAGTGCACTTTTCTTGCCATCAATATGTTCCCCATAAATAGCTGTAGATTGAGAAGGAACCAAAACTTTTTTTCTGCCATCCTTGAAAAAGGTATATATGTTTTCAAAGCAATTATGAACTGCACACATATAATACTGCCAAGGTATTCCAAGTAATAAATGTGCAGTAGACATATTAATAACATCACATAAAACTGAATCTTCATAACCCTTGAGAGTAAATTCAACAAGACATTGGTGAGTAATTTTCTAAGAAGAGGAACTATTAACCCAAACTACTGAATAAGGGTGAGGATGTGGAGTAACTGGTAATTCTAATTTTTGAACTACCTCAGCTGAAATACAATTATCCATGCTCCCACTATCCATAATAAGATCACATGTAACTCCCTTGATTAAGCACCTTGTTCTGAAAATACTATTTCTTTGTGAAAAAGATGGTTGAGAATGTAATAAAGGTCGAATCATACCTATGAAATGTTCACTGTACAATTCTCCAACGAAGTCATTATCTTCTTCCTCTTCCTCAGACTTCTCCAAATCATCATTAACTAAACCATTATACTTATGTGTATGTTCTGGTTCTTCTTGTACTAACCCATGAACTCTACGACATTCTGAAGAAGTATGACCAGGCAACTGGCATTTATTACACTTTTCTCCTCTGAATTTGGCATAAGGATTCAGGCTTTTTTGTTAAGGAGGAAAAAATGTTTGGTTTTTACTAGTAAAACGAGTATTTGAATTATGACTTGGTTAAGAAGTAATAACAGACTGAGGTTGTTGTACGGACTAAAATTCAGCTGGAATAGGAAGAATAGATGAATGATTCTTTGGTGTAGGAGAATTAGTAAAGTTTGTAGTTCGAAACTGTTGTCGACTAGGAATATCATCTTGTTAAGAAGGATTTTCACTGTAATTATTGTATGAAGAAGAAGTTTTAAAGTTACCTTGATAATTGGAATTCTGTCTTGAAGGAAACCTTTGAGAACGGAAAACACGTCGTTCTATCTTTATAGCTTGTTGTATAGCTTCAACCATGGTGTAAACTGATTGAGTCATTCCTTCTTGAATCTATCGATTCAAACCTTCGATAAATCTAGCTACTAGTTGTTCTTCAGTTTCATTGAGTTCATTACGTGCAACTAAGTTGTAAAACTCAGACACATATTCCTCCACCAACCTTGCACCTTGTTGACAAGTCTGAAGTTTAACAAAAAGTTGTTGTTTATAATCTCTTGGTAAAAATTTATCTCTAATGAGATACTTCATCCTTTTCCATGATCGTACTGGTGGCTTACCAAAATTCCTGCGATCTTTACCAAGTTTTAACCACCAAGCAGCAATACCTCCTTTGAGTTTGTAAGCTACAAGTTTAACCTTAGAGCGTTCTGGTACCTCCATGAATTCGAAAAAAGCCCCGACTTCATAAAACCAGTCTATTAATTCCTCAATCTTGAACCGGCCACTGAAAGTTGGAATATCAACTTTTAGCTTGTACTCAGGTAGAGATCCAGAAAAGTTTTGATTTGATCGAAGACGTTTATCTTCAGCCCAATTCTTTTCTAGATAATCTTCAACGCCATCTTCACTACTGCTAAATTGAGGGTTAGAAAACTTCTTCTGAGGTTGATAGATGTATCCTTCATATTGTTTATATTTTTAACCCCTTCTGCAGTATGAGTATCACGAAAAACATTATGTTTCTTTTCATCTCTGGAGACATACCTTGATCTTGAATGTTTTCCTTCTTCCTGTGATTTGTTCTCACCTTCAGATTTTTCTTCACTTTCAGATTTTTCTCCACCTTCAGGTTTTCCTTCAACAATAGAATTTATTTTATTTATTTTAATGCTCATCTTCTTCATATTCTTTTGTAACTCTTGTAGGGAACTGTTTAAGTTTGCAAAAGTTATATCATATAGATCCAACTTATCTATAATATTCGTGATCCCAGCTCTAGTAATTTGGTCTCCCATAGAAACTAAAACTAAGAAAAAATTTTGTTTTTTTTTGTTTATGGTTTGAGTTGCGGAAGCGTTGTGAGGATCGGATTTTAAGAATAGAACCTAATATCTAAGGCTGAGGTACCAATTGATGGTGAACCATCTAGAAGAATGCAATATGGAGATTGCAGATGATGAGAAGGGAAGAAAATGATGAGAAAAACAGATGAAAATATTAAGGTTTTGGAAGGAAAAGAGATAGGATGCTCTGAAACAGAGTTTGTTTAATAATTTGATAATAATAATTGTCTCTACAAGAACGAAATAATCATGTTTGTATAGGCATGAACAAGAGTCTAAAAATAACAAAACTCTAAAAGAAGAAATAAAGAAACTCTAAAACAGGAAAAGCTAAACTTGGCTAGCAAGTTAAGAAGAATCTAGAAAGGAACGTAGAGATGTGCTACATCAGATAGTCATGATGTCGCTCGCTGATTAGATCATCACTCAGATGTTTTTCATCCAACGGTCAGGAATTCCCCCTTATATAAATACTCAAGAATAAATTCATTTCAACTCACACCAGAATTTCTAAGTTGCTTTAGAATTTCTCAACCTCACACATCTACCATACTTTTCATCACTCTTCCAATTCTTCAAAGAGCATGGTTGAAAATATGAACATGGTTGAGTTCATAGGAAACCAACGTGCTGTCGAAAATCAAAGAGCTGCTAATCGAGCTAATAATGTTCAAAGTCGAATAAGAAGGCGATAAGCAAAATTTACTACTAGGAAGATGAATGTATCTTTAGGAATTATATTTTTTTAATTGAGTATTTCTTCATTGCAGATGCATTTCAAACCCAAACATTTTGGGAAAGGATATTTGGGAAATTTTAAGAACAAACAATGAACCTCGACAATTGAGATGCGAGCGCGTTGAGTCACCGCTTCACTGTAATCCATAAGGAAATTATTAAGTATGTTGCTTTAGTAATACAAGCGGGTCGAAACATAAGGGATGGTGAAACCATGATGGACATTGAACAAAATTGTTGGGTGGAGTGGTTCCGCATCAATGAAAAAGACTTCCAATATGAAAGTTGCTTTGAGATTTTAAAAGTGCTGGCCAAATATAACCCAATATTTATGTTTTAATTTCTTATTTGCCAACTTAAGTCAAAATATTAACTTTTAATATTTGTCTTACTTTTTTAGTTAAAATTAAAATATAACTTAATTGAAATGTAAGACTTAATTAAGAATGGAATATAAGTTTGATTGGCTAAAATATGAGCCGAATTTTCAAAATCTTCAAACTTCGAATTAATCATTAATAGTCATTTTACAAGACATAAAACTAGACAAAAATAATTTAAAATATAGACTTTAAAAATAAAAATATGGGACAATATTCTTCATCTTGTTTATCTTCTTCATTTCACATAACTTCCAATCAATGCGCTCATGAACGGAGTTTCCTTTGTTTATCTTCTTCTTTGGCTTCAAATTTGCTTTGCCTTAATTTTCCTTGCCTTGAACCCTTCTCTGGCTTTTCTTAGCTGTAGTTTTGAGTTAGTTAATATCCAAAACTTGAAGATTTCTTTGCTTTTTACCTAATTCTTTATAACTATCACATATATATTCTTAACAACATCTTCAAGCACAAGACCAGAAAATCAAGTTGTGTTGCCAAATCATGTTGGGTTTGAAATTCTGCCATTTCAGAAATTTTGAAATAATTTAGATTGAGAAAGAGAGAAATAGAGAAAGATATTGTGTAAAGATTTTGATATAAAATATTTAGTTTCAAAATTACCTATTTATAGGCAAAAAAGAACTAGCCGTTGGCGCTAGTCATTAGAGCGAGCGATGTTAACATTATATCCAGCGATAGAGTCTTTATCACTGGCACTATTGACAATATCGCTCGCAAGGAATTCCATCGTTTAACTCTTTTACCATAGTAGCACAACTCATTTGCCATGCCACCTGGTATGTCAAATAGAATATTTTGACATTCATGGTGCATATGAATAGGCCTAATTAATGAAAGTTATTGTCATGGCAACAAATCCTACAAAAACCAATATGAGGACTTTGTAAGCAGAGAAGAGAATACCAATAAAACATCGAGTTCCCTCTTTTGCTAAATTCATGTATGTGTTCGTGCCTTATAAGAAGAGAAACAAATCTCTTCTCAATCTTTATTATTACAAAATTTAAACACAATTGTGTATATAAGGTACTACATAAGTTTTCTATGTGTGGCTGGCGATACAGAAAATGATAATCCTTTTCTACTCTAATCTATTTGGTTTAACTATTTCTAAATAGTTATGTAGTACGCTTTGAACATATGCTTAATATGATTTCATATTTTATTAGGACTTTGTTAAAGGAGAAGCTAGACATTTCACTACACTTTGTATATATGTGCTATTGGCGGCATAAATAATTGTTGCGGTATACGAAGAGAAATCTAAACGGGTGTTAGTTTGCCAGATCTAATCTCTATTGGGCTACGTGTTATTATCGTAATATGAACCTATTGGCTCCCTTGATATGTAGAGTCATACAGACTTGAATATTCATGTTGATGAGACATTCTCGTATGAGGATCAGGCGGAGAATCGTCGACAACATTGATTGGTTAATTCCAATTGTGTCATATCTAAATTCTCACACCAATAAGTGAAGAAGGTGATGGAGATTAATATATTTCTAAACTTAGCAAGAGTACGCTAGCTAGATTCGGCATAAATTAAAGTCCTTGCAAAGCATGCCATGGAATCATAGCGATTGTTTTATCCGAAAATATGCTAACAAGCATAGAAGAATACCTCTTATACGTGGTATGCCAATCTAATCAGATGACGTCCATATTCTCTTTGAATTATGAGTTGATATCTCTTGATGAGGAGCATGTCCATAAAATTTGCATTGATATCTCATGGCGAAGAATATCCGCATGTTGAAATTTGGTACAAATGGATTACAATATCCTCATACTTTGGAGAAAGATGTAAGATGGTTGTTGATAATATTCAGAGTAGCTACTGAAATCATAGTGGATAAATATCCCCATTCGTAGAGGAATTATTTTTAATGTTTATGTGATTGGCGAATATGGACCTCGATCCATAATAAGGTATTTTCTCACTTGAATACCATAATAGGACCTCAGTCATAGCATCCACGAACTTTGGTTCAAAATTTGATGCTTATGAGAAGTGTTATGAGAAAATTAAGGTTGCTTTATGTATAACGCTAACCCTTGACAACGAGTTTCCACCATACTTAATCAATTGATGTAAGAATAGTAAACGACTCGACCACCTAGTTGATGATTGTGTATCTGTATTCGTATAGATTTTGAATGAAACTCTTGCTTGTCAGTTATTGATGTTGTATTATCCTAGTGATACTATGGGCATTGATGGTGATTATTTTATTATTCTTTTGCATTCATTGAATGGTTTACTTGTAATTCATTGATAAAGCATTTCGAACTTATTACTCATGAAACTATTGTCAGTTTTCTGCTTTCAACATGCTACATTCCACTGTGGTTACTACTACTACTATAAGAATTTCAAATTTAATGAGAAAGTTTTCCCACCGCTTGGGGGGAAGGCTACCGCCTGAAAAATGACATGATGTATATACGTATCCTGGTTTCCATGATGTATCTCATCTTAATGTTTTCAGCAATGATAAAATGCAAAAGATTTGACGTCTTCATATATTGCAAATCAAGTTGCTTCTTTTGGGAAGATGAGAATGTAGTAACAAGTGTGTTGTTTAAAAAACACCTTGAGCGTGGATAACTAGTTGATTCAAAATATCAAGCACCTCATAAAAGGAACAACCAATTGCAATCAGTGAAAGATAGATCTCTTTAAGAGACAATCAAATGAAGATATGATTTATCTGAGCATAGTTATCCTAATAAGAGAACATATATGCAAAGGATATGGAACCTCAAAATGAGGGAATCTCCATGAAGTATGCGTGTAACAGAGAAATCATGGATCTTAATATAATGATTGTTGGTGACATAGTCAAAGTATCCATTGATACTACTATAGATGATGTTGGTGGTAAACTACTCTCTATGGGGGAATATCATCAACGGAATGATTGTTAAAACTAGAAAGGAGAGATTCAAGCAGAATATTTATTTCTCGCGAAGAACGCATATCTTTAGAACTGTAGCTTGAATATTGTGTAATGTGAGCTAATATTTGCCCACATGTGGGTAATTGTGTAAAGACCCTCAAGCTCGTCAACGCTATTAGACCGGTCAAGAGTCGATCTAGAGATGATCAAGAGACGATTAGCCAATGTTAACTCGATAAGTTTAACACAAATGTTAATTAATAGAAATTAATCTAACAACGATCTAGATATGAAACTAGTATCATTGAATAGGTATCGAAAAATTATGTGAAATAGGCTACTCAAACGTGCCAATCGGATACCGGACAAAGAAGATATCTTCAGATAGGTACGAAGGGTAAAACTATCATTTCTCATCATGACCGCCTGGCTTCCCTTATCTGTTTCTCGGGTTCCTTTAGCAATATTGGTCGGCCTTATCTCAATCGAGAAGATTATTTCTTATTCATCTTCATTCTCTTCTTCTTATCTTCTTCTTTCTCTTTCTTCGTCTTCTTCCTTTCTCTCTTTCTATGTTCTTCTTCTCCTGTAGAATATTCGTGAGATTCAATGAAGTAAATATATTGATAATGTTGTGTAGATGAGGAAGGTGATGATGTGGTGGTGTTAATTGAAGCAGTTGATTCAGAGTTGCAAGAAAAGTAAATCAAGAAGAACCAATTAGGGTTTTGATATTCAAATTCGTTTCTGTGTGGAATTGATAAGTAATTGAGTTGTTTAGTGATGAAGGAAAAACGGGTTATTGCTTAATTGATAAGGTGAAGTGGTTTTGTTGAAGAATCAGAGAGTTAGGGTTTCATGTTCTTCCTTAAGTTAAGAACTAGGGTTTTGGATATCGATTGAAGATTCGATTTGGAGTTAGTCAAGATGAAGTTGAAGGTTGTGTGTGTTGATTTGACAGGTTTTAGGGTTTCTTGTGAACCACTGAGGGTGATGAATATTGTCGGGTGTTTATAATTTTGAGGTGATTGTTCAATTGAGGCAAAGGAAGAAAGAATCCAACCTCAGCTGCATGTGTAGAACTATTCTGGGGTAATTGTTTCTCTGAGGTGATTCAATATAGTTATTCAGTTTCATTGTTTGATTAAATTACAATGATATCAACTGGTGGAGGTGTTTACAGGATGTAATGAATTAGAAAGGGTGAAGTTAGTAACATGAATTGATTGTGGTTGTGGTTAACTGATACAATTGAGATATGAGCTTTCAGGTGTAGTTGTTATCGAGAAAAGGTGATAACTGTTGCAAGGAGAATAATAATTTGGGGTTATATTGTGTTGAATTGAAATATAGTTTGAGACTTGAGATGATGGTGTGCCTGTGTATGAAATTGTAAGTGTTATGAGTTGTCTGCCTGTGTGACTGTATTGAACTGGGATTTAGTTATAACTAATGGAATTGTGAAGAGGATTAGATACAGTAATCCAATGAGAGGAGAGAGTCTTGTATCTATGGGGTTGTTTGGCGAGAGTTAGATGTACTTGTTAAATGATGCAGTCATGTTTGAGTTGCAGAATATATATAGTGAGTTGGCATGGATTGAATGTTATAAATGTATGAACTTCTAATTATGGAATTGTGAGTAGGTATGGCAATTGCTGGTGGTATTGAACTGGTGGTGTTGGAGTGGTTAAGACGGATATGGTGATGTTGTTATGGTGTAGCATGAGGGTTGTATTTGTAGTAGTTTATGGAATGAATGGTTTCTGAAGTTTCAGTTCATGAAGAATGGTGAATTCAGAGTTGAAGATTGTACTTGTCGTGAAAGCTTGTTACTACTGCAATTGTAGGTAGGCATAGTCTTTGATTGTAAATGAAATTATTTGTATTCAATGTACTTTTGTATTGAATTGATGAGGTTTTAGGTGGGTTAGCTTGTGTGTGGCGTAGGCCTGTTTTGTGTTGCACCACGATAGTGCAACAAACCCATTTGGCCGAGCAAAGGCTTTGGTACAATGGCCTGCTAGTCAGCCAATTAGCTCATCTGACTGAGTTAGCTCAGTGACCAGATCTGACCAAACTTAACTCGGTGAATCATGACTGAGTTGAATCATTTGACTAGGTTTGACCAGTTGACCGTGGACTTGACCATACTTTGACCTAGACTTAGACGTTGACTGTTAGTTGACCTGAGTCCGTCAGTTTAACTGTTAGAGACCGTTAGTTGACTCAGATGGACTGGACCTTAGTTAATCGGTTTACTTAGTGAACTTGGGCTTATAGCCAATGTTCCTAATGAACATGAATTGGACCCTTATGGTCCGAATTACCATTTGATTCCTTCTACAAAGTTGTAGATGTTCATAAGAATTAGCTAATGGAATATAAATACAACCTAATTGAATTAGTATACTTTAGATATGCTAAAGTTAGGCAATAAAAGGTGTAGAACCATAAATGAGCTTAAAACCATTAGATAAATTTGTATGATTCTTGTATGAGCCATTTTTGCTAGTTTCTTAGAGTGCTTGTATGATTAACATTTAGATATTAACAACGATAGATTCAAATGATGAACCAGTGGATTGTGGATCTCGAGGTAGGCGTGGCTTGTCATCAAAAGAGGTGGGAATCGATAACGAACTCTCTTGTATTCATTATTGTTTTACAAATCAATCTTGGTGTTGTGAAATTCATGCATATCTTTGTGTGCTTTGTGTGGTATGAGATGTGTGCCGACACAATATCAGTATTCTATGGCTAGGGTGATACACCGCAATATTACACGACTAGGGCGATACACCGCAATATTATTCTTCCTATATATATATATCAGTATTCTATGGCTAGGGCGATACACCGCAGTATTACCTAATCGGTGTGGAATTGGCATCAATATTATTCTTCCCTTATGTGCGGCAACACACATCTCATACATGGATGTTTACTGTTATTTATGAATGTCTATGAAGAAGTTTCTACTTTATGTTTCATTGTCTTTCCTTGTATTACCGACTTTCGATAAAACCTACATCGTCTTCGAATCATACTAATGTTTACTTCAAAGCTAGTTGTTATTCCTACGGGGCACCCCTTTTAGGGATGATGTGCTCACCCTTTCCCACTTTCAGTTTCAGAGACAGATCAGAGTTGCGCAGCGGAAGCTTTGTGGCGTTGAGTCTTTTGTTATGTTTATTACGTTGCATATTGTATTTGTAAACCAAAGGACTATTGTATATGTATCATTTGAGAGGAGTTTTTGTATATACATTTCAGAGCGGGGCTAGTTTTTGGGTTAAGTTTTGTAGAAGATTTCTTAATTGAATGTTTAAGTAAATGATTTAAATTCTTAGTGCCTCTTTATTTAGTTAATCTCTTGGATTAGTCAGCTGCTAGCTTAGGGGGCGCTACAAGTTGGTATCAGAGCTCACTATTAAATCTTATATGGGATACAATTGGAATAACCAGTGCCAGTTAGTGAACTAGATTGGCTTAGATCTGGGTTGGGTTGTGAGATAAATCTTAATCACTAAAAGCTAATTATTTGATTGATTGATTTGTTTGTTGGTTGTTTGTATATGTGATGAAGTAAAAATTGTAGGGTACACCAATAACTTTATCTAGTAAAGATTAGAGAATAATTAATCTAAAAAGAATAAACAAGTACACAAACCAATACTAAAAATAGTAAGATTGGTATTATTGATAAATCTTGAAAGTCACATAAAAATTTATCGAGTACCTTGACTTATATGTAAAATCAACAATTTATAATCATATAAATGTTAATAATAATAATAATATTATAATAATAATTAAATATGATCATAATAGTAATAATAATTTTAATAATGTAGTGTTAGCATTTCTCCATTAGTTGTACTTGACTTAAATAAAATTTCAATAAAATATATAACGATAAAAATAATAATTATAATTAAATAGCTACGGAAATTTAAATGCTTATCTATGATTAAGTTTTGTAAATTAAACTAATGACAAATTAGAGATATATGTTTTGTAATTAAGCTAGATGGTTAATATAATATTTGTTAGGCGTTAGACATATAAAATACAAAATAAAAAGACTCAACTTGTTAATATTTTTGTACCGAAATTATTTTAATTTAACAAATGACTCAGTAAATCTTTGAAATGAAACAAATATATATGAAGTAGTAATAATAGCATTCGGATACTCAGTGTCATAATCAAAAGAAAGTAAATTCGTGTATTAATAGGATACTTCACACTAGTAGCAAAATCTAAAGATTATTAAGATATATTATAATTTTGTGCAGACTCAAATCTAAATCATATTAAATTACCAACACCAAGGTTTGACAAGATATAGAGTACGGATTCAATATGAATAAATAAAATCTATTATATCAACTCTTACGTTAATGTAAAATTATATTTACAAGATTAAGGCTTAGTGTACCAACCAGATTATCAACTTAAGAATAATGAGGATAATAACACAGTTGATACTAATATTTGAGTGATTAAACTGGTAGTAAATTTATAATAGATGATGTTTAGAAAATTTATATATGGTATCAAAGTAAAGTTAAAAATATTAGATGTTATAATTTGACGTGAAATATTTATATTGACAAAATCAATAAATAAAATAATAAATAAAATAAAAATAAAATAAATTGTTTAAAATGATGTAAACTATTTACATATTTTACGAAGTAAATTTATCAGACTTACACCAGTTATGATAAAAGTTTAGAGACTAATTAATCTTAATAAATTAATTTTTAGTTAATCCAGCACTGGGGAATAGTGAGGGTTGTGTTTTCTCTGTTCGTAGGAAGGCATTGTTGGGCCTGGCCAACCTTGACAGGGCAACTGCATTCAGAGATGACCGATCATAGAAGTTTGGTATAACTCTTTAGGAAACCGATAGATGTAAGTTCACTTAGAAAGATTCGTAGGAATCTCCCTTGTAGTTAGAGACAAATAATTTATAAAATAGAAATTAATTTAAGAAACATAGACTTCCCAATTGGATAGAACTTAAATCAGCGTAGTTGAACTTAGAACCACAAATTTTTAGTTGTAGAAAGCCATATAGGTGGTGCTTTGTTTTTTTTGTTGTTTGCGCTTAGACAAGAGATGGAATTATTCTATAAGGTGGGGAGTTTTTGAAGACCTGAAGGATTGTTCGATTTTCGAGGACGAAAATTTATAAGGTGGGGATAATGTAAAGACCCTCAAGCTCGTCAACGCTATTAGACCGGTCAAGAGTCGATCTAGAGATGATCAAGAGACGATTAGCCAATGTTAACTCGATTAGTTTAACACGAACGTTAATTAATAGAAATTAATCTAACAACGATCTAGATATGAAACTAGTATCATTGAATAGGTATCGAAAAATTATGCGAAATAGGCTACTCAAACGTGCCAATCGGATACCGGACAAAGAAGATATCTTCGGATAGGTACGATGGGTAAAACTATCATTTCTCATCATGACCGCCTGGCTTCCCTTATCTGTTTCTCGGGTTCCTTTATCAATATTGGTCGGCCTTATATCAATTGAGAAGATTATTTCTTATTCCTCTTCATTCTCTTCTTCTTATCTTCTTCTTTCTCTTTCTTCGTCTTCTTCCTTTCTCTCTTTCTCCGTTCTTCTTCTCCTGTCGAATATTCGTGAGATTCAATGAAGTAAATAGATTGATGATGTTGTGTAGATGAGGAAGGTGATGATGTGGTGGTGTTAATTGAAGCAGTTGATTCAGAGTTGCAAGAAAAGTAAATCAGGAAGAACCAATTAGGGTTTTGATATTCAAATTCGTTTCTGTGTGGAATTGATAAGTAATTGAGTTGTTTAGTGATGAAGGAAAAACGGGTTATTGCTTAATTGATAAGGTGAAGTGGTTTTGTTGAAGAATCAGAGAGTTAGGGTTTCATGTTCTTCCTTAAGTTAAGAACTAGGGTTTTGGATATCGATTGAAGATTCGATTTGGAGTTAGTCAAGATGAAGTTGAAGGCTGTGTGTGTTGATTTGACAAGTTTTAGGGTTTCTTGTGAACCACTGAGGGTGATGAATATTGACGGGTGTTTATAGTTTTGAGGTGATTGTTCAATTGAGGCAAAGGAAGAAAGAATCCAACCTCAGCTGCATGTGTAGAACTAATCTGGGGTAATTATTTCTCTGAGGTGATTCAATATAGTTATTCAGTTTCATTGTTTGATTAAATTACAATGATATGAACTGGTGGAGGTGTTTACAGGATGTAATGAATTACAAAGGGTGAAGTTAGTAACATGAATTGATTGTGGTTGTGGTTAACTGATACAGTTGAGATATGAGCTTTCAGGTGTAGTTGTTATCGAGAAATGGTGATAACTGTTGTAAGGAGAAGAATAATTTGGGGTTGTATTGTGTTGAATTGAAATATAGTTTGAGAATTGAGATGATGGTGTGCATGTGTATGAAATTGTAAGTGTTATGAGTTGTCTGCCTGTGTGACTGTATTGAACTGGGATTTAGTTATAACTAATGGAATTGTGAAGAGGATTAGATACAGTAATCCAATGAGAGGAGACAGTCTTGTATCTATGGGGTTGTTTGGCGAGAGTGAGATGTAATTATTAAATGATGCAGTCATGTTTGAGTTGCAGAATATATATAGTGAGTTGGCATGGATTGAATGTTATAAATGTATGAACTTCTAATTATGGAATTGTGAGTAGGTATGGCAATTGCTGGTGGTATTGAACTGGTGGTGTTGGAGTGGTTAAGATGGATATGGTGATGTTGTTATGGTGTAGTCATGAGGGTTGTATTTGTAGTAGTTTATGGAATGAATGGTTTCTGAAGTTTCAGTTCATGAAGAATGGTGAATTCAAAGTTGAAGATTGTACTTGCCGTGAAAGCTTGTTTCTACTGCAATTGTAGGTAGGCATAGTCTTTGATTATAAATGAAATTATTTGTATTCAATGTACTTTTTTATTGAATTGATGAGGTTTTAGGTGGGTTAGCTTGTGTGTGGTGTAGGCCTGTTTTGTGTTGCACCATGATAGTGCAACAAACCCATTTGGCTGAGCAAAGGCTTTGGTACAATGGCCTGCTAGTCAGCCAGTTAGCTCATCTGACTGAGTTAGCTCAGTGACCAGATCTGAGCAAACTTAACTCGGTGAATCATGACTGAGTTGAATCATTTGACTAGGTTTGACCAGTTGACCGTGGACTTGACCATACTTTGACCTAGACTTAGACGTTGACTGTTAGTTGACCTGAGTCCGTCAGTTTAACTGTTAGAGACCGTTAGTTGACTCATATGGACTGGACCTTAGTTAATCGGTTTACTTAGTGAACTTGGGCTTATAGCCAATGTTCCTAATGAACATGAATTGGACCCTTATGGTCCGAATTACCATTTGATTCCTTCTACAAAGTTGTAGATGTTCATAAGAATTAGCTAATGGAATATAAATACAACCTAATTGAATTAGTATACTTTAGATATGCTAAAGTTAGGCAATAAAAGGTGTAGAACCATAAATGGGCTTAGAACCATTAGATAAATTTGTATGATTCTTGTATGAGCCATTTTGGCTAGTTTCTTAGAGTGCTTGTATGATTAACAGTTAGATATTAACAACGATCGATTCAAATGATGAACCTGTGGATCGTGGATCTCGAGATAGGCGTGGCTTGTCATCAAAAGAGGTGGGAATCGATAAAGAACTCTCTTGTATTCATTATTGTTTTACAAATCAATCTTGGTGTTGTGAAATTCATGCATATCTTTGTGTGCTTTGTGTGGTATGAGATGTGTGCCGACATAATATCAGTATTCTATGGCTAGGGCGATACACCGCAATATTACACGGCTAGGGCGATACACCGCAATATTATTCTTCCTTTATATATATATATATCAGTATTCTATGGCTAGGGAAATACACCCCAGTATTACCTAATCGGTGTGGAATTGGCATCAATATTATTCTTCCCTTATGTGCGGCAACACACATCTCATACATGGATGTTTACTGTTATTTATGAATGTCTATGAAGAAGTTTCTACTTTATGTTTCATTGTCTTTCCTTGTATTACCGACTTTCGATAAAACCTGCATCGTTTTCGAATCATACTTATGTTTATTTGAAAGCTAGTTGTTATTCCTACGGGGAACCCCTTTTAGGGATGATGTGCTCACCCTTTCCCACTTTCAGTTTCAGGGACAGATCAGAGTTGCGCAGCGGAAGCTTTGTGGCGTTGAGTCTTTTGTTATGTTTATTACGTTGTATATTGTATTTGTAAACCAAAGGACTATTGTATATGTATCATTTGAGAGGAGTTTTTGTATATACATTTCAGAGCGGGGCTAGTTTTTGGGTTAAGTTTTGTAGAAGATTTCTTAATTGAATATTTAAGTAAATGATTTAGATTCTTAGTGCCTCTTTATTTAGTTAATCTCTTGGATTAGTCAGCTGCTAGCTTAGGGGGCGCTACAAATTGCAATCCCGACATGCAAATATGTAAGCTCTAGTTGGCCACAGGTAGGTGTTTGTGCTTTATGAGAAATGTGAATCAACTAATAGCACAAAGTCCTTCACAGAAACTTGAGATGGATTACTATGAAACATATTTATGTATTAGATGCAACTACATTTCTAGTACTTGATTAAGTATGGATGCCCTTGAAAGAATCGACGTGCATCTAATGGATATGGTTAATTAATGCGCATTTGTACAAAAACCAGTTACAGAATACAAATGTCTACATGAAAATCCATGGAGATTTTCAGTTATAAGCACAGTTATGTATTCACTGAAGCTAAATAAAGCCTTGTGGGGTTTTAAATGACCTAGACGAATATGGTACAATCGTCTAAGTGAATGCTCACTAATCTTGAGATATGTGTTTAGTTTTATATGCTAGAGAAAAACAAAATTTTGGATTTTCTATATTTGATATATACAACATCAACCTAGTTGGAATCCCTGAAGAACTCTCCAAAGAACAAAAATGTTTAAAGCATGAGTCCGAGATGAGAATCTCGGGTAAAAGATTGCAGTCCTTTAATAGAACATTATAGCTAGCAATCCATTAATTTCGTTAACCTTAAAGGTTTAGACATGTTTACATATATAATCTAACACGATTATAATCATTCAATCTCTTACTTTTAAGATTGATCATTACACAGTATTGCAATTAGAGGTTACATATTTGTATAATTCAGGTTTAAACAATCTTAGAACAGTGGCCATATAGTGTTCCCAGGGTACGGTTATAGGATAATTATCGTATTATATAATTCAGGTTTTTACCACACACGGTTTTTCCTGACAATATGGAAATGAAGCAAAATGAGTAGCGTTGATGTTTTCTTTCAAGTGGTTTTTCCTGACATAGTTAATGAGGGAGAAAAGTCTTGATGGACAATAACGATCCAAGGCCTTGTTATGTTCTTTTTTTCATCCAGTTTTATCCCATCGGTTTTTTCCCGAGGAAGCTCATAGGCAGTGTTTACAAGATCTTATCCAAGTTGCTTGATGTTAGGTTGAAGAAGGTTATGTCGGATTTAATATCGGACTTTCAAGGTGCTTTCATTCACGAAAAAAAAATTCTGGATGGAGTTCTTATTGCCAACGAGTGTGTTGACAGTAGATTGAAGGCTAAAAAACCTAGTATTCTTTGTAAGATTGATATGGATAAGGTTTTCGATAATGACAATCTTTGTTTACGATTCTCCATAAGCACGACTTTGGTGTTAAATGGATTGCTTTGATCAAATGGTGCGTAACTTCTTCTCAACTTTCTGTGTTAGTTAACGGTAGTTCTACGAAGAAATTCAAGCCAAGTAAAGGACTTAGGCAAGGTGATTCTTTATCACCTTATCTTTTCTTGTTAGTGGTGGAGATTATTTCCAAGTTGATCAATGATGCGGTTGAACGTGGACAACTTACTGTTTTTCAAGGGGTGAAGAATGGTACAATTATTTCGCATCTTCAATTCGCGGATAATACACTTATTTTCTTGGATGAGGTGAGAAGACTTTTTATCATCTTGGCGATTTTAGAATCCATCACGGGAATGAAGTTAAACTTGGATAAAAATACTATGATTAGTGTGGGAGCTGATGCGGTTATTGAGGTGTTATCAAAAGAGCTCGGTTGTTAGACAGAGAAGTTTCCTTTCAAATATCTAGGAATGCCAATTGGTGAACATTGGCGTAATACTACTGTTTGGGATCACGTTTTGATTAGAATGGAGCAGAGGTTGGCAACATGGAAGAAAGAACTTTAAACAAAGAAGGTAGACTTGTTCTAATCAAAAGTTGTCTCGCAAGTTTACCTATTTATTACTCGTCTCTTTTCCATTTTCCGGTGAGTGTGAAAAAGCGAATGGTGAAGATTATGTGGAATTTTTTATGGGGTGTAGTGGAGGGAAGAAGAAAGCTTTAGGGTTGTTTTATGGAAAAAAGGTTAGTTTGCCTATTGAGAATGGAGGTTTAGGTGTAAAAACCTGAGGACAACCAATAAATCTTTACTAGTGAAGTGGATTTGGAGATTCTCAAGGTACAAGCATAGCCTTTGGAGGAAAATTGTGAATCAAAAGTTCAAAAGGAATAACAATTTGTTAATACCGGATACTGATAATAATACTCAATGTCGGAGCCATTGGAAGAATGTGGTTAATTTGGTTCCAAGAAGTATTCATGACTTGGCTGTTTTTACTGTGAGGAACATAAGGGGTATTCATTTTTGGAAGGATAAATGGATGCAAAGGGGTCTTTTGCAAGATATTTTTCCGGTTGTTTACAAAGCAACAAGAGATAAGGAAGTTTCAATTTTCGAGATGATTGTCAACGGGAGCTGAAAATGTGAGTTCAACAGGAGATCGAATGCAAATGAGAGACTTGAGTGGGATTTTCTGTACCGCGACATCCCTATGCCAACTTTAGAGACGGCGACGATGAGGTAAATATTTTAGACAACTTTAGCACCAACAGATGCTATGAACTATTGTCTGGCGATCAAGTTCCATGCAATTTCGAAAGACATCTTTGAAAGCGTATAATCCCTAACAAGGTCAGTTTTATACTTTAGGATTCTTTCCATGATTCCCTCCCAACTAGATATATGTTATCTCATAGAGGTATGCCAATAGAGAGTGCTTTGTTTTTTCTGTGTGGAAGCGAAGACGAAACCATGGATCACATGTTTATGCATTGTTCTTTTTCTTTTGTGGTTTGGGACTACTTAATTAAGGCTTTCAAGATCTCATGGACATTGCCGAGAAGCTTTTACATTTGTTTGAAGCCTGGTGTTTATGGGTGAAAACTATTCCTGCCGGATTTGGTAATTTGGGGTGTGTGGATGAGGAATGAATCTAAACCCTAAACAAATGCACTACGCGGTGAGTGCTTGAGATTCGAGAAATCAAACTGTACAACTCTGGCCTAAACCAAGAAATGGCTGTTCCAGACTTGCTTCGGTCACAAAGTGAAGGAGATGGGGTTGATCATAGGGAGGGAAGCGAAGAAGGTGTTGAGATTGTGAAGGTGTTCCGTGACCGCGAGGGAGTCGCAGAAACTAAAATAAACGGTTAGAAACGACATAGAACCCGCTTACAAGATTGAATAGTTGTACACACGGCGACACTTCTCGCGAGGCATTCCCGAAAATAAAGGATAGCTTTGTATTACCCTATATAAAGTGAGTTTGTGGTAAAGAGAGATCTTTTGGGAATTGTTGAGCAAGTCATTAGGAGAGAGAAAGTTCAAGAGTGTTTTATTTGCTAAGTGTAATCCTATTCTTCCTGGGTAAACAACTGTTGAAGTTAATCAATAAACATTCTCAATTATGCAACTTTCAATGGACTAATTAATCAAAATATAGTGAGGGGTGTAGTGTGGGAAATCTTGTCTTGATTGACGAAGAAATTAAAAGAATTTGGATTAACAGAGAAGAGATTTGGAAAAGATACTCAAGAATTCATTGAAAAAGAAAGATGGCTAGAAGAAGAAACGATGTGAGCAACCAACGATTGTAAGAAGAAGTTTTTTTGAAAAAAAGAAATGATGAAGAAGGTCAAACCAGACCAATCTCCCTAGGATTATGAACATACTATTTAAGACGAGAGAGAAGAGGAGCAAAGAAATACAAGGACAAGGAGAACAAGGAATGAATGGAGAAATGAATCAAACGAAGAAATGGCAGCAGAAAGATTGAGACAAACTTAGGAGAGACGGCTTTGACAAGACAAAATCATGAGCCGAGGATGGAAAATATGAGATTGCAAAAGTAGGAGATCTAGTAGCGGGATCAAGTGATCGAATAACAGAGAAGAAAGAAGAAGAGTTTTACCAACAGAGAATACCGAGGAAGAGACACAAGATGATGGAGGCGAGAGAAGAGGAGAAACAGAAGATCGTTATATTCCTCAGCCAGAAAAATCTTCAAAATGAGCGAAATAGGGAAAATCAAGAAACATGCAACTGTGACCCAACATGTAATGGTTGAGAAGAAACCGAGAGATCGAGGATGACATTGAGAAACACTACATTGAACAAGCGCGACTAGCTCTTGCAAGAGATGGAGGAGGCAATCACCATGACAACCGCGAGAGAAGGAGGGAACAAAATCTCAAAATGATGAGAGCCGAGAGGCAGCCAAGAAGAGAGAACAACCGATATAATGGCGTGCGAATTAACGAAAGAGGCGAAGAAGAGCGTCTAATGAGCAGAAGGTCAAAATAGACACGAGCAAAGAAGGAGAGAAGCAGAGCTCCAAGAATCAAATTTGAACAAATCTTAAGAGAACTAGCGTGAGAGGATTACTTAGTGCCATCGCGTAAGCCGCGAAGAATCCCTTCACGCTAGAAGTACAAATGGGAGGAATACCTCCTAAGTGCACCCACCCGCATTAAACCAACATCTTTGATGGAACAACCTGTGCACTTATATGAGATGTATGTTACAATGGGAGAACCATGATGCTATATTGTGCAAATATTTCGTAATAGATAAGCATTAAAGTGGTTTGAAAGTCTACCAAGGAATACAATTACATCATTTCACCATTTACAAGCCACATTCCCGGGAGCATACATAAGTAACAACTCTTTCACGACTCGTATTGAAGATGTATTCGCAAAGGGTCCCCAATAAGATGGAGAACCATTTGTGACATGATCCTGTGAATGTCTTGTTATACATTCAAATTTTTAGAGTCAAAAATACAATCACTGTGGAATCATGAGAATTACAGGAAGAATATATCGCCTTAGAAGAAAGACAAATGAAAATGAATTCTTATCCAAATGCATAAAACGCAAGCTTGCATGTAAGGACAAGAGGCAAGGAGAGTGCTAGTAGCCATGGGAAGCCATGATTTTGAAATAACTAAGTTATTTAGGCAAGAAACTTATGGTGGACGAAGGCAAAATAACTCATAGAACAAAGATGGGAACAAATTAAGATGCCCACCGAATGCTACGCTCGTTTATGACTTGTAATAATTTTATTCATCTTCTGACGAAAGAGTTATACATTAATAATGTTAGCCAATTATGTTACAAGGGAAAGTGAAGATTGAATTCATGAAAAAAGAGTTATACAAAGAATGTACAGATGAAAGGTTAGCGAAACATTTGTTTAAATTGGTTGGCCGCACTTAAACCAGATCTATGTTCAATCTCTAAAAGGCGTACAATTGATGCAAGCAGGCTTTGAGTGTTTGAATACGTTTTGTATTAACACTTGGTTTCTATCTTGTCTTGACTTGTTCTGTTATTTTTGAAAAATAGGGAGGAGAACCTATTTATACAAGTCATTTGAGCCTTATTCACGTTTCTCGTGGGAAGTGGAGGAAGTGGAGTGATGGAGTAGTGGAGTTGTGTGTTGGTGTTACACGACCAGTCTTGCCCACTTCTCCCAAGTATCTCTAACCGTCCAAGACTTTCGACACGTTCTTGTGATGGCGCGTTGCACGCAAAGATGCACGCGCTGCTTCAAGTAAACCGCCATAGACCAATACCCCAGTATGTATCCCCCAGTTTGTGACATGATTGATGTCTCGAGTGTGTGGATCGTGGGACCCACATAAACTAGCATGTAATGCTAGATTAAATAACTAAGTTATTTAGGAAGTCGATACTTGTGAAGTATCGTGTGTATTCTACGCAGGTACTGCATCGAGTATATTCATCATGTATGAAGCATTGCCGTTTTTAAGGCTTACCGGAGTAAGTCACGAATTTAAGAGTCTTAAAATAGCATCATGTCCATCCATCTTCGAGTGATCGTTTGGAGGCTATACAGGTAAGCCCTGACTTGACCGATCACTCCATGTGGAAGAGTGGTGGACGGTGATTTTGGTGACGCCTTGCTGGTCTCTTAACTTCTAACCAGGGATGCTTGACCAAGCTGGTAGAGTTGGACGGACGAGATGATCCGTGACACTCATCTGCGACCGTTGATGAAATTTTAGGGCTTTTGAAGAGGTGTGCAGGCATCACTCTTCAGCTTGGTCGAAACCAAGCATGGGAGGTGTTTTGGAAAGGACCGACCAGGCATGCGTGTAGACGGAATGCCGGTGTACATGTCCATACCTCACTGTCTCATGATGGTGCGATCTAGGCCACTCAATTTGACCGGCAAAGAGAGCGTTTTAGATAGATTTGCAACAGAAATCTGGTGCCGCAAAAGCCGCGCATCATGCCCACTTCGGGCGCGCGTTTCAGGACGACCAAGCCTGGTCGGTTCCGGCCGATTGATTCGGCGTGTGGGTGGTAGGCTGGTGTTCACGCCTGTACTTCATTGCCTCATAGAAACGTGATCTAAGCCGCTCAATTTGTCCGGGAGAAGTTGAGTGGTTGAGATCGATTTGTGATTTGGGAAGCGCGACCACACTAGTTTGGGCGTGCGTTTTGGAGAAACCAGGCATGGTATGCCTTGGTCGGTCGGGTGAGGAGATAGATAGTTCCACGGTGATCATGCTGATGCTCACTGGACCTTCTCAATTGTCTCCTAAGCCCCTTATTCGATCAGGAGAAAACGGACGCTCGTGATCGATACAAACCCTAATTAGGGTTTTGGACGGCCGTGCTTCATGCATTGTTTTGCTCGCACTAATTGGGACAACCAAACATTGTTGGTCCTGACCGATTATTCATGTGTATAGGTGGGCCCACGGTGTTTGTGTTGACATGTTCGGGGCCCTTTGAATCTACATCTGCACCCTCCATCTATGCCTGCGAAGATGGATGGTTGAGATTGATTTGCGACACATGTAATGTGCCGTAACCGTAGTTTAGGGTTTCACGTCCATGCTGTTTTGGCTGGACGAACTGGTAAGCATTGCTTCCCTCTTGGGGAGGCCGACCATGTGGGGCCCGCATTGAGTCGGTGGTGAATACTCCAATACCTGCTTAAGGGTTATGGATTCTCATCTGGGCCATCCAATCATGCTGGTGAAGTTGGATGGTCATGATCGTTTCTGAGGCTGATATGGACAGTCCAGATTCAAAATATGCTCAATCGGGCTAGTATAACATACCGAGAGTTGTAGCCTGTATGGGTATTTCGTACATGTTTTATTATTAATGCTTGGAGATTCGTGTTGCTCTGCTGAGAACAACACTCAGTCGTCATGCCGCACCGGTAATGAGTACATGAAATACGAGGCTAGTCATGCATTAATTAATAATGCTGTAAATTCACATGGTATATGGGATTGTTGCTACATGCTCCAACCTGGATGAATTTCGTGTATTTAATTCACAGAATGCTAGGGTTGTTGCCACATGCTCTATTCTAGGTGAATTAGTAAGGTGAAGAAATATTCATCACTTATTAATGGCTTTATCTTTGCAAGATGTTAGCGCACAATTTTGGCTTTTACAATTTCAACCCTTAAATAAAAATCCACCATCAACATTAAGTCCCCTGCCTAGTGCATAATGGTTACGCTATTGTGAGGTAGGCATAAGATGGTGACAAGTTTGTATACAGAAATGACCAAGCTAAGGTGAATATACATTTACCGCATAGGCCGACATCGTCAGGTGTTGTCCCAAAACTGGTCGGTCCTGATTAGGATGGTGGAGGGAGCAGGACTTGATCTGGCGAGTCGCTTTGGTTTCCTCCGCACTATCTGGACAGAGCTTGGCCTATCTCTCGGACTAGGTGTACTCCCCTTTGTTACACGGCAGTTTTCTTCAAATATATCTGATAAGCATCATTGATCGCTATCTTGAATCGGTATCCTTTATAGGTGGCAAGTAGAGACTCATTTTCTCCTGGGATTCTGTTGACTTGCTAGATTATAAACAAAAATCCTAAGGATTCTTCTCATCACATAGTCGTTCCTTCTGTATCTCAGGTATTTCTCCGTACTCATCTGATCTCCTGATTGACTGATGATGATACACATATTTTTGTGTGCCCATAACTTCTTTTTTCTTTGCAGCCTATCATGGAAGCGTGGGCGATGATCATTCTGTAACTTCTCCAGAAGAGAGTTTCGAAGTTGACAAACCGAGACTAATGCGCACGAGGAGGTAATGGCTAAAATTGATCTCCCACTTCGTGAAGTTGGTCGTGCTATACAAGGGATGTCTGTTCTGCACCTGCGTATCACCAGGGGACGCATATGTGCCCTTTCAGCTGCGATCGACATGGAAGAATGGTAGAGGCATGAGGAAGCGTTGCGAGCACCAGTAAGCGCAAGGGCAGAAAGATTTGCGGCGCGGTTAAAGAGGCGGAGAGTGGAGCATAAACGGCCCCCGGATGAAGATAGGCGTGATTATCCAATCCAGGACGGTGTGATAATCCTTGATTCTGACACAGATGGACCTGAGTGTTCGAAGGCAATCAACGCAAACCCTAATGTTGCAGTGGGCTTTGAGGAAGACTTGGAAGTCATTTTGGCGATGATGTTAGGACGGAGAGCGTTGCTTTGAAACATCCGAAGCGGAAGGCCGAGGCTCGAAGGGAGAAGCGGTAGCAGGTGATGGCGTTGAAGCAGGACCCAGCAGTGGTGCAGGCGCGGTTATTCTTCTTGACGGCTAAACCTCTTTGCTTCTTTTTCTCTTTCCAAGTGTATTCCCGTAATTTTGAACCTCTTTCTTATACTCGGTGGCGGCTGAGTTCAAGATTTTTTCTTCTGTTTGCTTACCATTGAATAAAGGTTTATGTCATAACCCCTCGTTAAGATTGTATCTGTGTGTGCTCCTGACGTGAGATCTTCTTGGTCTTGCTGGGGCAGATGGCTCAAATCATTTTAATTTTGTGCACACATTCTATTTCCTCCTTCCCATAAGATGTGTGCTTAGGGTTTCCTTCCTTGCTCTAGTGGGTTGATAGGACTTTGTGTTTTTAGGGGTAGAAAGGTTATCATATGGAAATAATGCTTCAATTAAATTCAAAATTGAAAATTGAAAACCTAACTATGGATGCAAGTGTTGCAATCATTTTCTGGAGGAATTACAAACATGACATGAAATTATAAAAGGAAACACACTGGAGAAAATAGCACAGCGCTTTAAAGTGTGGAGGACGCTGGAAAGTGGTAGCACAGTGTCTTAAGTTCGGTAGGGTTTGAGCCACTATGATTGAATTTTTATGCCTTCTAGTTTATCAGCGTTGATGAGCTTGCAGTAGCCGCCTAGGATAACATCGCTGCAGTGTACGGTTCATCTTCTCTTTCGGTGGGTGAGTCAGGTGGAGTGGTCATTTTCACCGTCATGCTCCCAACCTTGAATGCATTCGTCTTCGTCACCAGGTCTCCAATTCCAAATGGATTTGGGCGTGCAAATACTTGGACCTTGGCCTTATCGTCTTTGACCAAGACAGCCTCCACGCTCTTGATAAAACGTTTGAAAGGGCCGTCTTCCCATTCATATATCCTAGATGGGGTTGGTTTGTTGGTTGGAGCCAGTTCCCAGGATTTATCAGAGTTAGGGGTGATTGGTTGCAAGAAGGGTTGTGTGATGAGACTTACTTTAGCTCGGAACCTCTTGATGTATGCTGATGGGCTCTCTCCAGGAAGTTGTGTCACATTGGCAAGCTGCAGGTGCGGCAACTGACAGTCTTCAGGTCCAGACGGCTTGTTAGAGATCCTTTCAGGTGTCGTAGCTGGCAGAGGGCAAACTCCCAGTGTTGTCTTGTTGTCGTGTACCCAAGAGCGTCCTAGGATCATGTCGAAATTCGAATGCTCTCTGACTATGTAGAACTTTGCTTGTGTCGAGGCATCGCCCAATTTTACTTCAAGATCGATGTATCCATATGCATCTCTGAGTTCTCCTTCTGGAGTCTTAATCACAATTGGGTTGCGAGTAGCCTCCTGTTTTGAAATCTTTGCCGCTTTTAAGGTCTGGAGAGTGATGATGTTGAATTCAGAGGCTGTATCGATCAATGTGTTATCGAACTCGATATCCTTCAAACGGGCAACGGTTAAGAGTCCCCAATTTCCCTTGTTTGCATCTTCCAGCAAGGACTGAGGTTTCGCTTCCTCTTCCAGATACAAGCGTCTGCCTGAGACAACACGGTTGAGGGCTACAAATATGTCCTGACGCTGTGCTTTGGAGAAGTACAAGATCTTGCATAAATGTTCCATCATAGATTGTACAGTCTTGCGAACGGAATCCCCAGAAATCATGCAGTTCCTGACAGGAAGAGGGTCTCTACGAACACCTTCGTTTCCAAGCTGGAGTTCTCCTGTCTTTATCTTTTCTCTGAAGATTTGTTTCATCCTGTTGCAGTCTTTGGTTGGATGGTGAACGAACCTATGGTAGCGACAGTACTTAGGATCCGCCATATCTTTCTCAGTTGGTGGACGTCTGATAGGAGGCAGCTTGATGGCATCGTCTTGAATCCATGCCTCCAAGAGTTCCCCTACTTCATTCATGGGGAATGGGAGACCTGTATCGTCGGTGTCTTGTGAAGGGGGTCTTGCCCTCTCCCTTTTGAGAAGAAGTCATGTGTGCTGGAGCCACACGCTTGGGTTGTTGTTCTGTTGCTGAATCTTTCCTTTTTCCTCCTTCGCCAACCACGCTCACATAAGGACCAGTGTTGTATTATTTGTTTGTGAGATGCCTGCTTCCTCGACTCTCACGTGGATCTTCGTCTCGAACAACCCTGGTTCTTTCTAGAAATGCTGGGGTAGTTGTGGCCGAACGTTTGGCAGCTTCATGGAGTTCGGAGAACGTCTAAAAGCCCAGATTCTCTAGTAAAGCGCGGTATATGGGTATCATCCCGTTGATGCATAGCTCCACCAACTGGCGTTCGGTGATGTTCGTATCATGACAATCTAGTGCTTGAGTTCTGAACCTCTTAACGAAGTCGTTCGGATGCTCGTTGTTCCGCTGAGAGACTCTCCCTAGATCTGAAAAGGTGATCTGCTCGGACACGAAGAAATATTTCGTGTAGAAAGCACCGACCATCTCCCCCCAATTGGATATGCTGTCAGGTGTGATGTTGTTGTACCAGGTGTACGCCCTTCCCGTAAGTGATTTCGAGAACTCTTTCAGGCGGAGAAAATAATTGTACTCATGCTCTCCTAAGGATTCAAAAAATCGAGAAACGTGTTCACGAGCGTTACCAGTACCATCGTAGAGGGAGAACTGAGGAGAGGTGTATCCACTTGGAAGAGGGATTCGTTGCATATCTTGAGGGTACGACAGTTGATGTTGTTGTGCATCCATCAGATTTCATTTGCCTCGGTTTTGGAGAAGTCGTTCCAGGTCCTCACATGTGATGAAGTTGGATGGCTGGTCCCTCTCTCTTGGGCGTTCAGGAGCAACACGAGCTTCTTCACTCATGTGGGTCCGAGTGGAAATGCCTGCTCCGGGTGTATTGAAGGCATCTCTTGTTGGCTCCAAGGATTGCCGTGAATCTTGTGGCAATCGTTCAGTTAAGGTTTTGAGGAAAGTGAGTACCTCTTTCTGAGTTGCGGCCATATCTGTTTGAGCCTTAGCAAGAACTTCCTATTTCTCCATCAGGTCTGCAATGGTAATGGACGATGGTCCTCCTATCGTTCCTCCGGCTCCTCGTCCTGATGAAGGAGTGAAAGTTGTTGCTCTGGTGATCACTGGAGGCATTACACTTGAGGAGATGCCGGGATTCGCGGCTGCCCTAGCTCTGGTGATGGGAGGCGTTATACCTACTGGAATGTCTCCTGCTCCGCTAGTGTTGGGGATAGAAGTGACGTCTCCTCGAGATGTATTGACCACGGTAGCTCCACTGACAGGTACATTGACACCGGGAGTGTTATCCACACTAGCTCCATCAGAATTGATTGCTGATCCAGACCTGAGTTCTACCATCTTGAAATGAAATGCTGATTGAATTGATTCTAAGATCTACCCTTTTGAAATTGATAAAATTGGATCGGATTTCGAAGAAATTGACTTTACAACCGAGAGATTAACCTCCCGCCGTGGTCGCCAATTGTTTATGGGTGAAAACTATTCCTGCCGGATTTGGTAATTTGGGGTGTGTGGATGAGGAATGAATCTAAACCCTAAACAAATGCACTGCGCGGTGAGTGCTTGAGATTCGAGAAATCAATCTGTACAACTCTGGCCTAAACCAAGAAATCGCCGTTCCAAACTTGCTTCGGTCACAAAGTGAAGGAGATGGGGTTGATCTTAGGGAGGGAAGCGAAGAAGGTGTTGAGATTGTGAAGGTGTAGGCTCGTTTATGACTTGTAATAGAAAGGTGAGCAGGCTTACGATTGATGCAAGCAGGCTTTGAGTGTTTGAATACGTTTTGTATTAACACTTGGTTTCTGTCTTGTCTTGACTTGTTTAGTTGTTTTTTGAAAAATAGGGAGGAGAACCTATTTATACAAGTCATTTGAGCCTTATTCACGTTTCTCGTGGGAAGTGGAGGAAGTGGAGTGATGGAGTAGTGGAGTTGTGTGTTGGTGTTACACGACCAGTCTTTCCCACTTCTCCTGTATCTCTAACGACACGTTCTTGTGATGGCACGTTGCACGCTGCACGCTGTAAACCGCCAGACCAATACCCCAGTATGTATCCCCCAGTTTGTGACATGATTGATGTCTCGAGTGTGTGGATCGTGGGACCCACAGAAAGTAGCATGTAATGCTAGATTAAATAACTAAGTTATTTAGGAAGTCGATACTTGTGAAGTATCGTTTGTATTCTACGCAGTGCTGTCAGTATATTCATGTATGAAGCATTGTTGTTTTTAAGTATATTAGAATTTAAGTGTATTAAAATAGCATCATGTCCATGATGCGTGTCATGTATGAAGCATTCTAGTTGTAAAAGTTGTCTGTTAAAAGATAAAGTTGAAAGCAATTTTAAGGAATCGAGTATTTAAGTGTATTAAAATAGCATCATGTCCTTTCCATCTTCGAGTGATCGTTTGGAGGCTAAACAATCTATCAATCAATCATGAGTGTCTTTAAGATCACTCCTATTAGTAAAAACAATCGATAATCATGTGAAGAACTTCAAGATAGAATTAAAAACAAAAACTCAAATCATATTAAGAACTAGGAATTCATCCTCAATCTATAAATTAACTACTCATGACCGATCACTCTATGTGGAATTCAATTTCCAAATCCAAGAGTGGTGGAGAAGTCCATAGAAAGTTAAAATTTTGTGATTGTGGTGACACCTTCGGCATGATCAGAACAATGACGTCCAAAGTGGGTGCTTTCTTCTTCTTTTCCTCCGTGCGACCTCATAAAACTCAAAACAAGCGTAAAATACATAATTTACAAGAAAAAAATAGCAAGAAAGCATAAACTCATGATGGTTTGCTAGTCCTCGAGCAAATCAAACTAAAAACTCACAACTTTAAAGCGTTCGCGTCATGATCAAAGAACATATTCTCGTTCTTAGGCCACAATAAGCATTTCGCAATTTGACCGGTGTGCAAAGAGGAGAATGGTGGGAAGGACAACTTCCAAATATTTTTAAAAACCCACATCTTTTAATATTTTGAAAACCATTTTTTCGACGATCGATTTTTTATCGAGGATGAGATTACTTACTTACCTTCACATCCGATTGCCAATTATGATAACACCACTCTCACAAGATCCAATAGAAACGTCTTCCGCTCCTCGTCTTGATCTCCTTGGTCTTCGTCTTCGGTTTCATGAAGCATTCTGTAATTTTTGTTTTAAAAACATGCTTAACCACTCCCCACACTTAAACCTTACATTGTCCTCAATGTAATTGAATCCTCCTAGTAAAGTTAAGGTGGGAAATTTTAACATGATAAGAAATAAGAAAAAGCAAATAACAAAAAGCAAAAGGATAAGAAATACAAAACCGATTTTTATGTATTCCTCTTGGCAAACCCGCATAGTGTTAGCATCAAGTGTTTCCAATGGTGGATATTTAGAAACAAAATCATCCAAAAATACTTTCGAAGCACATACATTCAAACCAATAAGAGGTAAAGGAGAAGAATCAATATGCAAAGGGTTAGACAAACCTTTCACAAACTCTTGTATTATAGAATCCTCTTCATCCTTAGAGAATTCAAGTGAATTACTTACCTCTTGAGTAAGTCACGAATTTAAGTGTATTAAAATAGCATCATGTCCATCCATCTTCGAGTGATCGTTTGGAGGCTATACGAGGTAAGCCACTGACTTGACCGATCACTCTATGTGGAAGAGTGGTGGACGGTGATTGTGGTGACACCTTCTTTGGTCTCTTAACTCCTAACCATGGCTGCTTGACCAAAATTGCTCTTCTTTTCTTCCCAATCGGAGAGTTGGACGGACGAGATGATCTTTAAAACGTGACACTCATCATATATTTTCGCGACCGTTGATGAAGTTTTAGGGCTTTTGAAGAGGTGCGCAGGCATCACTCTTTTTGCCTTTTGGTCGAAACCAAGCATGGGAGTTTTTGGAAATGACCGACCGGGCATGCGTGTAGAAGAGTGGTGGACGACATGACGGTGTAACGTCCATACCTCACTTGACACTCATGATGGTGCGATCTAGGCCACTCAATTTGACCGGCAAAGAGGAGCGGTTGAGATCGATTTGCAACAGAAATCTGGTGCCGCAAAAGCCGCGCATCATGCCCACTTCGGGCGCGCATTTTAAGACGACCAAGCCTGGTCGGTTCCGGCCGATTAATTCGGCGTGTGGGTGGTAGGCTGGTGTTCACGCCTGTACTTCATTGCCTCATAGAAACATGATCTAAGCCGCTCAATTTGTCTGGAGAAGTTGAGTGGTCGAGATCAGTTTGTGATTTGTGAAGCGCGACCACACTAGTTTGGGCGTGCGTTTTGGAGAAACCAGGCATGGTATGCCTTGGTCGGTCGGGTGAGGATATAGATAGTTCCACGGTGATGATGCTGATGCTCACTGGACCTGCTCAATTGTCTACTAAGGCCCTCATTCGATCAGGAGAAAACGGACGCTCGTGATCGATACAAACCCTAATTAGGGTTTTGGCCGGCCGTGCTTCATGCATTGTTTTGCACGCACGAATTGGGACAACCAAACATGGTTGGTCCTAACCGATTGTTCATGTGTGTAGGTACGCCCGCAGTGTTTATGTTGACATGTTCCGGGCCCTTTGAATCTACATCTACACCCTCCATCTATGCCTGCGAAGATGGATGGTTGAGATTGATTTGCGACACATGTAATGTGCCGTAACCCTAGTTTAGGGTTTCACGTCCATGCTGTTTTGACTGGACGAACTGGTAAGCGTTGCTTCCCTCTTGGGGAGGCCGATCATGCGGGGCCCGCATTGAGTTGGTGGTGAATAATCCAATACCTGCTTAAGGGTTATGGATTCGATCTGAGCCATCCAATCATGCTGGTGAAGTTGGATGGTCATGATCATTTCTAAGACTGATATGGACAGTCCAGATTCAAAATATGCTCAATCGGGCTAGTATAACACAACGAGAGTTGTAGCCTGTATGGGTATTTCGTTCATGTTTTATTATTAATTCTTGGAGATTCGTGTTGCTCTGCTGAGAACAACACTCAGTCGTCATGCCGCACCGGTAATGAGTACAGGAAATACGAGGCTAGTCATGCATTAATTAATAATGCTGTAAATTCACAAGTGTTTATGGGTAAAAATCGTTTCCGCCGATTTTGGTAAATTCGGTAGGTGAGTGAGAAACTGGTTTAAACCCTAAACAAATATGCTGCACGTGAGCACTTTTTAGATTCGAGAGATCAATCTGTACAAGTCCGGCCTAAACCAAGAAATGGCCGTTCCAGACTTGCTTCGGTCACAAAGTGGAGGAGAAGGGTTGATTTGGGGAGGGAAACAAAGAAAGGTGTTGAGACCAAAATAATTCTGGGAGAGTAGTGTCTCGACTTGTATCAGAAAGTGAAAGCTTAGGAAGCTTGCAAGAGATGAAAGCTTTTTGGAGAGCTTGCAAAGTTGCCTTTTCTGAGAGTGTTGAATTTTTCTCCTGACCGAGACTTGTTCTGGTAGAAATAGGTAAGACCTATTTATACAAGTCGAGATTGAAACGTACCCTGGCCTCATGAAGGTAGAGAGTAAAGGGTAAAATAATGGGAGGAGGTGGTAACCGCATGGTGTTTATGGGTGAAAACGTTTTCACCATTATTTCCTCATTTATTTGACCGCTTTATTCCTATTCACGCTTTCTTAATGTGAGCGTAGTGTACGCCGCATGCTCTTTGACCGCCAAACCAAGACCACCGGAAAGCATCCCCGGTTTGTGTTGATGTCTCGAGTATTGGTTGCACCTTGAGTGCAAGTGGCGCTGCTAGGGGCGCGTGTGGCATGTGCCAATGGCATGTGCGGAATGCCTTTGTTGAGGGTTACACCTCGAGCGCAAGTGGCAACGCCAGAGCTGCTAGTGGCGTGTATGGCATGTGCCAATGGCATGTGTGGAATGCCTTGGTGGTAGGTTGTACGTTGAGTGTAAGTGGCAATGCTAGAGCTGCTAGTGGCGTGTGTGGCATGTGCCAATGGCATGTGCGGAATGCCTTGGCGGTAGGTTGCACGGTTTGCAAGTTAGGCTACCAGCGTGGGTTTTGGCATGTGCCAATGGCGTGCGTGGCCAATTTGGATCACAACCTGGTAAGAAAAGTACCAGCGTGTGTGTTGGCGTGTGCCAATTTGGGTCGCGTCCTGGTAGGAAAAGTTACCAGCGAGCGTGTTGGCATGTGCCAATGGCATGCGTGGCCAATTTGGGTCGCGTCCTGGTAGGAAAAGCTACCAGCGAGCGTGTTGGCATGTGTCAATGGCATGCTCGGCCATTAGGGCCACGCCCTGGTGAGAAAAGCTACCAGCGAGTGTGTTGGCATGTGCCAATGGCATGCTCGGCCATTAGGGCCACGCCCTGGTGAGAAAAGCTACCAGCGGGCGTGTCGGCATGTGCCAATGGAATGCTCGTCCATTAGGGCCACGCCCTGGTGAGAAAAGCTACCAGAGAGCGTGTTGGCATGCTCGGCCATTAGGGCCATGCCCTGGTGAGAAAAGCTACCAGCGAGTGTGTTGGCATGTGCCAATGGCATGCGTGGCCAATTTGGGTCGCGTCCTGGTAGGAAAAGCTACCAGCGAGCGTGTTGGCATGGGCCAATGGCATGCGTGGCCAATTTGGGTCGCGTCATGGTAGGAAAAGTTACCAGCAAGCGTTTTGGCATGTGCCAATGACATGCATGGCCAATTTGGGTCGCGTCCTGGTAGGAAAAGCTACCAGCGAGCGTGTTGGCATGTGCCAATGGCATGCGTGGCCAATTTGGGTCGCGTCCTGGTAGGAAAAGTTACCGGCGAGCGTGTTGGCATGTGCCAATGGCATGCGTGGCAATTTGGGTCGCGTCGGTAGGAAAAGCTACCATGTTGGCATGTGACAATGGCATGCGTGGACAATTTGGCCTAGGTTGCATGGTTTGCAAACCTAGGCGCGGGCGCCATTTTGGCATGGCGTGGCTAGGGCCACGGTAAGGGTGCTTGGCTTGGCGTGGCGTGACTAGCGTAGCTAGGGCCAAGGCAGAGTGCGTTTGGCATGGCGCGGCTAGCTCGGGCTAAGTGTGGCTGGCATGATTTGCCATTGGCACGGAGGTGCGGCTAGCATGGTTGGCATGCTTTGGCGGGTTTGGTGTGACTAGCATAGCTAGGGCCAAGGTAGAGTGCGTTTGGCATGGCACGGCTAGCTTGGGCTAGGTGTGGCTGGCATGATTTGCCATTGGCACGGAGGTGCGGCTAGCATGGTTGGCATGCTTTGGCGCGTTTTGGTGTGGCTAGCATGATTTGCCATTGGCACAGAGGTGCGGATAGCTTGGGCTAGGTGTGGCTGGCATGATTTGCCATTGGCACGGAGGTGCGTCTAGCATGGTTGGCATGCTTTGGCGCGTTTTGGTGTGACTAGCATAGCTAAGGCCAAGGCAGAGTGCGTTTGGCATGGCGCGGCTAGCTTGGGATAGGTATGGCTGGCATGATTTGCCATTGGCACGGAGGTGCGGCTAGCATGGTTGGCATGCTTTGGCGCGTTTTTGTGTGACTAGCATAGCTAGGGCCAAGGCAGAGTGCGTTTGGCATGGCGCGGCTAGCTTGGGCTAGGTGTGGCTGGCATGATTTGCCATTGGCACGTAGGGGAATTAGGGTTTTGTTCGTTGTAACCCTAATTTGAAAAAATACCCCCTATTAATTACTGACTACATACATTGAATGTTCTAATAAATTTGTCGCCGGTGACATTAGGTTATTCGGGGTTTTACGATTTTACCCTTTGTCTAAAAACCACCATCAACATTAAGTCTCCTGCTTAGCTCGGAACAGGAGGTTTTTTGCGAGGTAAGCATAAGATGGTGACAAACTATCAACAATAAATCGTAAAGAAAATTGAGGAGGCTTGTCTGACTTTTTATAAATAGGATTAGGAATCCTTGCCTCTGGCAGTTTTACACAAATCGGGAGGCTGGCACAATTGGGAAGTCAGCATCATTGAGAGACAGGAAGCTGGGCGGCATTGAGAAGTTGACGCGAGTTGGGAAACTGAGCGTGCTAGCTGGCGGGATCGGCGCAAGATGGGGAAGCTGATCGTGCTAGCTGGTGGGACCGGCGCAAGGTGAGGAAGCTGAGCGTGCTAGCTGGCGTGACTTGGGCGGTCATTGGGAAGTTGGCGCAATTGCTGGTGCCGGTATAAACAAGGAGGGAGTAGGTGTTTCTACAGATAGCAAAGTTTCCTTATTTTTGCCTTCCTTCACGCGCGGCTTCAATCAGGGCATTATCCATGCTAAAATCTGGAAGCGTTATGTCCCTCATTGCTTCCTTTCCTTTTTAAGGTTCCGTATTCATACCCAACGCAATTGTACCGTCTCCCTTGTTTGAGAAAAGGTTCTTCTTGTTGAGTTTCTTTCTTTGCCTAGAGACGAATCATCCTCTAAACAGCCAGATTCTCCAAGTGAAGGCGCGAGGTCTGACTCTTGCAAAAGCACCCTGACTAGGGTTATTCGGGCTAAGAAGATCATACTGGTATGTTTTCTTCTTCTTCTCTGCCATGTTATCCTCTTTTTATATGTGTATAGATAGGGTGGAACTTGATCATTTTCTCCATTTTTTGCAGTGTATGATGGGACCCTCCAGGGATGGCCGCGCCTTTAACTCTTCGGAGAAGGACTTCAGAATTAGCGGAGATCGATCTTCTTCTCTTGAGGAGGCACTGGTTCGGATTGAATCTTTGTTCCATGAAGCTAGTGAAATCATTAAGGACCTCCCTTCCATCTATCCCAATGAAGAACAGGTGCATGTTCGGACTTTCTTGGGTTCAGTGAGCATGGAGGAGGGGCGAGAGAACGAGGAAGAGTCTTGGCATATTGAGAAACTTCAGTGCGGCAAAACCTATCTTTGGTCCGGGTATGGTGCGGATTGGACTATTTCTAGGTCGAAGCGACGGAAAAGCGAACGTGTGAGGCCCTTGGAGGAGAGCGCCATGATTCTTGATTTTGATGCGGATAAATCAAAAAAGCTTTCTTCGAAGTGTCAATGAGAAAACCTTCGAAGGAGCATATGACGGAAACGAAATAGCCTTTGAAGTTGATGCCAAAGGTGTCGTTGGTGATACCGGAGGGGTCATGGTGGCGTATGCTGGACCGGTCGTCGGGGAGGACACTGCTGGCTGCTGCTGTGGTTGCTTCGGGATGGGATGTTGAGGTTGCTGCTGCTAACACCGTTGAATGGAACCTTTGTTGCCCGAGGGATTGCTGGGGGAAGTGCTTGAAGATAGTCTTGCCCGAGGGGACTTGTGCTCCATCCTTCAAGGGCTAGTTCCTCCCTTTATTTCTGTTAGCTGCTTAGTTCCCCTGATTTTTTTTTTTTTTTTTTTTTTTTTTTTTGTAAACTCATCTTTACCTTCTTCCTCATCAGTCAACATTTTTCTTCATATATATTTTTTGAAAGAGGTTGTGGTATGATGGCTCTTCAATGGAATCCCCAGGGAAAAATACAAACGGTGTATTCATCTTGGGGGAGTACAACTACTAAGAGGAATTGTTAAAGGAAATACTAAAAGGGGGAGTGACTGGGAAGTACAGCATTTTAGGGATTGGAGGCCTTGAGCCATCGCGAGTGAATTATCACGCCTTCAGGTGTGTCTGCATTGATGAGCTTGCAATATCCTCCCAAAAGGGTATCCACAACCAGATACAGATCGTATTCTCTTTCATTGGGCGAATCAGTTTGAATAGCCATTTTTACTGTCATCCTCCCAACTTGAAACGAGCTTTCCTTAACCACTATATCTCCGATTGAAAACGGGTTCAGACGTTGCGCAACCGTTTGAGTATTGGCTTCGTTGGTTTCAATAGAAGTTTCCAAGCTTCTTGCAAAGTGTTCAAATGGTCCAGCTCCCCATTCACATTTATTGACAACGTTCGTGCCAGTAATCGCGCCGAGTCCCCATGACGGAATGGGGGAAGGAAAGACTGGTTGCAGAAAAGGTTGCTCGGTCAGACTTACTTGCATTTGAAAACCATGAGTTAGCGCCAACGGGTCCTCTCCGGATGTCTGGGTTCCTTCAATAGTTCGTTGATGCGACAACCAGTGGGATGATTTGTTTGAAATTCCTTCGGGCGTGGACGTCGGCAGAGGGTGCACATCCAATTTCGCCTTGTTGTCGAGCACCCATAAGCGTCCCAATATCATGTCATGATCTAGTCCTTTGACAATGTGGAATTTTCTATGCGTTATAGCGTCTCCCATCTTGATCTCTATGTTGATGTAGCCATGCGCGTTCAAAGTTTCTCCTCTCAAGTTCTTAATCACGGACGGGGAATAGGTAGCGTCTTGTTTTGTAAATCCTGCTGCCTTTAGTGTCTTGAAAGTAATGATGTTGTGGTCAGAGGACGTGTCGATGAGCGTGTCGTCAAATTCGTTACCTCTTAAACGGGACGTGGTCAGCAGTCCCCAGTTCTCCTTTTTGGTTTTGCCTGTTTGGGAAGCTTGGGCCCCTGGCGTGGTTTCCGGGGAGAGAAAAAGTCGTTTGCCGGATACAACACGATTGAGAGATGCGAAAATATCTTGGCGCTGCATCTTGGAAAGATAGAGAATTTCGCATACATGTTGCATCATGGATTGTACAGTCTCGTGCACGGAGTCCCCAGAGGACCCGCAGTTTCTTATCGGGAGTGGGTCTCCATGCACTCTTTCGTCTCCTGGTTGGAGTCCTCCCGCCTCTATCCTTTCTTTGAAAATATGCTTTAGTCTGTTACAATCGCTGGTCGGGTGGTGAACGAACCTGTGGTAATGGCAGTACTTGGGGTTCGCCATCTCAGCCTCAGTTGGTGGACGTCTGGGAGGTGGCAGTCTGATAACATCATCTTGAACCCAGGCTTCTAGGAGGTCAATCACCTCCTCGATGGGAAACGGGAAATCAAGGGTATCTCCTTCGGTCTCATGATGCTGCATGGGAGTTTTAGTGACGGTCTTTCGTGGCGGGGGTTCCCGTTGCGCCGGCGCTTCACGTTTTGGCCGGTGGCTCGTAGTTGGGGCTTTCCTTTATCCCCTTTCGTTTACTATGTTCACGGAGGATGAGCCGACATTAAATTGGTTGCTGATGAGGCGTCTACTCCCGCGAGTTTCACACGTGTCTTCGGTTCGAATCGGCCTAGCTCTTTCTAGTAATGCTGGTGCTGTTGTTGCGGATCGTCTGGCGGCTTCATGGAGTTCGGAGAACGTTTGGAAGCATAAGTTTTCCAGCAGGGCGCGGTAAACAGGAACCGTACCATTGATGCACGCGTTCACCAGTTGTTGCTCGGTCACGTTTGGGTCGTGACAGTCGAGTGCTTGAACCCTGAACCTTTTGACGAAATCATTCGGATGTTCATTATCCCACTGGTACATTCTTCCGAGGTCTGAGAAAGTAACTTGTTCAGACACGAAGAAGTATTTCATGTAAAACGTAGTGACCATGCTACTCCAATTGGGAATGGTGTTCGGTGGGATGCTGTTGTACCATCTATACGCCCTTCCAGTAAGTGACTTTGAGAATTCCCTTAAACGAAGAACGTGATTATATTCATGTTCACCTAGGGATTCCAGGAAACGGGAGACATGCTCATGTGCACTCCCGGTACCATCGTACAGGGAAAATTGAGGAGAAGAGTACCCCCTTGGGAGAGGGATTCTCTGTATTTCGGATGGGTAAGGGGGTTGCTGATGATGCACGTCCAATTTATTATTCTTGATTCGGTTGCGGAGAAGTTGTTCTAGATCTTCTCGCGTGACGAAGTTAGGCGTCCGATTTCTTTCCAACGGGATTCTAGCGCGAGTTTCCTCATCCGTGCAGGCGTGCTCCGCCGAGGTGCTGGCGTTGGGGTTGTTGGAGACGCTCCTAAGCAGCTCTGGAGGACGCGACTCACGTGGTAGTCGCTCTGTCAGGGCCTTGAGAAAGATGAGTACCTCCTTCTGCGTTGAAACCATATCCGTCTGGGCTCTGGCAAGCATCTCTTGTCGTTCAATCAAATCAGCGATGGTGACATAAGGACGACTTCCTCTGGTTCCTCCGGTCTCTCATCCCGTCGACGGGGTAGTTGGAACCTTAGTTGTGGTCGGAGGCGCCATGCTAGACGAAGCATTCTGGGTCGTAGCGGCGGCTCTGGCCCTGGTGACTGGTGGCGTGACACCCGAAGAGATATCTTCGTTGCCATGATTAGAGGGTTGTGCAGAGACACTAGAGGAGGCGCGTCTCGGCCCCCGGTGATTGGCGGTGTTACGCTTGAGGGAGTGCATTCGATGTTACCGTAGTCGGCAGGGTGATGCAACAACGTTATTGGGAGAGACGCTAACATCGGGGATGCGTTACGTGCTTTGGTGTTCTCGGCAGCCCGCTCCGGACTGAGTTCCACCATGTTGGGATTTGTCGTTCGGGAAACGAAATCAGGAGTCGGAGTTGGTATTGTAACCGATAGATCAATCCTCCCGCTGTGGTCGCCAATTGTTTATGGGTAAAAATCTTTTCCGTCGATTTTGGTAAATTCGGTAGGTGAGTGAGAAACTGGTTTAAACCCTAAAAAATATGCTGCACGTGAGCACTTTCTAGATTCGAGAGATCAATCTGTACAAGTCCGGCCTAAACCAAGAAATGGCCGTTCCAGACTTGATTCGGTCACAAAGTGGAGGAGAAGGGTTGATTTGGGGAGGGAAGCAAAGAAAGGTGTTGAGACCAGAATAATTCTCGGAGAGTAGTGTCTCGACTTGTATCAGAAAGTGAAAGCTTAGGAAGCTTGCAAGAGATGAAAGCTTTTTGGAGAGCTTGCAAAGTTACCTTTTCTGAGAGTGTTGTATTTTTCTCCTGACCGAGACTTGTTCTGGTGGAAATAGGTAAGACCTATTTATACAAGTAGAGATTGAAACGTACCCTGGCCTCATGAAGGAAGAGAGTAAAGGGTGAAATAATGGGAGGAGGTGGTAACCGCATGGTGTTTATGGGTGAAAACGTTTTCACCATTATTTCCTCATTTATTTGACCGCTTTATTCCTATTCACGCTTTCTTAATATGAGCGTAGTGTACGCTGCATCTCTTGTGACCGCCAAACCAAGACCCCGGAAAGCATCCCCCAGTTTGTGTTGATGTCTCTAGTGTTGGTTGCACCTTGAGTGCAAGTGGCGCTGCTAGGGGCGCGTGTGGCATGTGCGGAATACCTTTGTTGCGGGTTACACCTGGAGCGCAAGTGGCAATGCCAGAGCTGCTAGTGGCGTGTGTGGCATGTGCCAATGGCATGTGTGGAATGCCTTGGTGGTAGGTTGTACGTTGAGTGTAAGTGGAAATGCTAGAGCTGCTAGTGGCGTGTGTGGCATGTGCCAATGGCATGTGCGGAATGCGTTGGCGGTAGGTTGCACGGTTTGCAAGTTAGGCTACCAGCGTGGGTTTTGGCATGTGCCAATGGCGTGCGTGGACAATTTGGATCACAGCCTGGTAAGAAAAGCTACCAGCGTGTGTGTTGGCGTGTGCCAATTTGGGTCGCGTCATGGAAGGAAAAGTTACCAGCGAGCGTGTTGGCATGTGCCAATGGCATGCGTGGCCAATTTGGGTCGCGTCCTGGTAGGAAAAGCTACCAGCGAGCGTGTTGGCATGTGCCAATGGCATGCTTGGCCATTAGGGCCACGCCCTGGTGAGAAAAGCTACCAGCGAGCGTGTTGGCATGTGCCAATGGCATGCTCGGCCATTAGGGCCACGCCCTGGTGAGAAAAGCTACCGGCGAGTGTGTTAGCATGTGCCAATGGCATGCGTGGCCAATTTGGGTCGCGTCCTGGTAGGAAAATCTACCAGTGAGCGTGTTGGCATGTGCTAATGGCATGCGTGGCCAATTTGGGTCGCGTCTTGGTAGGAAAAGTTACCAGCGAGCGTGTTGGCATGTGCCAATGGCATGCGTGGCCAATTTGGGTCGCGTCCTGGTAGGAAAAGCTACCAGCGAGCGTGTTGGCATGTGCCAATGGCATGCATGGCCAATTTGGGTCGCGTCCTGTAGGAAAAGCTACCAATGAGCGTGTTGGCATGTGCCAATGGCATGCGTGGCCAATTTGGGTCGCGTCTTGGTAGGAAAAGCTACCCGGCGAGCGTGTTGGCATGTGCCAATGGCATGCGTGGCCAATTTGGCCTAGGTTGCATGGTTTGCAAGCCTAGGCGCGGGCGCCATTTTGGCATGGCGTGGCTAGGGCCAAGGTAAGGGTGCTTGGCTTGGCGTGGCGTGACTAGCGTAGCTAGGGCCAAGGCGAGTGCGTTTGGCATGGCGCGGCTAGCTCGGGCTAAGTATGGCTGGAATGATTTGCCATTGGCACGGAGGTGCGGCTAGCATGGTTGGCATGCTTTGGCGCGTTTGGTGTGACTAGCATAGCTAGGGCCAAGGCAGAGTGCGTTTGGCATGGCACGGCTAGCTTGGGCTAGGTGTGGCTGGCATGATTTGCCATTGGCACGGAGGTGCGGCTAGCATGGTTGGCATGCTTTGGCGCGTTTTGGTGTGGCTAGCATGATTTGCCATTGGCACAGAGGTGCGGCTAGCTTGGGCTAGGTGTGGGTGGAATGATTTGCCATTGGCACGGAGGTGCGGCTAGCATGGTTTGCATGCTTTGGCGCGTTTTGGTGTGACTAGCATAGCTAGGGCCAAGGCAGAGTGTGTTTGGCATGGCGCGGCTAGCTTGGGTTAGGTGTGGCTGGCATGATTTGCCATTGGCACGGAGGTGCGGCTAGCATGGTTGGCATGCTTTGGCGCGTTTTGGTGTGACTAGCATAGCTAGGGCCAAGGCAGAGTGCGTTTGCCATTGTGCGGCTATCTTGGGCTTGGTGTGGCTGGCATGATTTGCCATTGGCACGGAGGGGAATTAGGGTTTTGTTCGTTGTAACCCTAATTTGAAAAAATACCCCCTATTAATTACTGACTACATACATTGAATGTTCTAATAAATGTGTCGCCGGTGACATTAGGTTATTCGGGATTTTACGATTTTACCCTTTGTCTAAAAACCACCATCAACAACAGGGTATATGGGATTGTTGCTACATGCTCCAACCTGGATGAATTTCGTGTATTTAATTCACAGAATGCTGGGGTTGTTGCCACATGCTCTATTCTAGGTGAATTAGTAAGGTGAAAAAAAATTCATCACTTATTAATGGCTTTATCTTTGCAAGATGTTAGCGCACAATTTTGGCTTTTACAATTTCAGCCCTTAAATGAAAATCCACTATCAACACCTGGACTACGAATGTTTTGCAAGGAAGAGGTAAAGTTGTTTGGCAAATCATCCATTACGCAATTTGCTGGACTTTGTAGAAGAAGAGGACTGGGAGAGTTTTTGGTGGACGACGGAAAACCACAAATGAAATCATTGATCTTGTAAAACAGTTGGTTGTTCTTTGGTCTTTCAATTTAGATACTTTTAAGTTTATTCCCCCTAGTCTCATTTGGTGCAATTGGGAAGCACTCATGAGTGATTGATTATTTTGCGTACTCTTTTCTCTTTTAATATAACCTAGAAGATCAAGAAAAGGCTTGGTTGAAGATGAAAAGAAGTAGGTGAGATTTTCCCCCCTCTTAAAATGTCATCTAAAGAGCTTGGTTGAAGCTGCTGCTGTAATACCCCGATATTCGGCAGTGGTTGGTCGAATGAAATATAAGTAATGGTTTGTCCTTTCCTAACACCGAGGCCTTTTCAGCACAACTGGCTCCAGTGTTGCAAACAACTCTACAATTAAGCGTACTCGGGCGGGAGCAATCCATGGATGGGTGACCTCCCAGGAAGTTGTTGTTGGATGACCTCAGCGATGCCCTTTGAAAACCCCATACTACCGGATAACCGCAGTGGCTAAGTGGGGATAATTTCGGTGGAAGGATGGGTCATTACAAATGGTATCAAAGCCGACGAGAGGTCATCTGCCGAGGGTGGGAAGGTACGCTGGACGGGGTTGGTCCAGGTGCTTCTCATGAGGGGCAAAGAATGTCGAAGATATGGGCTTGTGAATATATTCTGGAGTCGAGGACGACTCCAATTTAAGGTGGTGGTATTGTAATACCCCGATATTCGGCAGTGGTTGGCCGAATGGAATATAAGTAATGGTTTGTCCTTTTCTAACACCGAGGCATTTTCAGCACAAGGGTCATTACATGCTTACATCTGCTGAGTTTGATATTAGCATAAAACTATGTCCTTGCAGTTGCTGTTTACCCCGATGAGTTCACAAAATCATGAGCTTGTCCAATCAAGTTTATAAAACCATGTGCTTGGATATCTAAGTCCTACAACTGACATTGAATGCATAGAACCACATCTTTCAGTACTCAAGTTCGTCCACCGACTTGAAATGAGCACAACACAATGACTTTAGTTGCCTGTTCAAATCATTTAATCGATTAAATCTGTTGTCTCAGTTAATAGCTTGATTGACTTTTTGTCGTCTTTAAGTAAACTGTATCGTGTCTTATCAATGTAACTATACTATGGAGTATGGAAGTGCAAGATGCACGGAAAATGAATGAATGAATGGTCCAAAACACATTGAGAGACGTTAATATTTCAGCCTAAGTAATAAGTGTTGATGGTGGATTTTCATTTAAGGTTAAAATTGTAAAAACCAGAAAATTATGCGCTAACATCTTGTAAAAGATAAAGCCATTAATAAGTGTTGAATACTTCTTCACTTTACTAATTCACCTTAGAATGGAGCATGTGGCAACAATCCCATTCTGTGAATTAAATACATGAAATTCATCCAGGTTGGAGCATGTAGCAACAATCCCATATACCCTGTGAATTTATAGCATTATTAATTAATGCATGAGCAGCCTTGTATTTCCTGTACTCATTATCAGTGCGGCATAACGACTGAGTGTTGCTCTCAGCAGAGCAACACGAACCTCCAAGCATTATAATGAAAGCATGTAAGAAATACCCGTACAGGCTGCAACTCTCAGTGTGTTATACTAGCCCGATTGAGAACTCTCGGTGTGTTATACTAGACCGATTGAGCATCCGGACTGACCGTATCAGTCTGGATATGATATCGTTCATCCAACTTCACCAGCATGATTGGATGGCCCAGATCAATTCCATAACCCCCAAGAAGGTATGGAATATTCACTGCCGAACCAACACGGACCCCGCATGGTCGGCCTCCAGAATTGGCCTAGCTTGCCAAAACGTCCAAACCAGAGCGGTGTGGGCGGAAAACCCTAAATTAGGGTTTGCGGCATATTACATGTGTCGCAAAACAGTCTCAACCATCCATCTTCGCAGGTATAGATGGAGGGTGTAGATGTAGATTCAAAGGTCCCAAAGCATGTCAACACAATCACCGAGGGCCCGCCTACATACCTGACCAATCGGTCAGGACCAACCGTGGTTGGTCATCCCAATCGTGTGCCCGAACAGAGCATGATGCACGGCCGTGAAAGCCAAAATTAGGGTTTCGAGCATCACGAGCGTCCATCTTCTCCGGCACGAATGGAGGGTCCCAGTTAGATTAAGCGAGTCCGGTCATACCAAAGATGACCACCGTGGGCCCGTCTCTCCCCTCACCTGATCGGCCAAGGCATATCATTCCTGTCTATCCCAAAACGCGCGTCCAAACTAGCGTGGTCACACTTCCCAAACTGCAAACTGATCTCGACCACTCAACTTCACCGGACGATTTGAGTAGCTTAGATCACGTTTTCATGGGACAGTCAGGTATAGACGTGAACACCAGCCTACCACCTACACTCCAGACCGATCGGCCAAGACCGACCAAGAATTGGATGTCTTGGAACGCGCGCCTGAAGATGGCATGATGTGCGGCTCTTGCGGCACTAGTTTTCTGTCACAAATTGATCTCGACCACTCAACTTCACCGGACGAATTGAGTGGCCCAGATCATACTTTCGTGAGATAATGGGGTATAGGCGCCGTCATGCCGTCTACACGCATGTACGATCGGCCTGGCCAAAATCGTATCCCAAGCTTGGATTCGACCAGGCTGAAGAGGGATGCTTGCGCACCTCCTCTAAAACCCTAATTTCATCAAAGGTCGCAGATGAGTGTCTCAAAGATCATCTCGTCCGTCCAACTTCACCCGCTTGGTTATACAACCCACAGTCGAGTTAATTGGTCAGTAAGGCGTCTTGGTGATCACCACCCATCACTTTACCACACCATGATGCGATGCACATAAAATACACACGATACTTCACAAGTATCGCCCTCCCGAATAACGGCGGTTATTCAATTTAGCATTACATGCTACTTTCGTGGGTTCCACGATCCACACACTCGAGACATCAATCATGTCACAAACTGGGGGATACATACTTTGGGGTATTGGTCCGAAGTTTACAGCGTGCAGCGCGCAATGCGCCATCACAAGAGCGTGTCAGGAAGTCATGGACGGTTAAGTGATGATGGGAGAAGTGGGCAAGACTGGTCGTGTGACACTAACACATTACTCCACTACTCCATCACTCCACTTTCTCCACTTCCCACGAGATACGAAGGTTAGGCTAAAAGACTTGTATAAATAGGTTTTCCTCACTATTTTCCAAAGGCAGGAGAAAAAACAAGACAAGTCCAGACAACAGAGGCAAGTGTTGATACAATCGTATTCAAAACCCGGAACTGATAGCTTACACCCTGCAAGCCAGTTCAGATTTCTGATACAAGTCATTCATAGCCAACACCTTCACATTCTCAACACCTTCTTCGCTTCCCTCCCTAAGATCAACCCCATCTCCTTCACTTTGTGACCGAAACAAGTCTGGAACGGCCATTTCTTGGTTTAGGCCGGACTTGCACAGATTGATCTCTCGAATCTACAAGCACTCACCGCGCAGTGCATTTGTTTAAGGTTTAAACTCATTTCTCATCCACACACCCCAAATTACCAAAACCGGTAGAAATAGTTTTCACCCATAAACAATTGGCGACCACAGTGGGAGATTCATCTCTCGGTTGCAAAAAATTGAATTCTCAATTTTTCGGTTTTCATCTCGCGATGTATCATCACCAGGAAACCACAGGTGGTTCAGATACAATGGGAAGTATAGCTAGAATGCTGGAAGATGTCTTGGCAAATCAAGCTGGTATCGCTAGAAGACAGAGCGAAACATTCCGCCTTTTGAATGATATAACATCACAATTACAAGGAGGGTCGACAGACATTTACTCAGACATTGCGAGAAACGCTGGATCCTTAACCAGGGGTCACACCTTTACCGGTAGAGAAGAAAAAAAGAGCGCGTAATCGCAGGAGACTCAGGAAAGATGAACAACATGGTCCAGCCAACAATGAAGACTCGAGGCTCCACAGAGGAAAGGACTTGTCCGGAGTACTACAACGTCTGCCAGATAAAGAAAGGGAGCCTGCAGCCTACGGAGCCCTGCTAGAAGATTTATATCTCAAGACTCTTGTTGATGCCCGGAAGACTGTCCAATCCACATCGACCTATCAACCAAGAGAAGAAATGCTTGAGGAAGGAGAGATCAATCAAGGAATACGTGAATACAGAGGATGGGAGCGTTCAATTCGATCACTCAGCAGTGATATTACGACACCTTCCACATCCCTTTACCCAGACAAGCGATCCGCAGATATGATGGCACTCACAAGTCTTCCAACTTCATCTCCGAAACGTGCTCCACATCAAAACCATGTAGAGACACCACAACGCCCACGAACGCAAGAAGAGCTAGACTCGAAGTACCTACACTTTTCGTTCCCAATGGAAAAGATTTTGGAGTTGCTGGAGGCGTGGGTACGAAACAGAGAGGTGGAGCTACCTCCTTTATGGCATCCACCAACTGATCAAGAAGTAATGGACCCGAGGTATTGTCATTTCCACCGGTTCCTTCACCACCCTACCAGTGAATGCAACGCTTTGAAACGTATTGTTCAGAAGAAGCTTAATTCAGAGGAATAACTTTCCTTATTTGGGAGATCAATGCAGACGATTTCCTTAGAGAGGCTACTTCGGTTTGATACAAGTAAGGCTTCAAAAGCAAGTAAGTTCTACTCAACAATTTTACAAGAAAGATAGTTTTAGAATTCACTGGGGACTTGGCATCCCGCACATAGAGAAAGAGGCTCAATGATCAAATGCCATGATTGTTTCCATTCATACTTCCCTTTTATGCGATATTTGCAATTTCATATGACATGTGAAACCATTCATGACCAAGATGCGAATTCCATTTAAAATAACCTCTTTCAGAAAAACTATTCACAAAACTATCTCAAAATAAACCAAGTCAATTACCTATCAATTCAAAACCGGAAGTCAAATTACGAAAGAAAATCCTCACTATCACTCAAAAAGAAAAACATCTAAAAGGAGAGACAAGTATATGGCAAGAATCCTTCAAGGAAAGTCCTTCAACAGCAACTCGTCCTTCTGGGCGAGAGCGACTTTTATCCTTTGAAGTACAGCCTGCTTCAGCTTCAACTCCTCAGACAACTTTTCAACCTCTTTTTTCTGGCGAGTAACACATTCTGCAGAAGGGTCTTCATCTTGTAATTTCTTAATACAGGTGTATCCGTACTCCTTTAGGGAACTTAATTAACCTCAAGCTAAGTTGAGGGAAGAAACCTATTCTAGGCATGAAATCCTTGTTTAGGCAGAATTCCTAGTTAGGGAAGAGTTTTGTTTTAGGCAATACTCTTAGTTTAGGAAATAGATTCCTAATAGAAGTCCTTGATCGGCTGAGTACGATGAAGACTATAAATAGAGAGCTTTGGCTAATAGCTAAACACACAGATACTAGGCACATAAAACCTAGAGAAAGCTTACAACAATACTTGTGCAAGCTTAGCAAACAGTTTAAGGTTAATCCACTGTTTAGAGAGATTGTGAGCGTAACAAAGATAGAATTGTAATCGTTATCTTGTTCATAATCTAAGAGAAGATATTTTCTTCGAATTACTACTTGTATTCTGTTTTTTAAGTTTCTCGTCTATTATTATTCTGAATTTCGCCTTTATATTAATAGTTACCAAGGTACAGAGATCAATACGTATCAAGTTGGCATCACGAGCAAGGTTAGTTTCTAGGGTAAATCCCTGTGATTTATGGTTTTCACTAGATCTCTCTACATAAAGCTTGGTGAGGTACTCGAGAAGTTGGAAGACGTTAAGAAAACAAGGGGATCAAGGATGACAAAGTCAGATGGTGATCCCAAGGAAGGCGAACCACAAACTATGGAAGAAAAGGTGGCTACGCTGTAGACAGACATGAAGTCTATTCAAGTTACCCTTCAGGAATTGAGTGAATGTATTCGTTCTCATATACCTAAGAAGAAGACAAAGAAAAAGGTTACACCTTCACCTGAAGCTTCGGAAAAAGATGATCCTGAAGAAGACGATTCAGAAGAAGAAGAAGAAGAGGAAGAAGATGAGGATGAAGAAAAGGAGAAAGAGTTTCTTAAAAGTCCTACATCAACTAAACCTCATGGTAAGAATCTAAAAATTGATTTTCGTGTTGATATTCCACTTTATGATGGGAGTGTCGATGTAGAAAAATTAGATGATTGGATTGAACGTCTAGAGACGTATTTCTCTTTCTTTGAATATGGTTCAAAGGAAAAGATAGCTTTCACGGCATTGAAGCTACAAAAGCATGCTCTAACCTGGTGGAAAGCTTATCAAAGACAAAACCTAGGTAAAAGAGTATTGTCGTGGAAAAGATTCAAAGAAGTTGTAAGGAAACAGTTTTATCCGGTTGGCTACCTTGAGGAGAGATGGTTCAAGTGGTACAACTTGAAGCAGACTTACAACCAAACCGTACAAGAATATACTTGGAATTTCAGAATCAAGCTATGATCTTGGACTTAGACTTGGGGGATTATGTTATCTACATGAAATATATTTCCGGGTTCCATGAGTATATACAGAAGGAGTTGAAGATGTTTTCGGTGGATACTATCTCCTAAGCAAGTATAAAAGCTAATGCCATTGAGGGCAGGCTTAAGAAATCTGATTCAAAGGGAAATACTAAGGTGAAATCTGGAGGTACCACTGTGAAAGGAGGTGAAAGGAGCAAAGAAGAAGGGAAGTCTAGTGACAAGGAAGTTTTATCTTGCACCCATTGCAAGCAAACAGGTCACATTGTCGAAAAGTGTTGGGTTAAGAACCCTCATCTAAAGCCTAAAGGGTTGCAGAGGAAAGAAGCCAAGAAGGCAGCACTAGTCGCTCAAACTCCAAAACAAGTCCACGGACTAACGGAACCCAATTCAAAGCTTTCTCTTATGACAGGGGCAAAAGAAAGACCTTCAAAATATGATCTTAGGGAGAAACTCTTCACAGTGAAGATGCAAGTCAAAACTTCACTAGTTGATGCTGTTATTGACCCGGGAAGTCAGAAGAATTTGCTTTCAAATTCTTTGGTGCAGAAGTTAGGATTGAAGACTTTCAAACATCCAAAACCATACCCTTTAGGATGGCTTCAAAAGGAAGGGGGCTTACAAGTTTCACAGCAGTGCACGTTCAAATTTGCTCTAGATGAGTCATATATTTACGAAGTTACATGTGACGTAGTTCCTTTGGATGTTTGTCATGTGGTACTAGGTAGTCCTTACCTATGGGATAGAGATGCAACTCTACACAGGAGGGAACAAAAGTACACCTTTGCCAAAGATGGAGAAAGTTTTGTGATACGGGCTATTGACTCTCCTCTTGAGGGAGCAAGTTTGATCACAGCCACTCAGGCTAAGCGGTTGGTGAATGCTAGCACGAAGTTCATTCTCCTTGTGATCCGTTCTCTTGAGGAGAAGCCGAGTATAGTTTGTTTGGAAGCCTTGACTGCACAACAAGAAGATGACCTAGAAAGGTTGAAGTTGAAGTACAAGGACTTATTTTCAGATGTCACGGGATTACCGCCAAAGAGGAGTGTGGAGCATGAGATCATGTTGACCGGGGAGAGTTCTCTTCCTAATGTAGGTCTTTATCGCACGACCATAGAGGAATCTAATGAGATCAAGAAACAAGTCCAGGAACTTTTAGAATTAGGAATGATAGTGCCAAGTGCTTCACCTTGTGGATCAGCGGTGTTGTTGGTTCCAAAGAAAGATGGAGGCTGGCGCATGTGTATTGATTATAGAGCGTTGAACAAGATCACAATCAAGAATCGTTACCCTTTACCTAGGATAGACGACATGATGGATCAGTTGGAAAAAGCTCGAGTATTTACAAAGTTGGATTTCAAATTCGGATATCACCAGATGAGAGTTCGAGAAGATGACACATGGAAAATCGCTTTCAAAACCAAACAAGGCTTGTTCGAATGGTTGGTGATGCCTTTTGGTTTGTGTAATGCTCCAGCGACGTTTATGCGTTTGATGAATGATTTGTTACGACCTTTTATAGAAGATTTTGTGATTGTTTACTTGGATGATATCCTAATATACAACAGAACTTTGGAAGAGCATCTCGTTCACGTTGATAAGGTGTTTAAAGTGTTACATGAATGCCAACTGAAGTTGAACGTAAATAAGTGTGAGTTTGGGAAGGAGGAGTTAGTGTATCTCGGATTTATTGTTGGTGGTGGACAACGGAAGATTGATCCAAGGAAGGTTGAAGTGATCACTAAGTGGCCTAGACCTAGTACTGTAACTGAAATCAGGAGTTTCTTAGGGGCTTGCACCTACTTGCGTAAGTTTATCCTGCATTTTTCAAATATTGCAGGACCATTAAATGGTTTGACGGGAGCTAAGGCAAAGTTTGAATGGCAGCAAACTCATGAAGACGCTTTTTAGTTACTAAAAAGAAAGATTTCAGAAGCACCAGTGTTGGCATTGCCTAACCTACAGCGTACTTTTGAAGTTGAGACCGACGCTTCTAACTATGCATTGGGAGGAGTGTTGTTACAGGATGGTAAACCAGTGGAGTACCATTCAGAATTGTTCTTAGGTGCTATTAAGAACTACGCACCTTATGAAAAAGAATTTTATGCTTTATATCAATGTATAAAACATTGGCAAGTGTATCTCTTAGGTAAAGAAGTAGTGGTACATTCAGATCACAAACCGTTGGAGTATCTACATGTACAGACGAAACTACAACAAGCCCGGCACATGAAGTGGATGTCTTACTTGATGACTTTAAATATTCTCATTAGGTACAAGAAGGGAGTAACAAACAAGCTGGAAGATATGTTATCTCGACCTCCAGTTCGAGCATTAATGGTGGCCATGAGAATTCAACCAATTGTCCCTCAAGAGTATGCGGAATCATACACATCCAGCAAAGACTTCAAGAAGGTGTTAGAAGGTGTAAATAGTATGAACTCCGAGATGGATTGTTATACAAAGGTCAGTTACTTTGCATACCAGAAGATGGAGATCATTTACAGTGGTTGAGAGAGGCACACACTTCCCGAGTTGCTGGACACTTTGGGATGAATAAAACTCTACTTAACCTCCGACGTTATGTCTTTTGGCCGAAGATGCAAGATGATGTGGCTAAGTTAGTTAGAGGGTGTAAGTTGTGCAGCACATCTAAACCTTCTAACAGAAAACGTGGGTTATATCTACCATTACCAGTACCATCAAGGCCTTGGGAGAGTATTTCTATGGATTTTCTTGGTGGGTTACCGAAGACCAAGTCTGGTCATGATTACTTGTTCGTTGTGGTCGACCGATTCAGCAAGATGATTGCATTAATTCCATGTACAAAGACTGTAACGGGAGCCGGTGCAGCAAAGCTCTTCTTTGAGCACGTGTGGAAGCATTTTGGTTTACCTACTTCGATTATTTCTGATAGGGATAGTCGGTTCCTTAGTCACTTTTGGGATTCTTTATGGAAGATGATGGACACTAGGTTGAAGAAGAGTAAAGCTTTTCATCCACAAACAGACGGACAAACAGAAGTGGTCAATAGGACTATGGTTCACATGTTAAGGGGATATAATTCTAAGCATCCTAAAACTTGGGATGAGAGTTTACCGTATCTACGCTTGCTTTCAATAGAGCAGTTCCACGATTCTTCGGGGAAATCTCCTTTCGAGACGTGCTATGGTTACTTACCACCTAGTCCTTTCGATCTAGTATTTTATAGTGACACCTCAATGGGGGAAAGGAAGGAAGTGAACGGCAAAAGGCACAAAAGTTCTTGGAGAAGATATCTCGGATTCATGCAACTGTTGAAGCACAACTAAAGAAGTCACAAGCCAAATACAAAGCAAAGCATGACAAGCATCTTGTGCCTTGTAACTTTGGTATTGGTGACTTGGTATGGTTAAAATTAGGTAAGGAACGACTGAAGGGAGAAGGTAACAAGTTGAAACCATTGAGGTATGGACCATTTCGTATTCTCGATCAGATTGGTGACAATGCCTTTCGTCTAGATCTGCCGCCTTATCTAGGAATGTACTCGGTTATAAATGCCGAATACTTGAAGTTGTTTGAACCACCATTACTTGATGATGACGGCGAAGACACTATGATCTTACCACGAGTAGAAGACTTATGGTTTGATAGAGAGGAACCACTCAAGGAAAACTGCATATTGGAGCGACGAGTGACTAAAACACGACAAGGAGAGAAAGAAGCTTTTCTAATTGGATGTGAAGGTCAAGTTCCTAGCAAGGCTAAGTGGTTTAACCTTCATTTTTAACTCTCACAGGAGTTCAAGTTCTTAAAAGGGGGACCCATGATACAGGTGTATCCGTACTCCTTTAGGGAACTTAATTAACCTCAAGCTAAGTTGAGGGAAGAAACCTATTTTAGGCATGAAATCCTTGTTTAGGCAGAATTCCTAGTTAGGGAAGAGTTTTGTTTTAGGCAATACTCTTAGTTTAGGAAATAGATTCCTAATAGAAGTCCTTGATCGGCTGAGTACGATGAAGACTATAAATAGAGAGCTTTGGCTAATAGCTAAACACACAGATACTAGGCACATAAAACCTAGAGAAAGCTTACAACAATACTTGTGCAAGCTTAGCAAACAGTTTAAGGTTAATCCACTGTTTAGAGAGATTGTGAGCGTAACAAAGAGAGAATTGTAATCGTTTACTTGTTCATAATCTAAGAGAAGATATTTTCTTCTAATTACTACTTGTATTCTGTTTTCTAAGTTTCTCGTCCATTATTATTCTGAATTCCGCCTTTATAGTAATAGTTACCAAGGTACAGAGATCAATACGTATCATTTCTGGAGCTCCTGAATCTCGGAGAACCCTTTGAGGAACCAAGAAGCATTGAAGTCGTACTGAACAAACACATCTCGATGGCACTTCCGGTCTTCAATCATCTCCTCAGAAATTGTTCGACCAGTTGTGACGCTCATCCCATGGATAGAAAATAAAGCCTCCTGAACGCGATTGACCAATGCAAGACGACTTTTGATCTTCGTAGTGGTAGCAATGTGGCCGTGTTTCTCCCATATCTCCGTGTACAACTCTTCGAACCGAGCTGGCACACTGAATCCTCCAACCAACACATGACCTGGATAAGGGACAATGAAAGGAGGATCGAACAAAGCTCCGTGTTGCGCTACCAATACTTCACCGATCCACAGGAGCCTTGTCGGTTGCAGGAGGTCTTTCGGAAGAAGTCTCCACGACAGATTTATTGATTGGAACCTGCTCAGAACATTCTTCAAGGGGAGCCACCTCAACAATAGCGGATCTTGCCTCTCTTACATTCCTCCCGATATCTACTTTGCTTTGGGTGCTAATTTCCATCACGTCCTCATCAACAAGATCACTTAGGGAGGCGCCTTGTCCAACCGAGCTTGCATCATCTCTATCATGGTCTGAAAAAGGAGCGGTTTCGCCAGACTTCTCAGCATGAAGATCGGTACCGCCAGACTTCTCAGCATGAAGATCAGTACCGCTAGACTTCTCAACATGAAGGCCAACATTACCAGCCTTCTCATTTTGAATGCGCACCAACCTTGTGAAGACATTCTCTTTCGGAATTCCCTGATTTCAAGCAAGGATCACTCTTAGAAGAATTTACTCTGGAGAAATGAAGGAATCAACAAGAAAGAGATTTAAATACCTGCATATTGGAGGAATTGAGGATCACCGAACCACATGCCTGCCTCTTAGATCTCTCTCACCGCTTGGGACTGCAATCCTCAGCTCTGGTTCGTTTGGCTGGAAGTGGCTTCAACCGAAAATGCTTCTTCAGGACGTCAGAAGATGGCTCACCACGAGAATCTGTCACAACATCCTCCGAGAATTCTTGGAAAGCCAACAGTTGCTTCCTCCAAAATTCCTTATACTTGTCGGTTACCACTGAGTTTCTCCCAATAGGCCAGAAGGGAAGACTCTGCGATGCCAGCATCAAAGATAACCAGGAGAAGTTCTTTCGAAACCTCCGAAGGACGAATAAAGGGAACACCCTGGTCAAATCCCATTTGACGAGCAGCCCTGTCAATGTTGTACGGAGTCACAGTAAGAGCTTCGTTGAATAGAGACGGGATATATCCCAGAATGCAACTGTGCAGATAAATAAGTTTTCCAAATTTCATAGTCTCGGCATCAGTACGCAACACAATATCAAGACAGTCAGAGGCAATAACAAAAGTTTTTGGCTGAACAATGGAAGGGTGGGTCGGCCCCCATGGAAGGAAATTTACAGAAGACACATTATCAAAGATATCCACGAGTTTCGCACCGGTCCTGGGACGCATCCTCTGCCAACGAAGTATTCTCGAGCCACCATACAAATTCTTTGAGCGAAGGTGCGGGAACATGAGCATAACTTTTTAAATGTTCCCACAAGAATGCCTCGAAGAAAAGCGAAGTGGACATACGACTCTACCTTCTTGTACCCGTTGGAAACATGCATATCCATTGCTAAGGCGTCCGGATGAGAATACAACATCCAAGGAACAAGGCACCTAAGGGAAGAACTTCGCCTTTTGCTAGCTTTATAGCAATCTTAACCGAGAACACCCCTTATGGTTTTCTTTCCCGGAACCGTCGTCATATACATCTCTAGGATAGCCACAAAGACAGAATGCAATAACGTTGAGCTCGTTTTCCAACTCCCGATCCGGCTCTGGGTCTGCAGGAGACCATTCGATACCCACCAGTGTAAAAGCATCTTGTATCTTTTTTCTCCTCCTTGTCCGGATCGTCGAATTCTGCCACCTTTTGGAGTATAGTATCATAATCACGTTGTTCCGTGTCGAAAGCTCATAATGAAGATTCCCAAATGACAGCGGGTTCATCAATGCAGCTACGCTTTCCCGAGTAATAGTCATCTCTCCCCATCTAGATATAGTCAGTATGAGTAGAAGGGAGCCACCGAGAAATGAAAGTAATCAAGCTGTGAGATCTTTCTTAATTTCAAGAGTAGCGAGATGCCGTGATCGCATTGAGGATTTGCGCTTTGGTCAAATTGGCTTTAATGTCCTTATTATTCAACATGCGCCTCATCCATCCTTCATAAGAAGCCAACGGAGTATGACAAGTCTTGAAGTCAATAGGAGAAGGCGGATATTCATTTCTTCGAAGACAGAACCTCATCACAAGTGCCGAAGAAGAAGATGGATCAACTTTCATATTTTCGAATCGAAAGAAGGGACTATCCTGTGAGGGGGATGTTTCCTAATGTTTGGAAAAGACGAGGTGAACAACTCATCAGCAATGTTCGACATATCTTTGAAGCTGTCAATACTTCCCGACTTGACACCAGCATTATCTCCAGAAGACATATCAACATGAGTTCTTTTCTTCATTCTACAATAAAGACAGGAGTCAGTACCCGTATAAAAAAAAAACTTGCATTCACGTTGGAATGCACAAGACTGGGATTGGGTCCAAGCACCGGCTCAAGTTTCACCGGTATAAGTTTCAAGTCCGGTATAAGTTTCAAGTCCGGTATAAGTTTCAAGTCCGGTATTGGTTTCAAGTTCGGTATTGGTTTCAAGTCTGGTATTACTCAAGATTCATGTCCGGGCACAAGGCTAGTATGAGGTCGACTTTCAGTCAAGCATGTGTGGGTGCGCACGGTGGGACCGCATTCGTATACACGTATTACAACACGGTTTTCTCATGAGAATTGTGTTCATGAAATTCGAGCCAAATTTCTCTCCAAGCTACAACCTAAGAAACTAGGTTTTGCATGCAACGATGGAAGAAGAAGCAAAAACGGCATATTCATGGGCTCGCGGAACTAAACAATTCTAGCAAAATGGGCGGTTTTACTATCAATCTTGATGGGAAGCTGGGCATGATGTATCTATCAAAGCATTTTACCTAAGAAATTAGGTTTTTCCTAAAAAAAAAAAAAAAAAAGCGAAACTTACCTTGGACGGACGGACGACGGCGACTCCGGCGGCAGCAACAACGACGGCGTCGGTGGGAGCAGTGGTAGTCGCGGACGGGAGCAGCCAAACAAAAAAAAAAAAAATCGTGAGGAAAAGAAAGGGGGTTTGGTCTCTTTTATAGACAAAAAATTAGAAGAATCCCAATAGAACAAGGATTCCTCTTTTATTTGGTTTCCTCTTTTGATTCAAATACCCAAAGAAGGAAACCGGTCCCACCAAAGGATTCCATACAAGCACAACGGCATGGACAACTAGCGGTCGGTCAATACTCTTCCGGGTAAACTTACTTTATCCTGTCTTTCTCACATATGTATGTCACCATCTCATGCCTACCCCACAATAGTGTAACCATTATGTGCTAGGCAGGGGACTTAATGTTGATGGTGGATTTTCATTTAAGGTTAAAATTGTAAAAACCAGAAAATTATGCGCTAACATCTTGTAAAAGATAAAGCCATTGTTGAATACTTCTTCACTTTACTAATTCACCTTAGAATGGAGCATGTGGCAACAATCCCATTCTGTGAATTAAATACATGAAATTCATCCAGGTTGGAGCATGTAGCAACAATCCCATATACCCTGTTAATTTATAGCATTATTAATTAATGCATGAGCAGCCTTGTATTTCCTGTACTCATTATCAGTGCGGCATGACGAATGAGTGTTGCTCTCAGCAGAGCAACACGAACCTCCAAGCATTATAATGAAAGCATGTACGAAATACCCGTCTGTGCCGCAACTCTCGGTGTGTTATACTAGCCCGATTGAGAACTCTCGGTGTGTTATACTAGCCCGATTGAGCATCCGGACTGACCGTATCGATCGGATATGATCTCGTTCATCCAACTTCACCAGCATGATTGGATGGCCCAGATCAATTCCATAACCCCCAAGCAGGTATGAAATATTCACTGCCGAACCAACGCGGACCCTGCATGGTCGGCCTCCAGAATTGGCCTAGCTTGCCAAAACGTCCAAACCAGAGCGGTGTGGGCGGAAAACACTAAATTAGGGTTTGCGGCATATTACATGTGTCGCAAAACAGTCTCAACCATCCATCTTCGCAGGTATAGATGGAGGGTGTAGATGTAGATTCAAAGGGCCCAGAGTATGTCAACACAATCACCGAGGGCCCGCCTACATACCTGACCAATCGGTCAGGACCAACCATGGTTGGTCATCCCAATTCGTGCGCCCGAACAGAGCATGACGCACGGACGTGAAAGCCAAAATTAGGGTTTCGAGCATCACGAGCGTCCATCTTCTCCGGCACGAATGGAGGGTCCCAGATTAGATTAAGAAGGTCCGGTCATACCAGCATGACCACCGTGGGCCCGTCTCTCCCCTCACCTGATCGGCCAAGGCATATCATGCCTGGCTATCCCAAAACGCGCGTCCAAACTAGCGTGGTCACACTTCCCAAACTGCAAACTGATCTCGACCACTCAACTTCACCGGACGATTTGAGTGTCTTAGATCACGTTTTCATGGGATAGTCAGGTATAGGCGTGAACACCAGCCTACCACCTACACTCCCGGACCGATCGGCCAAGACCGACCAAGAATTGGTTGTCTTGGAACGCGCGCTGAAGATGGCATGATGTGCGGCTCTTGCGGCACTAGTTTTCTGTCACAAATTGATCTCGACCACTCAACTTCACCGGAAGAATTGAGTGGCCCAGATCATACTTTCGTGAGATAATGGGGTATAGGCGCCTATACCGTCATGCCGTCTACACGCATGTACGATCGGCCTGGCCAAAATCGTATCCCAAGCTTGGATTCGACCAGGCTGAAGAGGGATGCTTGCGCACCTCCTCTAAAACCCTAATTTCATCAACGGTCGCAGATGAGTGTCTCAAAGATCATCTCGTCCGTCCAACTTCACCGGCTTGGTTATACAACCTGGTCAGGAGTTAATTGGTCGATTGGCGTCTTGGTGATCACCACCCGTCACTTTACCACACCATGATGCAGTACCTGCATAAAATACACACGATACTTCACAAGTATCGACCTCCTGAATAACGGCAGTTATTCAATTTAGCATTACATGCTACTTTCTGTGGGTTACACGATCCACACACTCGAGACATCAATCATGTCATAAACTTGGGGATACATACTGGGGTATTGGTCTAGCGGTTTACAGCGTGCAGCGCGCAATGCGCCATCACAAGAGCGTGTCAGGAAGTCATGGACGGTTAAGTGATGATGGGAGAAGTGGGCAAGAATGGTCGTGTGACACTAACACATTACTCCACTACTCCATCACTCCACTTTATCCACTTCCCACGAGATACGAAGGTTAGGCTAAAAGACTTGTATAAATAGGTTTTCCTCCCTATTTTCCAAAGGCAGGAGAAAAAACAAGACAAGTCCAGAAAACAGAGGCAAGTGTTGATACAATCGTATTCAAACACCAGAACTGATAGCTTACACCCTGCAAGCCAGTTCAGCTTTCTGATACAAGTCATTCATAGCCAAAACCTTCACATTCTCAACACCTTCTTCGCTTCCCTCCCTAAGATCAACCCCATCTCCTTCACTTTGTGACCAAAACAAGTCTGGAACGGCCATTTCTTGGTTTAGGCCGGACTTGCACAGATTGATCTCTCGAATCTACAAGCACTCACCGCGCAGTGCATTTGTTTAAGGTTTAAACTCATTTCTCATCCACACACCCCAAATTACCAAAACCGGAAGAAATAGTTTTCACCCATAAACAATAAGATTTTTTAATTTGTTTGTTGTTGTAGTAAAAGGGTTGTCGTTCACTCGGACGTTGTTGAGATTAAATTTAAAGGTTCAATGAAAATAATAAAAGAGAGAGTTACTGAGTCTTGGATTCCACCGAATTTATATCAATAGGTTCAATTATTTATTCTTCAACAATTATAGCTCAACAACAAGGACTCTTATTTTTGCCAAGGTAGATTCTCCAAACATTAGTTATAAATCGTAAGCATGGTACATCAAACATCTAAGCAAGCATGACCCATCTAATAAAATGATAACTAATTTTTTCAAATCATAATTCTATTTTAATTAGTGCAAAAGTCATATAAAGAATTAATTAAAATTACCCACGTATGAAACTCGGATTCCTCCGTCGACCCAGTGTAGGGGTTTAGCTACTCATGATGTAGACACTATCAAAATATTTTTTATTAGCTCAAATGGTGTTTACAATGAAGAAAAGGAGAAAAATAACATAAATCGGGAATTTGCAACGACTAATGAGCGTTACAAACTCACCGTTCAGTTTGCAAACATCTGTTACAGAAAACTGCAAATGGAAACTGTCGTAGACAAACGGTCGCTAAGATGTGAACATGCGACCGTTCATAAACGACAGACCAGGAGTGTCGTCTGTGTTCTTCGACTTCTACTTTTTTGCAGCAGCAGAGAAGTTTCTGCAACTTCTCCTCTTAAGCTCTGTAGCTTCTCCCAACTCTCGATATCCTTACTCAACTCCTCAGCAGACTATTTATACCCGACAGCCTCCAAATAATCTCAGTTTAATGCCCAATATTCTCTATTATTCTTCCACGGTTTTATTTCCTCTTATTTCTTTGATTTTTATTCTCACGAATCTGCTGGTGTTGATTTCACGACATAGTATCCTTTTATAACTCCTTCACATTCCAAACTGTTGCTCGAATACCTATGACATGTGCAGTACACGTTTCCACCTAACACAATCCCGTGAATATCCTCTTCAACTCTGTTTCGTAAAAACTCTGTGTAAATCCTGTTTTTATTCGAATCTATTGCACCTATCAGTCCTGTTGGATCAAAACAGGCCAATAACAGCCCATACCCATGATAATCTCCTATTAAATCTCGTCCAACATTCTTCCAGCCAATTTCACTTCAATCGAACAACCTCAACAGCTCTGTTATGCTCTAACAGGTGCATCCAATCAATTTTAGCCATTGAATCTCTTCAGAAGATTTCCAAAACTTGAACCCTGATTTTGTTCTTGGCTGCAAAATATTCCCGCCAAAACTCCTATACTGTTACCTTGATTTCCCGATTATCTAGCCAATTTTGATCGAAACTATTACCCATACCAGACCTGTTTAGGTACCAAGAACAACCCCAATTAATTTCAGCGCTTTAATCTCATTCAAACACCTCCAAATCTTCAACCCTAATTCTGCAGCCATTTTCCGGCCAAAATTCAAAATTCAAATGAACAAGATGACTGCCCCCTATCCTGTTATGGTGTCCCTTTAGCAATTTGGGGTATAAATAGCAAATCATGGGGTGCGAATAGTAATTATGGGGGTACAAAGAGTAATTTTGGGCTGTAAATAGTGAAAACTCCTAGGTGCCTTTATCAACTCCTCCGGGTGCCTTTATCACATTTCTTGGGGTGCCCTTATCCAAGATTGGGGTGCCTTTAGTACATTTCTAGGATCAAATACCACCTTTTTGAGCAAACTTTCTCCATAAGAGCTTATTTCACAAAAACACCTACAAACAAGTTTAATAGTGATAAAATGAGGCCCGGCTAATGTATTTATGGGTGAAAATGTGTCGCACTTTCGTGCTTATCACTAAGCTTGTGTTATTAAATCATGTATGTTCATTTATCACTTAAATTGTTTGATCAGAATATTAATTTCATTATTAAGCCTCAGTTTATTTTAGATAAAACCCAAATCTTACTATCGATCACCTTTGTTCTTCTGCAACTACAGATCTTAAGACCTTCTTTTCGGTTTTACCAAGTACGTGAAAATTGCATTACTTAATTTCTACGTCCAGTTTAATGCATGCTCGTGAGTCCATGAGGCTACATTGATGGTTGTATACTTAACATGGCTATTCTGTAGCTTTCTCATCATCTTCGGGAATATGGACGAATTCGTCTAGCTGGAGCTAATGACGTGAAGATCACACGGTGTACTTCAAGTCTTCAACAGTAATTGAGGATTTCCTTACTTTTTTCACGACTATATTCTTTCTTGTGATATTTTTTGGCACACATGATATCTCAAAGAATCTTTCAGCTGGTACAAACACTTATACATCATGCTATTGTCTTTACTCTTTACTATACAAAACACTTTGTAGTATTATTTATTTTTTTACAAAAGCGAAAAGGAAAAATTATACACTTTGTAGAATAGTAAAGTATAAATTTTGCACTATAGTAAAAGGCTCAGAAGAACATGACGTAATTAATTGTGAGACCACAGATTTAACAAGGACTATCGAGTAATGTTCAAATCTATATACACTAGAGGGTAAATCACAATAGCATTTCCTATTCCTTGGTCGACTTCACTTTAAAAAAAATGAGATGTGAACTTCACTTTAAAAAAATGAATATAAAGATGTGAACCTCCCCAATACATAAATCAGCTGCACTTAAAAGAAATCTAATATAATAAATGATTGATATAATAAATGAATGATTAATTGGGGGATATAAAAAGGAATTGGGGGATATAGGAAAAGGACAAAAAAAAGTCCAAATATCTGGCTCTAAGTTTTTTTTATATATATAATCAAGAATATAATTAGTAAAAATCTTAAGTATTTGTTAAATGATTGTGTATTTGTATTTGGGTGAATGAGATGAGAGTAGAAAGATGGAAAAAAAATTTGAGAGGGAACTTTTTTTGGTGGAAGTGGAGGATGATTAAGAGAGAATTGGTAAGAGGTTGAAAATTTGATTTTTTTCTTTGATTTACTCCCCAATACATAAATCTTCAAAACCTTTTTTTTCCGGTTTTAATGAGTCTACTTCCCATTTAATTTCTCCCTAAAACTATAATTTAATGACCCATTAAAAGAAATCTAATATAATAAATGATTGATATAATAAATGCCTAACTAATTAGTGTTTCACACTAATTGTTGATAATAAATGATTTATTAATTCCTCATAATAAATTATCTATTAATTTTTTTCATTATAAACTTTTCCTTAATTAAATTAATAAATTTGTATCTCCCCATTAATAAATAATTTTAGATTAAGGATCTAGAATTTAAGTTTGAAGATTTTGAATAAGAAAATGTTAAGTATATGTGATAATAAATGATTTATTAATTCCTCATAATAAATTATCTATTAATTTTTTTCATTATTGAGAATAAATAATTTTAGATTAAGCTAGAATAAGTAGTTTTGTTGTGAATTTTGAGAATGGCGTGCATGGTTTTTTAATTATCGTATTTGTTGCATTTGTTTGTTTTTCGATGCATTCTATTATCCTAGAAACTTCCTACTGGATTGCGGTTGCTCACCCTTTTTCATGCTTTCCACAGAGAACGAAGAAAGACTACCTAAAAAGAAATTTTTATATCACGAGGATTTGGGTATCGCGTTTTAAATTTAATCGAAACATTATTTTGTTTTAAATTGATACTTTTGATTTTGTAATTATTATGTGAAAGTTCTGTAATCTTAAAAGTAAGATTACATTTCGTTTAGTAACTTTAATTTAGCTTGAAATATTGATTTTTTTTTATTTTAATACTAAAAACCATAATTTGGCTAACTTTGCCTGTATTAGTGGTGGTCCAGATTTGTCATGGGGAAAATAAATCAATGGCTATGGTTATCCAGACCACACCTATTTTTTGCACGTGCGCGTTAGGTTTTAGGGAGATGGACGAGTCACCGTGGGTGCTCAATTGTTTTGTACAGGTATCCAAAATCCTCTTTCCTAGAAATCTTGATACCTCAAGCTTCACTGTAGTAAAGCTGCCTTTGCTCCCTACAGCACCAACTCCAACAATATCTGCCCAGGATACCGAATCATTGGCGCTAAAGATGAAACTATGGTTGATAATGATCCACCTCGCAAGAAACCCTGCCTTCAGAAGATGCCCGAAGGTTTCTCGGCATCTACCATTGCCGAAGATTAAGCATTATGAAGCCTTGCACCAAATAAAACAATACATGGGAAGAGTATATCATGTTTCTTTATATGTCTGTATTTTTTTTTTAGTGTGTTTCCTTTTTTTTAATTTTATTCCGGTGTGTCTCCCTCACTGCATTTTGTTGACGTGTAATTTCCCGTCTCTCTCTCTTTTTTTTCTTTTTTTTTTTGCATTTCAGTATTAGTCCCTTTGGTCATGATTTACAGTAGCATTGGTGGATCTGATTTATCCCCTGTCTAACCGTGCTGATATGATAATCTAATTTATGTTCTCAATCTTGATCTAAATCCCAAATTTGGAATGTTAGTTTTGTTATAGTGGTTTGAAGAATTTTTTTTGACACCGTCATTACCAAGCTAATTAACTTCTTAAGCAGATGATTTCACTTTTGGAAAAAATAAATCAACAAGATTGCACTTTTGGAGGAAAAAAAATAATCAAAGATGCCAGCAAATGTTATGGTTTCGGATAATGCACCCTGACTTTTGTGTTTTACTCTACAATTGTTCGATTTTCTTCAATAGGTTATAACGTCTTCGTGTTCTACTCTTCTTATTGATAGCAATTCTCTGGATTTATATGCGGTAAAGAATAAAAAATCAAACAATGTCGTTATGATGACCATCACGAACGCTGGCGGATCAGGTTATTTATATTTTTTTTTTCCTTTTGAGATAGAAATACCGAAGGTAGAATAAATTAAAATAAGCGAGACCGCGCCAATTGGTTACCAGACTGCTCCACGTTGAAAAGACAAAAGATTATTATGCCATACGCCTACCAAAGAGGTTGGCAATTCTAGGGGCGACAATGGGCACCTATTGTCAGGTGTAAGAGATGGCCGGATTGTATGAGCGACTTTGCAGTGTAAGTATATGGTCTTACAAATCAGCTCAGTAACAAAAAAAGATGTACTCAATCATTGAAAGATGCATGACAATAAGGGAACTTCGATCTTGCTTCCCCTATTACATATTAGTCGGTTTTGAAATTTCTTTCTCTCCAAAAAAAAAATATATATTGGGATTAAGCCCCATACTCCTCGACCATAAAAAAAACCCATGCAGTGGTTACGGCAAACGACTGCCAAAGAGGCTGGCGATTCTGGAGGTGATTTATCTGCCAAAAAGACTTCGCAACATAAGAGTATATATATGGTCTTACAAATCAAGAGATATATTTCCAGAAGTAAAATTTCAATAACATATATTCCAATAAGTAAAAAAAGAGTCCGAGAAAGTATAGATTTTTTAAACCGAAAATGGGGAAGGAAATAAAGAATCACGGAGGTGAACTCATTTTCGTAATTTAAGATATTAAACGCGTACATACTCCCTTTAAAATTATTTGTAGTATATATTTTTCTGAATTTTATATGGCGACAACGCGTATAGTTTTGGAAAGCATATCTGATTTAATGGAGTGTGTGTTAACAACATTTGTTGTTTACCCGTTATAGCAGAGAAAACAAAACAGGGGATATCCCTACGATATCTTTGACCAAGCCGGTTTAACATACATTGGACTAGAAGGAGTTGATGAATATTCGGGACACATTTTATACGATATTAAAAATGAACCAACATCAAGGCCCGTGCCGTTACGGCACGGTTAAGGGCTAGTATATATATATATTAGCTATCTTCGAGATATCACAAACCCCCTTATCCTTCTGAGTATCTCAAAAATGGAATACTGAATAGTTGTATTGAAAATCCATTGGCTAACATGTAATCTTTGTGTATTCTGATCCATCTGGTAGCGGAGAAGTTTGTTTTTAACTACGTGTTCAGTGTTTAAAAGATCAAACGTTACATTCAAGCAGCTGCAGAAAGCTGGTCCTTAGACTACTCTTGTCCTACTGATTCACTGAAGGACTAGTACTCATGTTAAATAACTACCTAAATGTATTAACGGTGCGTTTGGTAAAATTGTTTTAAGTTTAGAGAAAGAAGTAGTGATGGGATTGCTTCCACTGTTAGCCAATTAACAGGTTGGTTTTTAAGCTTTCGGTACAATCAATGGAGAAAAGCAAAATCATGCTAAGTGAACTGCCATTTTATAGGGTACGTAGAGGCATGCATATATATATACTACAGTATAACCAAAATAATACTCCCTCCGTTCCACTTTAGATGAGTGTTTATTTTTTTGTTCCACATTATTTGATAGTTTTCATATTTTCACCACAAAACTACCCATAATATCCTAACATTTTGTCTTAGAACCATAAATTTATTTTTAAATATACTAATAACAATTAATATTTGAAGACTTTTCTCAAGGACATAAATAGAATTTTTTTATATCTCTCTATTTCTTAATCTGCGTGAAAACTCCAAAAATGTCATCTAAAGTGGAAAGGAGGGAGTAGGATTTTGTTGGGATTGTGCTGCATTCATTGTGAACAGCTAATTTGATTTTTGTTACAGAAATGCGAGATTATACATAAAGCTAGTGATTATTATTTATAGTTTTTATAATGAGATGGTCCTCCATCTGCTTGATATTTAGGCAGTTGATCACATTAATGTATTATGGCAGTTGTACCCATTGATTAGAAACATTTCAATCCAGTGCATGAAGATTTGCATTGGATGTTGGGACTCAAATGAATTAGCTATTGATGTTACTTGTAACTAAAATAAGATTCCAAGACTGTAGCCGGTCTTTAAAATTTTACCAACTCCAAGGGGTTGTAGTTGCAGCTACCATGAAATCAGAACGTTGAAAATAAATTTAATGCTGTTTTCATGAAAAACGAAAATAATGAAATCTGCTCTTCTACTTCTGTATGCACTTAAAGGAGATAGGTAAAACAAATTATTCGTTGATAATTATTCGAAAGTAAATGGATACTGAAATTTTGGGTTATGTAAAACAAATTATTTAACAGAAAAACATTAAAAGAAACAGAAGTAACTATTAAGAATCTTGGGTCCAAGAGCATAGCTCAGTGGTATCCCATCAACTCCAGTAAGGAGGAAGTCAGGGGTTCAATCCCCATCGTCGTAAAAGTTTGTAATAAATTAGTTGTATAGTGGGTTTAGCGGTGTTGGAATCATTTGTTTTAATCGATAATGGGTCGAATGGGTCAGCCAAAAATTTAAAACACTACTCAACTGGCTGGGTTCGGGTAGGGGACCTGGGTCCGGCTTACGCGTATCAAACAAACAAAAAAAAAGGAATCATTTGTTTTAATCTGATAATGGGCTGTGCTTCTTTACGACATGGAGAAATAAACTATAATTGTGCTTAACATGAAAAACTTTATGCATTTTTGTAGAACAGATGAGATAGTGCAGCTTAAACTAAATAAGCCTAATAAACAGTGCATTCGTGGATTTGATGATACAGATAACGCGCAACAACTTAAACCTAACTAACACTGTTCTGGCCTTACAAAATCCTTCTCTTGATAATTACCTTGAACCCGTTCTTGGTTTTAAGTGTAAGTGATGGTTTTGGCTGAACATTCTGACCCTTTAACACTTCAATCTTGAAGTTAAAGAGCATGGCTGAAGCTGCCGATTTTATTATCATGAATGCCATGTCTTTACCAAGACAGGTCCTTGGTCCGATGCTGAACGTGAAAAATTTAGACATGCTTTCTAGGTTTCGGCCCCCATCCATATCCAACCATCGCTCAGGTTTGAACTCCAAGCAGTCTTTCCCCCAAACCCATTCCATTCTTCCCATTGCGTATGTAGAGAATATGATCATCATTCCCTGTTTTACAACAGTCCCATCAGGGAGGACATCATCTTTTAGGGCGCCTTTCCGATTTAAAGGAAGTGAAGGATATAACCTTAGACATTCATATAATGCTGCTTGTAGATATACCATGTTCTTTATGTCTTGTGCATCAAATAACTTTAGTCCTTTTGCTGATCTAAGATCATCTTCTTCGCCCTCCTTATCCTTCACTGAATATATTGACTTCAATTCCTCTAAAATCTTCGCTTCCACTCTAGGGTTCTTGGAAACCATGTAGAGGAACCAAGTGAGAGCCGCGCCAGTTGTATCACGCCCGGCGAACATGAGTGTCAAGGCAGTGTCTCTGAGAAACTTGTCTTCATCTGCTAACAGTAGCTCATTTTTTCCTTCTTCTTTATTACTCATATATACTTGAAGTAGATTAGTTTCTTCTGTTTCTTCAACTATATCTTCTCTTTGTGCTGAAATGTACTGTGCTAAATGGCGATCCATAGTCCTCCATGCATTTTTCATCTTTCTCTCATTCCCGATCATTAGCCAGCTACACAATTTTTTCCAAAGACTAGGCACTACATGTCTATAAAAAACGGCCTCTGAAGCATCCTCCATCGCGTTCGCAAAATCGTTTTGAGGGAAATCAGGAGAAAGATAATGTGGGTTTGTCCCGAAGATTATACTAACAGAAGTGTCAAAAGTGTACCTCATGAACACATCTTCTAAATCCACTATTGATGATTGCCTAGCAACATACTCTAACAAAGGGAGGAGTGAATCCTGCACCACCTTCTGAGTCATCTTAGCTATGATATCCCGAGCCTTCTTGGACGCAAACGTCAACCGTGCCATCCTCCTTTGAATGTGCCACGAGTGGAAGTCTATATTGAAGAGTCCATCGCCTAGTACATCGAATGTTTTCTTGTATTCAGATCCTTTAGGGTAGTTGGAGAAGTTGGTTTTTAACATGTATTCGATGTTTTGAGGATCGCATGTTAACAATACATTCAAAGGGCTGAAAAATGGACCTTTCTCTACTCTGGTTCCTCCAAAGACTTTTGAAATATCAACTGTCCATTCGTTTATGTGGTGGTAGTTTAGGAGAAGTGATGGGAGTATATCTAGGATAGGCCAATGCACAATGGGTTGGTTCTTGAGTTTGAAGTACCATCTAATAGAGAAAATGCAGATGAATGCCAAGTAAAACTCAGGCCATTTTTTCAGGAAGAGTTCTATGGAAGACAGAATAGGACTGATGTAATGCATGTTATTAGGGTTTGCTCAATTGGGTTTTGTTTGGATAATTTATACTGAGTTTTATATAGAAGTGTTTACCTGCTATTTCTGTTTATCTCAACTACTTGTAGTTATTGTGAACCGTAAGATTTTGTATTGGTATCAGAATACTGTTTTCATCCAGGGGTCCGCCAATACTTTCTTATTTATTATTTACTGGCTGCAGTTAGGTAGGTCTCATTAATATACTACAAATGAATTGGATGTACGGACTGATGTAGGTAAATACTTGCTTCTTTTATGCATTGTGTCTTGAACATCTTCTTTCCTAGCCGTAAAAGCCTTTTATATAAAAAAAAGGTGGTGTTTGACTCTTAGATTTGAGAGTCATTAGATGGTCAGGATTTGACGGGGACCATGATCCCGCGGCCGGAATCATCCGGATGGAGTTTTGACTTCGACGGCCAGGAGTGATCTAAAAGTCCCATCTAATACAAAACTCCCATAACACCGATTTCAGTACAAATTGAATTCTATGTAAACACTGGATATTACTTATTTTTAAGATAAAATTTTTGGTTCACATAAAACGATTTCTCTTTTTCTGCTGCTGTTGTTCTTCTCCTCTCTCTCTCTCTCTCGCAGAAACTTTAGAGTTTAATGGTTTGTGTACTTGATGTTTACCGGAGATTCATGATGCAAGGTTTAATAAAAAATATGGAACAAAGGAAAGGGATTAGAAGGTAAACATGCTGAAACCCTAGAATTTTTTATTTACTTTTCCTCTTTCTGATTGATGTTGCTTTATTTTTGCAGGAAATTTAAGAAGCAAAGTTGATAACACTGATTTAAGATTTAGGAAACACGGTTTAATCTAAATTTCGCAGAAGAAAGGAATTAGAATGTAAACATGTTGAAACCCTAGAATTTTCAAATCTGTAATTATTTATTTTTTCTCTCTGTGATTGATGTTGCTTGATGTTCGCAGGAGATCAAGCTACATGATGAAGGAAAAGATTAATCACAGAAACGATGCACAGGAAAGCAATATGAAGGTGAACATATTGAAACCCTGCAAGTTTTAATAATCTGAGAAAAAAAATTATCCTCTTTTTTGTTTGGCATAGGCAGATTGATGAAATTCAGATTGAACTGATTTGGGTAAAAAATTTTATAAAAATTATCCTCTTTTTAACCTTGCAAGTCGCATAATGAATGAACTTATCAGATGATGCGAGTTAAACCTATGTAACAAACTAGCAAAACCTTAAAAACAAATTGAGTTTGATTCTATTTTGTGGAATCAGTAGTTGAAGCTCGCAGTTGAGTTTGATTCTATTTTGTGGAATTAGTATGGGTTAAGATTGAAATTTATTCTGATAATGATTCGTAATTTAAGACGGCCTCTATTTTGCTTGATTATTTATTTTTTGAACAGATTGGTCGAGGTGGATCCACTGGAGATGCTATCGATAACTTGAAACTTCGGTTTTAAATATCCCGCTGCTAAGATGAGGATAAAATTTTTGTGTAGTTTCTGTTATAGGTAATGTTTTTTTCCCATATTTCTGCTTATCTTGCTGATGATGAGTCGCCTATCTTTGTGTTCCCTACTGGATTTAGAATGATGGAAACTCGATGCAGAGCTTGGTGTCTAGAATTATGATCTGGTACCTTTTAAAACGTGGTCGTATTTGTTTGTTTTTCTATAGAATAATGTGTTTTCCTAATAAGGATAAAATTTCGCAGTGAGCCTGTGTAATAATATATTGCTCATCTGAGCTCCGGGCTAAAATGAGGATAAAATTTCAGTGTACTTTCTGTTCTAGGTTAAAAAAATTCCCCTGTACCTGCTTATGTTTAAGCCTATTTTGATCTTTTTCTTAGATATAATAATGGTGTCTATGGGTTAAGATTGAAATTTATTCTGATAACGATTCATAATTTAAGATGGCTATTTTGCTTGATTATTTATTTTTTGGAAACAGATTGGTCGAGGTGGATCCACTGGAGATGCTATCCATAACTTCGGTTTTAAATATCTTATCGTGGTCAGATTCTTTCAAGGTAACATTAGTGGCGCTACAGATTCTAGACTCACAGTCTTATGAAGGCAAGCCGCATAAACTTTACTGCATTATTGTAAGGTTGAAGTTACTTGATTTTGTGTTTAATTATTGAACTCCACCGAAATCACGAAGCTCTGATGCAAGTCTGAAAGGTCAACAAAGGAAATATAAATGACGGACGCAAAACAGATTAATAAAAAGCGCAATTAAGCGTAGTCGTAACAACACTTATTGCATGTGAAAGCAGCATTCTAACTGATGACAATATGTTAAAATTTTATTTGCAAGCAGCAATCTAACAATATGTGGAAGCTAGGTTTGTTGAATATATTTGAGAATCCCATTTGATAGCTGACTAGCATTTCTGTATATATGTCTTTATCGTAATCAGAGAAACAAAATCATGAGTTTATCTTTATAAAAGTTCATGCAGGTTAAAATTCCGGTGGAGGAAAACAACTTTAACTAATTTGATTGTTTTTCTTTTCATTCACAGGTATTTCCAGGAAAAATTGGAAGTAATTATGTTTTCTATTTTGCGCTCAAGCAGTGTTGAAAATTCGCAAGGATTGTAGAAATTAGTTGTTCTGTTTGACAATTCATAAACATGTAAATTCCTACAGATCTTTGTTGTTAAATATAACTTCTTTGGGTTTTTTTTTTTTGTTAAACCTAGTGAGTGCTTATTAATATGTTTGAGTACTGACAGAATTGCAAGGATATGTAAAAAGATGAAAACTATTGCAAGTATTAGCATAAACAAGAATACTGAAACCTATCGTTCTTCACATTTGGGATAGTGGACATCTTGAGATGCTAATCACCTTATATCATGTAGAATTAATGCAGTCCCTCGGCCCTTACAACCGATACGTAGCTTCATTTACTCACTGATTTTCAGATTTAACACTTTCCCGAGTCTGTGTTCTATATATGGTGTTGTGCAGGATGATGGTGTCAATATTTGCCATGGTGGCAGTTTTGGTCTCAAACAGGTAAGAATAGCTGCTGCATGTTCCATGTTGGGCCCCAATGTAACAAATTTTCTGTTGGTTTTATGTAGCAAGGGTTCTTTAGGTACAATCTTTAGAAAAATACATGTTTAATTTTCATGCTTGATTACCTTCCTGGAACGTGAATGTGAATATGACTCGCAGATCTTGATTGAATAGTGATGGATTTGTGATTACAAGCACTACCACTAATAATCATTACGAGTTTAATTAATTGTAATAAAAAAAGGTGGTGTTTGACTCTTATATTTGATAGTCATTAGATGGTCAGGATTTGACGGGGACCATGATCCCGCGGCCGGAATCATCCGGATGGAGTTTTGACTTCGACGGCCAGGAGTGATCTAAAAGTCCCATCTAATACAAAACTCCCATAACACCGATTTCAGTACAAATTGAATTCTATGTAAACACTGGATATTACTTATTTTTAAGATAAAATTTTTGGTTCACATAAAACGATTTCTCTTTTTCTCACTGTTTGTTGTTCTTCTCCTCTCTCTCTCTCTCGTGAAACTTTAGAGTTTAATGGTTTGTGTACTTGATGTTTACCGGAGATTCATGATGCAAGGTTTAATAAAAAATATGGAACAAAGGAAAGGGATTAGAAGGTAAACATGCTGAAACCCTAGAATTTTTTATTTACTTTTCCTCTTTCTGATTGATGTTGCTTTATTTTTGCAGAAATTTAAGAAGCAAAGTTGATAACACGATTTAAGATTTAGGAAACACGGTTTAATCTAAATTTCGCAGAAGAAAGGAATTAGAATGTAAACATGTTGAAACCCTAGAATTTTTAAATCTGTAATTATTTATTTTTTCTCTCTGTGATTGATGTTGCTTGATGTTCGCAGGAGATCAAGCTACATGATGAAGGAAAAGATTAATCACAGAAACGATGCACAGGAAAGCAATATGAAGGTGAACATATTGAAACCCTGCAAGTTTTAATAATCTGAGAAAAAAAATTATCCACTTTTTTGTTTGGCATAGGCAGATTGATGAAATTCAGATTGAACTGATTTGGGTAAAAAATTTTATAAAAATTATCCTCTTTTTAACCTTGCAAGTCGCATAATGAATGAACTTATCAGATGATGCGAGTTAAACCTATGTAACAAACTAGCAAAACCTTAAAAAACAAATTGAGTTTGATTCTATTTTGTGGAATCAGTAGTTGAAGCTCGCAGTTGAGTTTGATTCTATTTTGTGGAATTAGTATGGGTTAAGATTGAAATTTATTCTGATAATGATTCGTAATTTAAGACGGCCTCTATTTTGATTGATTATTTATTTTTTGAACAGATTGGTCGAGGTGGATCCACTGGAGATGCTATCGATAACTTGAAACTTCGGTTTTAAATATCCCGCTGCTAAGATGAGGATAAAATTTTTGTGTAGTTTCTGTTATAGGTAATGTTTTTTTCCCATATTTCTGCTTATCTTGCTGATGATGAGTCGCCTATCTTTGTGTTCCCTACTGGATTTAGAATGATGGAAACTCGATGCAGAGCTTGGTGTCTAGAATTATGATCTGGTACCTTTTAAAACGTGGTCGTATTTGTTTGTTTTTCTATAGAATAATGTGTTTTCCTAATAAGGATAAAATTTCGCAGTGAGCCTGTGTAATAATATATTGCTCATCCGAGTCAAGGGCTAAAATGAGGATAAAATTTCAGTGTACTTTCTGTTCTAGGTTAAAAAATTCCCATGTACATGCTTATGTTTAAGCCTATTTTGATCTTTTTCTTAGATATAATAATGGTGTCTATGGGTTAAGATTGAAATTTATTCTGATAACGATTCATAATTTAAGATGGCTATTTTGCTTGATTATTTATTTTTTGGAAACAGATTGGTCGAGGTGGATCCACTGGAGATGCTATCCATAACTTCGGTTTTAAATATCTTATCGTGGTCAGATTCTTTCAAGGTAACATTAGTGGCGCTCAGATTCTAGACTCACAGTCTTATGAAGGCAAGCCGCATAAACTTTACTGCATTATTGTAAGGTTGAAGTTACTTGATTTTGTGTTTAATTGTTGAACTCCACCGAAATCACGAAGCTCTGATGCAAGTCTGAAAGGTCAACAAAGGAAATATAAATGACGGACGCAAAACAGATTAATAAAAAACGCAATTAAGCGTAGTCGTAACAACACTTATTGCATGTGAAAGCAGCATTCTAACTGATGACAATATGTTAAAATTTTATTTGCGAGCAGCAATCTAACAATATGTGGAAGCTAGGTTTGTTGAATATATTTGAGAATCCCATTTGATAGCTGACTAGCATTTCTGTATATATGTCTTTATCGTTATCAGAGAAACAAAATCATGAGTTTATCTTTATAAAAGTTCATGCAGGTTAAAATTCCGGTGGAGGAAAACAACGTTAACTAATTTGATTGTTTTTCTTTTCATTCACAGGTATTTCCAGGAAAAATTGGAAGTAATTATGTTTTCTATTTTGCGCTCAAGCAGTGGTGAAAATTCGTAAGGATTGTAGAAATTAGTTGTTCTGTTTGACAATTCATAAACATGTAAATTCCTACAGATCTTTGTTGTTAAATATAACTTCTTTGGTTTTTTTTTTTGTTAAACCTAGTGAGTGCTTATTAATATGTTTGAGTACTGACAGAATTGCAAGGATATGTAAAAAGATGAAAACTATTGCGAGTATTAGCATAAACAAGAATACTGAAACCTATCGTTCTTCACATTTGGGATAGTGGACATCTTGAGATGCTAATCACCTTATATCATGTAGAATTAATGCAGTCCCCTGGCCCTTACAACTGATACGTAGCTTCATTTACTCACTGATTTTCAGATTTAACACTTTCCCGAGTCTGTGTTCTATATATGGTGTTGTGCAGGATGATGGTGTCAATATTTGCCATGGTGGCAGTTTTGGTCTCAGACAGGTAAGAATAGCTGCTGCATGTTCCATGTTGGGCCCCATTGTAACAAGTTTTCTGTTGGTTTTATGTAGCAAGGGTTCTTTAGGTACAATCTTTAGAAAAATACATGTTTAATTTCGCAGATCTTGATTGAATAGTGATGGCTTTGTGATTACAAGCACTACCACTAATAATCATTACGAGTTTAATAACTGGAATGAAAGGTATTAGTTCTTTGGTGAGTTCTGGATACTGCGATGTTGCCGACCAAAACTTGTTCTTTCGTGGTAAATAGGTGAAACCTGTTTATACAAGTCATATTGAAACGTACCATGGTCTCGTAGGAAATAGAAACGATTGAGTGGTGGAAGAATAGAGTAACATGTAACCGTCAGGCATTATGCTTCCATGATGAAGGAAGTGAATTAGTTTACACCGTTACTTTCATCACCACTAATTTTCCCACTTCATGACACTTTCTTATAACGGGCGTATTGCACGCCGCACCTGTAAACCGCCAGACCAATACCCTGATGAGTATCCCCAAGTTTGTGACATGTTTGATGTCTCGAGTGTTTTCGTGGAAAACATGTAGCAGGTTGCTATGTGTGGCAAGCCAAAGTCAAGAGACTTGCCATAGGATAATAGCATGTGATGCTATTAGGCTTGCATTGGCCGGCCGCCTAAAACTTGCCGCAAATCTGTCAGTTCAGTGTCGAACTTGGATGGCTGAGATTGCATCTCATGAGGAAGGGTAGTCGTTGATTATGTCCACATCCTAGTTGTGTAGAAAAGTGGCGCCATTAGCATAGTGCCGCCTGGCGTAGCCGTGGCAGCTTTTTTGGCATATTGGTATTAGACCCAAATATGGCTCTGGAAACATTGGCCATGTTGCCACATCGATCCCAATGCTCTGGGAAACGTTATTTGGCTTGGTTGGCGTAGCAATTTTTCCCAAATTAGGGTTTGGCATGTCGAAACCCTAATTATTGCATGTGGCATGGCCGCGGCATGGTGGCGTTGTGGCGTGTTAGTGCGGCAGAGTGGCATGTTGGCTCGTTACTGCGGCAGAGTGGTATGCTGGCATTCCGATTAATATGTTGTTGTGGCAGGGCGCGTTTGGCTTGCCAGTTAGTATGGTGGAGCGGCAGGGTGCGTTTGGCCTTTAATGTAAGGTGGCGGGTTTAGAGCGACTTGATTGGTCAAGAAAAGGGGTCGGCCAAACATAAGGCGCGGCCGCACCTCTAGTGCTCGTGGCGCATTTAAAGTGATCTAATTGGTCGGTAGGAAGGATATGGGCCGTCCAAGCATGGGCGTGGCCACACTTCTAGTGTGAGTGTGGCGGCTATCGAGAAACCTGATTGGTCGAAGGGAAGTGGGGTCGGCAAGTAATGGCCCAGTCACAACTTATGTGCGCGTGGCTAGTTTGAGGCGACCTGATTGGTCGAGGGAAATAGGGCCGGTTTAGGATGGGGCGTGTCCAATGGCAAGTGGCGCCAGTTGGCCTAAGGCATGGCCACGCCTCCCTTTGCTTCTGCGGCTCCCTGTTTTCTGATTCTGGGCAAGATTTTGCACCTACTAATCCATGGAGGATTAATTACCTAGTTTGCCTAGGCTTACTTTCGACAAGCAAGGTCTGGTATACTGCGCAAGGCGCAAAAGTAATTGATTGAATTCTATGTATTGACACAGAGTTCTTTAAGTTCATTTCCAGATAGCAGCATGCTTTCTGATTGAATACTTTATGCAAAGACCTTATCCTTGATATTTGGAAATTCGTGCTACTCTGCTGCGAGTGAACACAAATTATCATGCCATATCAACATTAAGGGTTCATCCGAGGAACATAGCATATAAAGTATTCAAAGAAACTTATATTAAGTGAATATAGGCAAGGCGACGAAATTTACAGAACATCTGGGATGGTTGCTACATTCGCCAGTCTGGATAAATTTCATGTAAATATATTGAACGGCTCAATAAATATTTCAGGGGAGAGGTTAACACTCATGGCTCCGTTTCCTTATAGAGTGACATCACATCAGATGGAAGGTTTTATAATTTTAACCCTAAGCTAAAAACCACCATCAACAGTAACTCTTATCTTTTATTGTTCAAAGATATTCCTTAATAACTCAAGGATATACCGGACCGAAATAAATTGAGAATCTTTTATCTAAGGTTATTAATTTTATATGCTTTTAATTACGAGCAATTAAAATGCATATCTCTGGAAAATAAAAATTGGTAATGTGCATTTACTAATTAGAGATTTTCTAGTGAGATTTCGGTTAAATACCCAAGTTTGGAAATTCCTGGAAAATAAAAATTGGTAATGAAAACCGATTTGGGCATTTATTGCATATCTTAAGAATATTTCGGTTTTGGAAATTCCTTGGTTTCCAAACTTCCTTGGTCTATAAATACCCAAGTTTGCCTTTCGAGCAAACTATCCTAAGAGCCAGCAAAACTACCTTGTTGTGTTGTAACTGGTGGATAAATACTCAATCAGGTTCCTTTGAAGAATCATCTTGAGTTGTTCTATTGAAGGAGAGTCTTCACTAGTGGGTATGCATTCCTCATATGGATATTCATTGTATGGTTGTGCATGAGGTTCACTAGAGAAGGGAAATTCAGACATGTTGCTATGTGGATGGTCATGCATTGCATTCATTTCAAGCCTAGCATTTTGCTCCATGAGTGTTTCCATTATTGATTACAAACTAGGAGTTGGGGGAGTATAAAATTGTTCATCTCCCCACTGTGGTGAATGATGCATGTGTGCAGGTTGATTATGGTCCCAATGATTGCCAAAGATATTCACTTCTAGACAATTCGTACATTAGATTATCATGGTTTTCCCTAGACTGTCTAAAATCATGCAAAATATAGCGAGTTCTCGGCAGGGTGGTCTAAGCTACCACATAAGGTTACAAGCATACATTTCATATTGCCTAGGGAAATTAGATTCGACAGATTGCTCATGTAATTGCCTTTCTAAAGCAGATAGTCGAGCTTCTAATTGATCTAAAAGTGATGACTGGGTATGAGAAAGTTGTTCATTTTCAACCTGTGGTGGATGATGCATGTGCTCATAATGATTAGGGTATGTGAATTCAGGGCCCTGAAAAGGCTCATAAGATTCCCTAAAATCACTATGGTATGTGGGGAGTTCATACCGTGAAGCATGCCCGTAAGCAAGCTCTCTAATTGATTTCTGGCCATCCCCTGTTGCAGACCAAAATCCTGACATGATTTAGTACTCAAATTGAACTCAAAGCCCAGTTGTAGTGGACTCAAATTGGTTTATTGGGTTTCATTTGGTTTATTGAGTTTCATTTGGTTTGTGGGGATTTAGTTTGGTTTTTTGGGCTTTTGGTTTGTTGGGAAAGTACAGCCCAGCAGTTGGGTAACAGTTTAACAGCCCAGGCTAGGTTGAGTTGGGTTCGGTTTTGTGCATAGCCCAGAAGTGGGTTGAGCCCATAATTTCAGTTGATGCGGGCTTCAGCTTATGCAGCCCAGCTGCTCAGTTTGGATCAAGAAAGCCCGTGTTAATGTACAGCCCGGTGGTTGGGCTTGGTGATTTAGGTGCAGCCCGGTTTAGGTGAGAATTTGGTTTAATTGGGATGGTTTGTTTTGCGAGCCCAGTTGTTGTGGGAAGTTTTGGTTGTGTAAAACCCGGTTGTTGCAAATTTGCACGATTTGGTCGGAGTTTAGCAAAACTGTACACAAAGACATTTCGGTTTATATGGGCAGAGCACACAACTTGTGCACAACACAGCTTAGCAAGTTTGCACAACATCGGTCTAAGTGCATTCACAGCTCAGCACAGCAAGTGAGAGCTTATACACAGGCTAACAAATAAACACCCACAAGGTAGCATAAATTCAAACAGGGCATACATGGGAAGTTTAGGTTTACCTCATTCTCGGGCAATATGATGCTCAGATACTAACCTCAAATCCTAAGCTTTTCCTTGGTTTCCTTGGGTTGGCTCAGCTGCTCAGCAGCTACAGGGCACTGCAGCTCAAGTCTGCAGCACTGTGGTCTGCCTTGGGCTGGCTCACCACAGCTCACAGCACAAGAAGATATAGGTACCTGCCGGCTCAAGAGAGAGTTCGGTTCTCGGATTATGCAAGTTCAACCAATATCAACATCAGTCTAAGCAACAATGAGTAATAACTATGCAAGTTCAGTTCAGCAGATGAGTTAAAGAACAAGAAAAAGGAGAACTAACTAATCTAACAATGCAGCAATGCACTAAGAGAATGCAAGGTAAAGATGCGAAATGAAAACTACAAAGATGTGCAAACCGAGAGAAAACAAAAGACAACCTAAACTAAGGAATGAAACAACTTCTGAGATGGTAATAATGGTGATGCAAAGATGTTAAACTATAACAAGTTACAGCTAAGTTACGGATGCAGATTACAAAAATTAAAACTAAGTTATAATAATCTAGAGTTATACTAAGAACAGTTCAAAGTAAATATGTACAAGGGAGACTGGAGTTCAGCAAAGCAAGCAATGGATCACAGGGCACACGCCAAGTCCCCGGCAACGGCGCCAAAAACTTGGTAGGCCTTTGAATGGGTATATTTTATGGCCTACTTGTGATAACCGCAAGTGCACGGTGTCTAGTTTGTAAAACAGGGCACAAGTACGGGTCGAACCAGAGAGACTTGTGGTGCTGATATGTGATCAAGGCTTGCTAGACTGAATTCCTAGGAATGTAACACAATTGTTGTTTTGTTGCCGATACGGCTGAGTTAAGTGGAAGTGTCTCTAAACTAAAGCAGTGACAAAGTAGAAAGCACCAGGGTGATCAATCCACCCCTAATCTCATGCCCAGGCCATATTTCTTAAGCTATCTTCTTGTGCCTTCTAATGAAGGTCTACAATGGATGTTCATTAACTGAATTTTCTAACTAACCCCTAGTATGAGCTATCTTCTTACAGTATAGCTCATCACAGGCTAATGAGTTTCATCAACTAATTAGTAATCCTAATCATGTTGTAATTTAGCAAAAACACAACCAAGAATATATGAGCTTGACATGAAATTCGGGGTTTCATTAACACCCTGGATAATTAAATTAAAGCATTATAAAAGCAATATAACACAAATTGAACTAAAATGGTGCTCAGCTAACCTGCATACCCTTCTATCAACTCGGTTCACTTGTATTTATACATCCGTAAATTCTCAAAACCCTAAAATTCTTTAAAATTAAATTAAATCACCTCTCACCCACGTCTCTGAATTGCTTTCCTCTCTTGTCAATTCGCCTCAGAGCTCCATGCATGGTTGTTGAGAGAGAACCCTAGTTCTAGTTTTCTCCAAATTAGCTTCTAGGGTTGGAGAAGCTAAGAGAGAGAAAACCTAGACCTAGAGAGGGGTGCGGTCATTGCGGGTAAGGTTGGTGGTGATGGGAAACATGGTAGGGAGATGATGATGGAAGGTGTGGTCGGGTGAAGGAGGAGAAGAGCAGAGCTCTGCTCTGTGATGGAGACGGGAGAGGAAGAAAGATAAAGATGGAAGGGAAATGGGTATGGCTCGAGAGGGTATAGGGTTATGCAATTTTGGTGTGAGGCAGGTGTAGCGACGGATGATGGAAATGCTGTAGCGAGCGTTGGATTTAGCTGGAGAAGATCTGAACGGCTCAGGGAGAGTTGAGTTGTTTTGGTGTTGAGCGGAGACATCAAGAGATGATGTGAGCGAAGGAGCGACCGTAGGATGTAGCTAGATGCGATCTGAACGGCTTGGGGAGAACGGGCTCGAATCCGGGTCATGGCTAGCTCAAGCCCATGTCTTGTAAGTTGGGTTGCAACTGATGCGCGCGTGGGCTTTGGCTTTCTGCTCCATAGATGCTTGTCTCCAACTTTCTGCTCTTTTGGCTCCTCAGATTCTCCGAACTTTATTTCTTACCTAAAAACACAAAATTAATTAATACAAATAATTATTCTTGAAAACAAAGAAAACACAGAATCTGGGATAATATCTGATTTCTAAGCGCAAAAGATGAGTAAAATGCCAATAAAAAGGTGTATAAATATGCACTATTTGGCACTCATCACTAAACCTATTATCAAGTAATCACATGATTGTTGTATTGTCTCGATCTCTTATCCATAGACGATCACACAAAGTGTGAATACCGATTAGTTGTATTGTCTCAACTCAGTCCATAGACAATCACTTTCGGTAAGAGGACTTATAGGTGGAAAAGTTTAAGATTGTGGTATATTTGGGTACCCTCGTCTTTTTAGAACTCTCCCCCATAAAATATCATTCCCGAAAAAACAACAAGGGTGACCTTACTTTTACTAGAAAAGAAGGATTTCTTTGGACATTAAAAAATTACATGAAACATGAATTTATATCCAGAAAACTCAATTAAATTAACCACAAGAGAACCCATGATTATTTTAATCAGAAATGCTCAACATAAGAGAACTTACGGAGTCGCACAGTACTTTCACATAGAAGTGGATCAGGGAAAGATCAATACTGCGGAATATTCAAAGATTCATTATATTTTCATCAATATTTGCATAATGATACCATAAACTTAATCTTTGTTATCAAAAGTTCATTTTATTTTCCATGAATATTTGCATAAAGACATATAATAGACTTAAGTTTTGACATATATGGGACAATCATAGTTCACGGACGCAAACACACATATCCCATAACAATTTTTTCAATATATAAAACCAATAAAGATTAATACTGCAAAATCATCTTCCAAATCAACTTTAGAATTTAAATAAATAAATCTAAAAACATTGCAAGATGAAAATCGTTGGCAATAGCTATGTGTACTCACAATAATTGATATTTCAAACCGTAGTTATCCTTCTTAAAACACAAGAATAAATTCTCATAAGAAGTTTCCTAAACATAAATCAAGTTTCTTTGATAACATCGTACCTTTGAAAGGGTCCATCATAAAAGGTATCACTGATATCCTTGATTTTTTCGACCGTAGAGACTCCATGTTCATGAGTTAAAAACAGTAACTTTCCGATCAACAATGCGGGCAAGATGCCTAGCTTTCACACAGTCCGTGATGAGTTCTTCTAATTCCTGATCAAGATCTTTTGATTATCAAGGATTTTGGTCTGACCATCAATAAATTGATTTATTTGCAGTTGGAGATTAGCAAATTCGACCCTAGAGTCATTCTGAAAAAGAATTAAATCCTTGACAGATTCTCCAATCCAGGAGTTGTACTCTTTCCTTTCAATCATATTTTTCAAGACAAGTTCTTGAACTGAATCACATCCTTTAAAGTCTTCTTCCATCTCAAGATTCACCACTTCTTGAGGTCTTGAGGAGTTCTCCATTTTTTTTATAGGGAAAGAAAAAAAATATGCAATATATATATGTTCACGAACAAGAGAAGGACACCCTTGTTATGGAAACCCTAAAACTCCCAAGAAAGACACGAACATTCGTGGACTAGAAGTAAAGGGTTAATGGATCAGAAAAGATCCAAGTGAAAGGAAATACTCTCTGTTTTCATATATCTCTTACCATGACTCAATAATTAAAAGATTTAATCAGAGCATAAGTAAGAGATACACTAGTTACAAGGAGTCAAGAAATGACTCAACCTTCACAAAAGAAGAAAACAGTCAAATCAAACACATGACAAGTGGTAACCTATAATAGACTTGAGCATCTCGCAAATGTCATCCTTGCAACTCTCAAGTTAGATACAAGGATGAAATTACCTAGATTTAGGTAGCAAAGTGAGATGTGTTAGAGCACTGCTCGTTCGAACTCGCAAGCGTTGCTATCTTAAGCTTGTTTGTCAAGTTTAGTTGCCAAAACTATAAGTCTTGATTTCTAGTCTACTTATAGCTAAGTCTCGGATTAGGATAGAAAGTGTAGTTGATCTTTAGACTTCACGACGTTTATCGATTGAAGATGAAGAACTACTAAGGAGAGCTTGTGGAATTTCATAAACAAAAGGTATGTGGAGACTTGAACTCATCCATCACTCAAAAGTCTATCTACTCTATCTCCTATTTGAGACAAAAAGTCGTATTTCTATATAGACTTCAATTATACACATTTGCTATTTCGAGCCGAGTTTATCTCACTTATCTATTTCTCGAAATATGTGTTGGTAAACTTTCGCTTTAACCAAGTTCATATTTTATTCTTGACGAAAGTCAAAAGATGATCATGTGAAAATTGCCTTGTAACATCTTACATGATTTGTGTGAAACGGTTATTTGATATAGACTCAGAATGTTTCGTATTGATCATTCGATCACTTGAAAATTGCTTTGAAGCTAATAGTTTGTGTGAGACAGCTATTGTTGTCTTCCAAGAATATTTCAATGATTTAAATGAGGGCTTAGAACATATAACCATGTTTGGATATAAACATAGTGTGTATTCACATTTGTGTAAAGTCCAAAATCGGGAACCAAAGTATGCGTACCCGTACGCGTACTGGCTGGTTGTTGGAAGTCCGAAAACTAAGTATGCGTACTTGTACGCGTACTAGGGGTAGTTCAAGTTCCATGAATTTCTGCTGGAGTTTGGAAATGTAAATGGTATGCGCACCCGTACGCGTACTGGCGTAACCAAACTCAGTCCGGCTACTTAGGTATGCATACATGTTTACATACTTAAGTAGGTTATGTTCTAAAATCGGTTTGTTCATGAACTAATACATTTATATAATAAGGAATACAATCTTTTGAAAACCGTGGCTACAATGTTCATGAAATGATTCGAGTGAATCAAAATCGATTTTGCTTCAATTGTGTCTTGTATACTTATATGAGAATATAAACAATTGAACAATTCACTAACTAGTTTCATTTGAGTTATTTGAACTAGTTATGATAAAGATGAATAAGGTTGATATGAAAGTGCTCATATGGCTAACCATTGGTTAACTATTTTTGAACCAACTAGGTGAACACGTTTAGGTACGGTTACCTTTATCTAAATGATGGTTCATTTCATTTGTGTATAACAAGATAAGTTCGATCTAACGGTTGGAAGATATTAGCTTGAATCTAATCAGGTTTTCATCTAACGGTGAATATTGAATGCTTTGTTACCAAGGTAACATTGATTGCAAACCCTGATTTGGAGACTATATAAAGGAGAACTCTAGCAACTGGGAAACCTAATGCCCACACCTCATGTGTGATACTAGTTGCGACTAGAGTCGATTCTCCTTTAACCTTAGGTTTTTCTAAAACCAAGTAGGTTAACGACTTAAAGACTTCATTGGGATTATGAAGCCAGACCTAACTATTTTGCGTCTTCTGATCTTGTTGTTTTCTATCGTGATTGAGTACTATATTCTTTAAGATTTGCTCGAGATTTATTCTCCGATAGGCAAGATTGAAAAGTAGTTACAAACATCTTCGTCTCATCGTTTGTGATTCCACAATATCTTGTTTCGTTAATCGATTAAGATTATTGTGAGGTGATTGATATTACTAGGCTGTTCTTCGGGAATATAAGTCTGGTTTATCAATTGGTTCATGTTCACCTTGATTTATCAAAAGACGGAACGAAACTCGTAGTTATATCCGTGGGAGACAGATTTGTTTATCAAGTCTTCGACTTTGGGTCGTAGCAACTCTTAGTTATGGGTGAGATTATCTAAGGGAATCAAGTGCGCAGAATCCGGCGTGGTTCAAGAGGAGTAAGGAACGCGACTGTACCTTGATCAGTGTGAGATTGATTAGGGCTCAACTACATTCCAGTTTGAAGTTAAATGGTAGTAGGCTAGTGTATGTAGCGTCTTAATACAGTATGGTGTTCAAATCTGGACTAGGTCCCGGGGTTTTTCTGCATTTACGGTTTCCTCGTTAACAAAATTTCTAGTGTCTGTGTTATTTCTTTTCCGCATTATATTTTTTTATATAATTGAAATATCACAGGATGTGCGTTGAATCGATCAATTGGTAAATCCAACCTTTGGTTGTTGATTGAAATTGATTGATCCTTGAACATTGGTCTTTGGTACCATTCAAGTTATTTCTCTTGTATTCAATCGGGCTCACAAATTCCTATTTGTTTGATTGCGGATTGAATTGAGAAATTGAGATACGAACTCTTGGATATATTTCCATTGATTGAGTCTGACTGTTGTTGATGGTGGTTTTTAGTTCAGGGTCACAATCATGAAATCCTGTATTTAATGCGCTGTCATCCTGCAAAGGAGTAAACGCCATTTAAAAAAGTAATGAGTGTTTAAGCCTCTTTACTTATACATGTATCGAGTAATTCGATATATTTATGAAATTTATCAGAATGGTGCATCAATCCCAGATATCTTACAAATTTCAACCTATCGCATTAGTTATTAATGCATGACTCACCTAGTATTTTCCATGCTATGTTCTCTGCCGAACTCTCATTATTGACATGACATGACGATGAAGTGTTCACTCTAAGCAGAGTAGCATGAATCTCCCGAAGTGCCAGTATTGAGATTTGCATGAAAATACCCACACATGCTACATCACTCTCTAACAAAGAGATCAATGCGTTCACGCACTTTTAAAGTTAATGTGATCGAACAAATATTTATTCTTAAAGAAAATCTACACTGTTAATGTCAGTCTCAGAAACGATCACGGCCACACAACTTGTCCGCATGATTTAACAAGCATAGCTTACTCCTAACAGAATTAGGAAACCACCGCAGTGACCACCGGCGGTCCCACTAGTGCCCTAGCTGATCGAGTCTCACTCTCTTAGCCACGAAGTGCTTTGAACGTCGATCCCAAATATGGGCGATCGCGTTGTATAAGAATAGCTCGAACGAGCTAAGACCGTAAAAAACGGTCTCAAAAGATATCATGCCCGTCCAACTTCACCGGCCTAGTTGGACGACTTTGATCGCACTCCAAACGACCAAGGAAGTATAAATGTGTTCGACACCGGCCCAATAGTATCCTCTACCAATCGACTTGCTCATGAGAAGTTAATAATACACCAAATCGATCGATTGAACTAGGGTGGACGCGGCTGCTTTAAATCCCTAATCGGTGTTTGCGAAAACGCATTACTGCCACAAATCAATCTCGGCCGTCCATCTTCGTCAGCCTAGTTGGACGGCCCAGATCCAATTTTAGACAACCAACAAGATGCTAACGTGTTTACCGTCTACCCAACTCCATTGTTGGTTGATCGACTTGCTCATAGCAAGCTTGGAACAAATAGAATCGTTCACCCAAAGTAGGGTGAACACGCAACTTTGAAACCCTAAATTAGCGATTACGGCTGTATGTTACTGCCGCAAATCGATCTCGACCACTCCTCTTCGCCATCCGATTTGAGTGGCTTAGATTTAATCTTAAAGGACCCCGAAGATGTCAACGTGATCACTGTGGAACCACCTTTACACGTAATTGACCGGCCTACGCAAATTAGGGCTCAATGCCTCAAAAGGCTCGCTAAAAAGGGAGTTGGCCGATCGACCCCAAAACCCTAAAATTGCGTCAAACGGCGTTGAACAACTGCCGCAAATCGATCACGACCATCCAACTTCGCCAGCCTAGTTGGATGGTATAGATCTATTTTTAGAGAACAAGCAAAGCAACATTGTGAAGACCGGCTATCCTTCTTCTACATGAGGAGATCGGCCAAGTAATGGCGTGTACCTAGAGCCACCAAACGATCACCCAAAGGTGGTCGATCATGCTTCCTCTTTTAAGACGCTTATCCGCGACTTATTTAATCAAGCTCAAAAACAATGATGCTTCATACACATCGATTAATTTAAGCTGCTTTACATGCGTCGAATACATACATATTTTATTTTGGCCTCATAAACAATTAGTTGTTTCACCTAATAGCACCATGCTATTCTCCGTGGGTCCCTTATTCGAGACATCAAACATGTCACAAACTGGGGGATGCTTACTAGGGTATTGGTCTGGCGGTTTACAGCGTGCGGCGTGCAACGCGCCCGTTACGAGAACGTGTTAGGAGGCATGGACGGTTAACGATGATGAGGGAAGTGGGCCAAGGCGTGATCGTGTGACAATCACTTACACGACCCCACTACTCCATCACTCAACTTCCTCCACTTCCTATGAGATGAAGATTGCGCTCAAATGACTTGTATAAATAGGTTCTTCAACTTATCTTCAAACAACAGAAAAAACCAAGTTATTGTTAACACCGTATCCAGAAATACTAAAAACTGATAGCTTACATTGTGCGAGCCAGTTCAACATTCTGATACAAGTAATAAACAACCAACACCTTCACAATCTTAAACACCTTCTCCGCTTCCCTCCCTAAGATCAACCCTTCTCCTTCACCTTGTGACCGAATTGAATCTGGAGCGACCATTTATTCGTTTAGGCCAGTGTCTTACAGATTGATTTCTCGAACCTAAAACAATTCCCGTGCAGTTCATTTGTTTAGGGTTTGAATTTGTTTCTCATTAACACACCCCAAATTACCAAAAATAGCAGAATCATTTTTTACCCATAAACTACTAGCGACCACAGTGGGAGATTAATCTCTCGGTTGCAAGATCGATTTTCAATTTCATTCCAACTTTCCCAAAATCCAAAATGGTGGATCTTGGATCGGCGACCAATTACGATGGAACTAGCACTGACAACACTCTCGGTGTTGATGTCCCTGTCAGTTGTGCTACCATACAGCATGTCAATACGATCAATGCTTCTCGTGGAACTACATCCTATACCACCAACACCAGTGGAGCAGGAGATATCCCATCGGTAACACCTCCCATCACCAGATCCAAAGCAGCCGCAAACCCCAACATTTCTTCAAGTGTAACGCCTCCAGTCGTCACCAGAGCAGCTGCTACTCCCCCGTCAGGACGAGGAGCCGGAGGAATCAGAGGAATCCAACCCCCTATTACCATTGTTGATTTGATGGATAGGCAAGAAATTCTCTCTAAGTCTCAGACAGACATGTCTTCGACTTAGAAAGAGGTACTCACTTTCCTCAAGACATTAACAGAACGATTGCCACAAGAGTCACGACAGCCCATGGAACCAACAAGGAGTACCTTCAACACGCCTGGTGCGAGTGCTTCAGCAGGACGTGCCTACCTAGATGAAGAAGCCCGTATTGATCCTGAATGCCCATGGGAAAGGGACCAACCATCCAACTTCATCACTCGTGAGGATCTGGAACGACTTCTCCAAAATCGAGGCAAAGAAAACCCAGTGGACCTGCACCAGCACCAACCTCCATATCCTCTTGATGTGCAGAGAATCCCCCTACCGAGAGGATATTCTTCTCCTCAGTTTCCCCTTTATGATGGTACTGGTAACGCTCGTGAACACATCTCTCATTTTCTGGAATCTTTGGGAAAACATGAATACAATCACGTCCTCCGCCTGAAAGAGTTCTCAAATTCACTTACCGGAAGAGCATACACCTGGTACAACAACATCGCACCAAACATCATATCAAACTGGTGTGAGATGGTCACTGCTTTTTACAAAAATTATTTCTTTGTATCCGAGCAAATCACTTTCTCGGACTTGGGAAGAATGTTTCAGCGAAACAACGAGCATCCGAACGACTACGTCAAGAGATTCAGAATTCAAGCTTTGGATTGTCACGATCTAAACGTAACCGAACAACAATTGGTAGAATCGTGCATTAATTGTATGGTTCCCATCTATAGTGCTCTACTGGAAAACCTGCGCTTCCAGACATTCTCCGAACTTCATGAAGCCGCTAAGCGATCGGCTACGACCGCACCAGCACTTTTAGAAAGAACCAGACCGGTCAGGGGTGAAGATGCACGCGAAACTCGAGGGAATAGGCGTCTTATCAACAAGCAATACAACACTGGTCCTTCGGTAAGTGTAGTTGCAGGAAATCCCACACTACACCCCTCACTAGAATTTACTCAACTAATCCATTTGAAGATGAATAACTATAGATTTTATTGATTATTTTCTTGAAATGTTTATAAAGAAAGATAGAACAGAGCTAAAGAAATTACAATCACTCTAAATTTTCTCTCTCCTAATGACTTGCTTAACAATTCAAAAAGAACTCTCCCCATAACAGACTTACTCACCCCTTTATATAGGGTAGTACACAGTGGATGACAGCTAAGATGTCCTTTATTTTCGGGAATAACTCGCGAAGTGTCGCAAGTGTATAAGTGTTCATCCTCGCGACACTCTTAACCTTCGCCAGATTTTCACATCTTCCTCGTGTTCTGGCTGTCGTCATCCATTGCATCATTTATTTTACTTCCCCGCGACTCCTTCGTGATGCTGTCGTTTATTACTCTAGCGAAGTATTGAGGTTGCGATATTCTGATCCTACATCTTGCCTCTTCTTATGTCTTCTCTGCGAAGAAGAGAATGTCATGAGAACTAACATTTTGAAATGTCGCAACCATTTGTTTTCTATCCATTTTTTTACCGACAAGATTCCGTGAATTTAGGAATGACTGTTTACACGTATCTAAAATTTCACTTTTACCTAAGCACATTTAATGTTATCCTATACTCTTTTCCCATCTATTTAAATGAGAGTTCCTTATGAAAATTCTTCTTTTCTTTCACTTCATCTTCTTTATTGTCTGCAACTTTTCTCTGCCGTTTTCCTTCATCGTCTTTCTGCTACAACTCTTCTGCTGCTGTTTCTATGGCATCAAAGTTTGTTGATTTTGCTAATTTTGATTATTTCATGATTGATCTCTCTTATTGAAGTCTTTTATTTGGATACTATTCTTCTTTTAATATTTCTCTTGCCATTTTTGTTTCAGCAAGGATAAACCTACGAATCCTAGTGTTTCCATGGGTTCGCAACCGAAACAACCGAAATCCTTTGCCTCTAAGAGAAAGCCTACGAATAATAAGGTATTTAAGAAACATTTACTCTTTTAATAACAATATTGTTGCCTCTGTTTCTTATTTAGCTTGTAATTCGCAGGATGCTGATAAATCCCCCAAGAAGCCTCGCCCTTCTAAATCTGTTGCGCCTCCTGTTTCTTTTCATGGGTTTAAGCTTGCTGCTTCTCCTACAATACCTTCGCAGGATAATTCATCTTCTCTGGCGATTTCTTCGCAAGATAAACCAATTCTTTCCTCTCATGATGACTCACCTTCTCATGCGAGGATCTCGCATGATGAATCAACCCCTGAATTTTCCGTTAATGAAATTCTTCAAAATGAACCTCTCTCCACTTTTACCCTTAATACCTCTACTTCGCCCCAGCTTGTTAATCAGGTTCCTTTAACTGACATTCTTATGACTAAAGATGATTCAAACTTTCCCTCTTCCTCTTCCTCTGGATCTATCTCCCTTACTAAAGAAAACTTGGAAGGGATAGATGTAGCTTTTAAAGTTTTATCGGATACCATGAATGATGTTAAGAAAATTTCCACTGATCCTATTAGATCTAGTGTTTATGAATCCTTGAGTAAGTATTTTGGTTCTGATACCATGTCGCGAGCATCCTTGGAACAAGAAATTAAGACCTTGAAGAATAGCCTTCATAATACTTCGCTGGATCGTGATAATCTTCGCAGGAAGAATGAAGAACTAAAAGGTATCATTTCCTCCCCATTTTTTTTTTTTTTTGAAGACTTTGTTCGCCTTTCAAGCTTTGAATTAGAAACGTAAAATGGAGATATATCAAGTGGAATCTATCGTGGAAGAAACTCGAACGGAAAGAGATGCTTGGATGGAGCAATATAACCGATTAGATAACCTCCATACATATTATGTTGACCATATAAATAATCTAACCCAAGAAAACGCCTACTTAGTCCGTAAGCAAGAATTATTAAGTAACGAATTGTCGCATCTCTCATATTCTTTGACTAAATCTAATTTGGAGTTGGAAACCTTATCAGATGAAAATGGAACTTTGTCTCAAGAGAAGCGAGCTTTGTTGGACAAGGTGGCGATATCCTCGCAACAACTTGATGTTTGTCGAAAAGCACTAAATGAGCAAGAACAATCTATCTGCTCATTGAAAAATAAACTCAAAGAAACTACTACCGAAAGAGATAAGCTTATTCAGGGTAGAATAACTCTAAGTGTGAAAACAAACCAGCTCAAGGATGAATATACCAAGTTAAAAGAATCTCATTCCTCCCTTGCGAAGGAAAATAATTTACTAATTTCTAATGAAAAAAGCTTGCGTTCTCGGTTAAAAGGTCTTGTCGGTGATGGTTTTGATAATGCCATGGATCATTTGGAGAATAGTTGCTTGGCCCTGACCTAACATCTTATCTCGCAAAAGGAAGGTAGTCATAAAATTTGACTACCTCATCCGCCGTTTTCCTTTTCTAATTTCTTACATTACTTTTTATTTGTAACTCTGTTGTTCTTCTTTATTTTCACAGAATCTGAGAAAGATCTTCGCACCTCTCTGTCTACTTTGGAATCTTCCCATGCCAAGATTCGCAAGGAAAATGCAACACTTGTCGCTACTCTTGCCCATTCTCGTGATCGTGCCACAAGAAAGCTTAATTATCTTAGCCATCTTAAAGATATCCAAAGTAGGAATCAACAGAAGGCACTTCTTCGTCAATTTCATCCCAAAGTCAAGTTTTTGTGAATGAGATCTTACTTTCTAAATCCCTTGACCCTGTCTCTATTGAACCTTTGGAAGTTGAAGATGATGAAGTTCCTAATTCTCCTGATAGTGATTACGATTATGAAAGCTGCGAAGATCTCGCGAATAATGAAATTGTCGATAAGAATCCAAATGAAAAAATTGTCGATGAAAATCCTCCAATCAATCAGGTGAAGCTGATAAAATTGTTGAAGAACATTTATCATCTCCTGTTGTCGAGAACGTTGATTTAGAGAATTAAACTATTTGTGTAATTTTACATCTTCCAGTCTCTTTTTCTGTATGACTTTTTTGCGTAAGACGCTTTTCAATTTCTGTTGAAGTACTCTTTTTGATTAGAAAGACTAAATCCCTTGATGAATAATCCCTTATTTTCTCTTTCTATCTCATTTTAGATTTGCAATTCTAATCTCGCAAGCATGTTCACTTACCTTTATTTATGTTGAAATTCATCATTGCGACAAGATCGCAGGATATATTCACAAATGAAGAAATCTATTGATCTTGTCTTATCATTGATTGTGTGGTCTTATTTTGCCTTCCTAATTAAAGGTCTTATCTCGCCACCCCTCGTTGCGACAAAATCGCAGGACGTCATTACATTTTCATGTAATGACCCATTGACCTTGTCTTATCATTTCTTAAGTATTTTTTCCTCTGCAGGATATGTTATTTGCGACAATATGACAGGTTTAAGTACTCTTGCGAATATAAAATCCCATGACATTGTCGTCTTTGCGATTTAAATCGCAGGACGCCTTTACATTTTCATGCAAAACCCATTGATCTCGTCTTATCCTTGCGTTAGTATTATTGCCTCTACAGATCATCGCACAAATATGACAAGCCTAAATTTTCTTGCGAAAACAAAGCCTCGTGACATTTGCGTCTTTTGACACTTATCACTCCCTAATGGAGGGTGCCGCCCTTATCTTCTCTCTCGGTTGCCCCTTCAAGGAGGCGTACATCGGCCATACAAGACTAGCTCCTCCCATCCGGTCTTAACAACAACCAGTTGTTTTCGCAGCCTCTTATCCCTTATACCTATATGGTTTATGACTACGAGACTGCACCCTAAGTGGAGTTTTCTTCGGCCGAGTGCAAAGCATATACCAAGACTTGCCAAGAATGGCCGAGACACTTCAAATGCCCCGGGCACTCTTGGCTCAACCGTGTACCCCGGCGCCTTGAGCATACACTGACTCCTTGGAAGAGACCCTCGGGCGTCCAACCAGGGTATAACCTTATATATATAGTTGGAAATCCAAGGTATCTCTCCCGGATAGGCTTTCATGGGCCCCAAATCTCCATGACTCAGTTCCGGGAGCGGTGTAACCTTTCCCCGAGCCATGTCAAGAGATACCCCTTATATGACGCACTTTAGGTCTTACATTTGCCTCTTGCGAAATATCATTCGCGAACTAGGGTGTACGCCATAAAGGTTCGTCCCATTCACTCACTCATTCATTTTTGTTAATTCATTCAATCATTCATTTTCTGTAATGTATTGCTTGCGAGACATACGCACAATCTTTCTCTGTTTTATTCAACTTCGCAATCATTCTGTCGCAAAAACATTTCATCCAAATTCATTTCATTTCATCCATCTTTTATGGATAATACTTCTTGAGATACAACCTATTCCATGGTCTATCCAATCTTTGTCCTACATCTTTCCCTTCAGGATCCATTAATCTATATGCCCCTGCGCCAACTATTTCCTTAATGATATAAGGTCCATCCCATTTTCTTGCCAACTTGCCACCACTTTCACGCTGATATATTGGTGTCTCTCGCAGCACCAGATCTCCCGGTTGAAATTCACGTATCTTGACACGTTTGTTATATTCTCCGGCCAATCTTCGCTGATAATTCTCCATATGTTGTAGTGCTCTCTCTCTTTTTTCTTCTAATTCATCTAATTTGATTAAAATGTTACCTGCACTAAGATTTTTCTCCCAAGCTTCTTTCTTTGTTGTTTGAATCATAAATTCTGTTGGGAGTACAGCTTCAACCCCATATGTTAAACAAAAAGGTGACATTCCTGTAGCTTCTCTCCTAGTTGTATTATAAGCCCATACTGCATTGGGCACTTGTTCGCACTATCCTTTATTGTATCCTTCTAACTTCTTCTTCAATATGTCTGCAATTGTTTTGTTTGTCGCTTCTGCCTGGCCATTAGCCTGCGGGTATAGAGGAGTTGATTTTCCACATCGTATCTGAAATGCATTAAGCGGAATTCTATATTTTGTCCTTCAAATCAAGTTTCCCATTGTCGATACCAACTGTGTTGGAATCCCAAATCTGCATATAATGTTCTCAAATATGAAAGTAAAAACATCTTTATCGCGAATGTGTTGTACCGCTTTCACCTCTCCCCATTTTGTGAAATAATCAGTAGCGACAATTAGATATCTTTTTCCGTCCCGTTCTGGTAAGAATGGTCCCACAATATCTAAGCCCCATTTTCCAAAAGGCCACACACTTGTTGAAGAATTTAATGGCGCTCCCGGTGCATGTATCTTCTTCCCATGTCTTTGGCAATCTTCGCAACGCCTTGATATTTGCTTTGCGTCCTCATGCATATATGGCCAGTAATAGCCCTGCATTTTTGCTTTATGTGCTAAAGATCTTCCACCACTATGATTACCAGCATCCCCGCTATGCAACATCTTCAATATGGTTTCTCCTTCCTTCCTTGTTACACATCTGAATGAAGGTCCATTAAAAGATCGTCGGTATAGTACTCCATCTCTTAATTCATAATTTGTTGCACGGCTTTTTAATTTGTGTGCCTCTAACCTATTTCTTGGTGTTTCCCCTTTCATCGTGTATGCATGAAGTTCTCGCTCTCCAATCTTCTTCGCAAAGTGTTTGTGTTCCATCTTCTATTAGCATTACATCTGTTTCCTGCTCTTCTTCTTTATTAATTGACGGTGTTAAAAGTGTTTGTATTTTTATATTTCTCGCAGTCGGATCTGTCATCATACTTGATATAAAGGCAAAAGCATCTGCGAGTCTATTGTTTCTCCTTGATATATGTCTCCATTTTATTCTCGGTATCTGCACCGATAACTCTTCAACAAGTTTCTTGTTCTTTTGCAAAGATGGTTCACTTGTAGTATATTCCTCTTTTATTTGGCGAATAGCCAATTGCGAATCACTGGTAATTCTCACATTTTCCAATTTCATTTCTATTGCGAATCGCAAAGCATGTATTATAGCTTCATATTCTGTTTCATTATTGGTTGACGCAAACTCTAATCTGAAAGAAAAAGCTATTTTATTGCTTTCTAGCGATATCACAACAATTCCAACCCCATTACCTTCTCCATTAGATGACCCATCTACTAATATTTCCCATCTATTTGGCTCAGTTAACAAATCTTTTGGATCTCCATGTTCTTCTTCTACGTCCATTATATCTTCCACTGGTTCATCCTCTTCCAAAGGAAATTCTGCTAGAAAGTCTCATGACAACTTGTGATTTTGGTGAAGACAATATTTCGTATTTGAGTTTGCAATGACTTATTTGAGCATTCCATCTCTCAACTCTTCCCGATCTTTTTGAATTTTTCATTACTGATTCGATTGGTATTTTTGTCACTACCTTAACAATGTGCGCTTGAAAGTATATGCGAAGCTTAAATGTTGCGTAAACTAATGCCAAGATTAGTTTTTCAATTTTTGAGTAATTCCTTTCTGCGGCGTTGAAAATTTTGCTGATGTAATAGATTGGTTTCTCTACCCCTGCGTCCATTCGCAGTAATACTGCACTTAATGCATGCGAGGTCGTCGCAAGATAGATCAATAATTCTTCTCCTAGTTCTGCTTTTTGCAAAATTGATATATCCATTAAATGTTCCTTTATTCCTTGTAAGGCTTTCTCACACTCATCTGTCCATCTAAAATTTGATCCCTTCTTGAGAATGTTGAAAAAGTGCTTGCATTTATCAGATGATCGCGAGATAAACCTTCCTAGCGAAGCTAGTAACCCATTTAACTTCTGAACATCTTTTACTGTCGCAAGTGTTGGCATATCGCGAACTGCTTGTACTTTCTCTGGGTCGACTTGGATTCCCTCTTTTGATACGATGTAACCTAAAAAATTTCCCGATGCAACTCCAAAGGTGCATTTTTCTGGATTTAATTTGATGTTGAAATGTCTCATTTGTTCAAAAATTTCTTTCAGATCATGTATGTGGTCTTTTGCTTTCTTACTTTTTATTAACATATCATCTACATACACCTCTAATGTTTTGTGTATCCATCTCGCGAACACCTTTTCTACCATTCTTTGGTATGTTGCTCCGGCATTTCGCAAACCAAACGGCATTTTTGTATAACAGTATAATCCTCTTGGAGCGAAGAAAGCAAAGATGTTCTTGATCTTCTTCGGCGAGAGGAATTTGATTGTAACCTTTATATCCATCAAGAGATGATATCCTTTCGTTTCTTCTACTGCTTCAACCAATTGCGAATATCCGGTAATGGGAAACTATCTTTAGGACAAGCTTTGTTTAGATCGGTAAAATCTATACAAATTCTTATCCCTTTTTTTTCTTTTTGGGACTATAACCATATTTGCTATCCATTCGGGATATTTTGCTTGTCTAATGATTCCCGCATCTAGCATTTTCTGCAATTCTTCTTCTATTTGAGGATGATATGTTGTTGCGATATTTCTAATTCTTTGTTTGAATGGTCTTACATTTCTGTCAATTTCCAATTTATGGCAAGCCACATATGGATCTATACCAGGCATTTCATCCATATCCCACGCGAAAATATCTTTATAATCTCGCAAAGAAATCAATAGTTCTTCTTTCTTCATCTACTTCCATTTTAGTCCCAATTTTTAACATCTTGGGCTCTTCTTCGCCCAACATTCACTTCTTTTGTTTGTTCTGTGCGATATAGCTAGCTTTCTGGTTCTCCCATAGGGATTGGTCCTTTCATTTCCTTATCCTGCGCGAGATTGCGCTAGGTATTCCTTTTCCTTCTTTTGCTCTTATCATGTAAATTTTAAATTCTTCTTCTTTTTTAGCCGCTTTTACCATCTTCTTGCGATCTTTTCGCTTCTTCACTCGTTCTTCATAATGCTTTACTTCGTCTTGATGATATATTCTCCCTTTATCAATATCTCCTCTGATTTCACCAATTCCAGTTGGCATAGGAAACTTGATACACTGATGAAATGTTGACGCTACAGCCTTAATTGCATGTACCCATGGCCTTCCTAACAACACGTTGTATGGCGATTCCATATCCACTACACTCAATGTCACCTGTGTTTCAATTTCTCCAAGTAGAATTCGTAATTTTACCTCTCCTTTAGGTTTTGTTATAGATTTACCAAAACCATGGATATAATACGCTGGGGAAATCATTTCTTCATCTTTATATCCTAATTTTTTGTAAGTATGGTAAAACATGATGCTCACCAAACTCCCTGTATCCACCAAGGTTCTATTTACTTCCCATTCTTCCGCTGCTTTTGCCAGTTCTTCTCCATTTTTGCATGCATTTATTGTGATCACTAATGGGGATGTATGGCTCAAACCCTCTTTAGGTACCTCTGCTGCTGTGAATGTTATTTTCTGTTTTTCCCACTCTTTCAAAGACGATGTCTTCTCCCCATCTATAATCTTCTTTCCTTCAAAATCTCGTTTATGTATTCTTCCTCTGATGTTTTCATGAAATTCATTAATCATTGCTTTTGTAATTGTACTGTACTCCGTATTTTCATCATATTCCTTGTTTTTTTTAACTTCTCTCCCTCATCTGATTTAACATTTTTCTCTCTCATTTTCTTGATTCGAATAATTTTGATTGCAATCTTTTATCTTCAATCCTGTTTCAGTCCCTGTTTCTAGTGCATATGTAGTTGCAGGAAATCCCACACTACACCCCTCACTAGAATTTACTCAACTAATCCATTTGAAGATGAATAACTATAGATTTTGTTGATTATTTTCTTGAAATGTTTACAAAGAAAGATAGAACAGAGCTAAAGAAATTACAATCACTCTAAATTTTCTCTCTCCTAATGACTTGCTTAACAATTCAAAAAGAACTCTCCCCACAACAGACTTACTCACCCCTTTATATAGGGTAGTACACAAAGGATGACAAACTAAGATGTCCTTTATTTTCGGGAATAACTCGCGAAGTGTCGCAAGTGTATAAGTGTTCATCCTCGCAACACTCTTAACCTTCGCCAGATTTTCACATCTTCCTCGTGTTCTGGCTGTCGTCATCCATTGCGTCATTTATTTTACTTCCCCGCGACTCCTTCGTGATGCTGTCGTTTATTACTCTCGCGAAGTATTGAGGTTGCGATATTCTGATCCTACAGTAAGCGTGGTAGGCGAAGGAGGGAAAAGAAAAGCTCCAGCAACAGAGCAATAACCCAAACGCGCAGCACCAGCGCATACAACCCCATCCCGGAAAGCCGCGGCTAAAGCTCCTGAAGCTGGAGATGCTCCAGACTTCCCATTTCCAATAGATGAAGTCATTGAACTCCTGGAAGCATGGATTCAAGATGATGCAATCAAGCTACCTCCTCTTAGACGCCCGCCAACTGAAGAAGAGATGGTGAATCCCAAATACTGTCGTTATCACAGGTTTTTCAATCACCCAACCAGTGACTGTAACAAGTTGAAGCGCATTTTCAAAGAGAAGATGGATGCGGGAGAACTTCAACTGGGAAATGAATGAGTCAACAGAGACCTCCTTCCTTTCAGGAGTTGCATGATTTCTGGGGAATCTGTTCACAAGACTGTGCAGTCTATGATGGAACGGTTGTGTGAAATTCTGTATTTCTCTAAGGCACGGTGTCAATACATTTTTGGGTCTCTTAACCGTGTCGTATCGGGCAAGCGTCTGTTTCCAGTTAAGGAAGTTGCTCCTAAGCCTCAATCATTCATAGGAAACGCGAGATGTAACTGGGGACTCCTAACCGTCGCTCGCTTGAAGGATGTTGAATTCGACAACGTGCTGATTGATGTAGTATCTGATTTCAACATCGTCACCGTCAAGGCCCTGAAATCCGCAAAGATCTCAAAGCAAGACGTTGTTCATTGCCCAACCACAATTAAAAATTCTAAAGGAGAGTCCAGAGACACTTATGGGTACACCGACCTCGATATCAAGATAGGAGACTCTCAGACATGCGGTAAGTTTCATATTGTGAAAGATTACCCGAACTATGATATAATTCTGGGCCTCTCATGGGTGCACGACAACAAAGCAAAGTTAGGAGTGTGTCCTTTGCCAGTGTCTATACCTGAGAGGATCTCCAACAATCCATCCAATCCCGAAAATTATTTGATGTCGTATCAATCACTCACAAATGTGACACAATTACCTGGAGAGAGCCCGTCAGCATACGTTAGAAGATTCCGTACCCAAGTAAGTCTCATCGAACAAACCTTTTTGCAACCAGTCACTCCTCCTTCTGATAAGTCTCGGGGACTCGCTTCAATCAACAACCCAGCCGCCACTAGGAGATGTGAATGGGATGATGGTCCTTTCAAACGCTTTGTCAAAAGTTTATAAGCTGTCTCAATTAAAGATGACAAGCCCAAGGACCAAGTAGTTGTGCAACACCCAAACCCATTTCAAATTGGAGATCTGGTAACAAAGGCGACCGTGTTTCAAGTTGGGGATGTGACAGTGAAAATGACCGCTCAGTCTGATTCACCTACGGAAAAGGAAGATAAGCAATACCTGGTGGCAGATGTTATCTTAGGCGGTTACTGCAAGCTCATCAATGCTGACAAACTGGAAGGCGTGACGATTCACTCACGATGGCTCAAACCCCACAATACCTAAAAACGCTATACTACCATCTCCTCCAGCGTTCTCCATACTTAAAACGCTGTGCTACCTTCTCCTCCAGCGTTCGCTTTAGTATTTCTCCCAGCAATTTCCTCTTTCATGCAATATTTGTAATTCCTCCAAAATGATTGCCACTACTTGCATTCATAATTAGGGTTTCAATTTGTCAATTAATCAACGTATTATTTCCTTTTAGAAATCTCTTTACTCCTGAATCATGACACAAAGTCTTGAACAAACCTAAACCACTCATTACCCATCAGTTCAAACCAGAGAGACAAAACCCTAAAAGAAACATCTCATATCTTCCGAGAAACATCGAAGGAATACGCGCAGGAAGAAAAGAAGCAGAGGAATTTTAACTATTATGGCAAACACTTCGAAGAGCAGTCTACTCCAACAATGAAGCAACTCCTCAATCACCACATGATTAGGCGAAATACAACACAATTGGAAGGCAGGCAGGTTCTTGACAAATCTCTGATTTTCATCATCGAATCCCTTTCGTTATTTTTTAGGGTTATATGTGATCATCATAAGGGAAAGTGCGCATTCACATGAGAACGCATCATCAAATATCATGGAGATGTTGTATCGCAACCTTACTGGAGAAACACCACAACTAGCGTTCCCGGATATCAAAGAGAAAATTATTAGATTAAACCCAGGCTCAACCACAAAACTACTGAGAGTACGAGAAGGAAATATCTACAAAACCATTGAAAGTGCTCAACTACAAATGAAAGCAACAAAGGGAAACTTTAGACATTGGAAGTATCGACAGTGTCTTCACTGGCGCTTTCATTGGAAGCTGCTTCAACATTTTCATTACAAGCCACCGTTGTGTCCTCTCTGGAATCCACATCGACTTCCCCTTTTGATTCCGCTTCGATGATTTCCTCAACATCCGCTTCAATATTCCCTCCAAGAGATGCGCCGCCCTTGGAAGCAGCTTCAACATCTTCATCCTTGGAAGTTGCTTCAATATCCTCTTTAGATGCCGCTACCATGATCTCCTCAGCAGCCACTTCAGTGTTCCCTCCGGTGATTGCTTCAATACCCTACACGGAATCTACATTGACCTCTCCCTCAGGAACTGCCCCAACAGCCTTCTGAGGATACTCTGGTTCGTCCATGTCATAATCGAGGATGATGAATCCGTTACAAACAGGGTAATCATACTTGTTTTCACCGTAAGGGCTCTGATGCTCGATCCTTCGCTGCTTTAGCCGAGCTGCAAACCTTTCAGCTCTCGCACTCGGCAGCTGAGACGCTTCGCCGCGCCTCTATTCTTCCTCCATGCCGACCGAAGTCAAGAAAGCCTGAACACGCTCCCGAATGAAACGTAGTTGCAGAAGAGACGAACCCTGTATGGCACGATCAGCTTCACGAAATGGAGGATCTATTTTTGCCATCAACTCCTCGAACGCGCTAGCCTCAGGTTTGTCGACTTCGAAGCTCTTCTCTGGAGAAGTAAAAGAGTAATCATCACCAGCAATTCCCATCATACACTGCAAAAAGGGATTTATGATCATACCGACAGCTGGTAAATAAAATCGTTATTATGAATCAAAATTTGCACAATGAACAAAGAGCAATACCTGGAATGAGGAAAAGAAGCAATCCTGTGATGAGAAAAGGATCTGGTATCTTCTTTATATTCCACAAATTAGCAAGATCCTGGGAAGAAAAGGAGTCTCTACTTGCCGTGTATAAAGGCTCCGGATACGGGATAACAAGCAAGTAGATACTAATCTATTTGATGATAACCGACGTGCGAAGGAAACGTGCCCTACTCAAGAACCGAGCCAGCCTCTATCCTGGTAATGTGCATCGACCTTGTCATGTGAATTTCTTTATCTGTCACCATCTAGTGCTTACCCCACAACAATGTCACTTTTACGTGCTAAGCAGGGGACTTAATGTTGATGGTGGTTTTTAGTTCAGGGTCAAAATCGTGAAATCATGTATTTAATGCGCTGTCATCTTGCAAAGGAGTAAATGCCATTTAAAAAATTAATGAGTGTTTAAGCCTCTTTACTTATACATGTATCGAGTAATTCGATATATTTATGAAATTTATCAGAATGGTTCATCAATCCCAGATATCTTACAAATTTCAACTTATCGTGTTAGTTATTAATGCATGACTCGCCTAGTATTTTCCATGATATGTTCTCAGCCGAACTCTCATTATTGACATGACATGACGATGAAGTGTTCACTCTCAGCAGAGTAGCATGAATCTCCCGAAGTGCCAGTATTGAGATCTGCATGAAAATACCCACAGCATGAAAATACCCACACGGGCTACATCACTCTCTAACAAAGAGATCAATGCGTTCACGCACTTTTAAAGTTAATGTGATCGAACAAATATTTATTCTTAAAGAAAATCTAGACTGTTAATGTCAGTCTCAGAAAAGATCACGGACACACAACTTGGCCGCACGATTTAACAAGCATAGCTTACTCCTAACAGAATTAGGCAACCACCGCAGTGACCACCGGCGGGCCCACTAGTGGCCTAGCTGATTGAGTCCCACTCTCTTAGCCACGAAGTGCTTTGAACGCCGATCCCAAATATGGGAGATCGCGCTGCATAAGAATAGCTCGAACGAGCTAAGACCGTAAAAAACGGTCTCAAAAGCTATCATTCCCGTCCAACTTCACCGTCCTAGTTGGACGACTTTGATCGCACTCCAAACGACCAAGGAAGTATCAATGCGTTCGCTACCGGCCCAAAAGTATCCTCTACCGATCGACTTGCTCATGAGAAGTTAATCATACACCAAATCGATCGATTGAACTAGGGTGGACGCGGATGCTTTAAAGCCCTAATCGGTGTTTATGACAACGCATTACTGTCGCAAATTAATCACGGTCGTCCATCTTCGTCAGCCTAGTTGGACGGCCCAGATCTAATTTTAGACAACCAACAAGATGCTAACATGTTTACCGTCGACCCAACTCCATTGTTGGTTGATCGACTTGCTCATAGCAAGCTTGGAACACATAGAATCGTTCACCCAAAGTAGGGTGAACGCGCAACTTTGAAACCCTAAATTGGCGATTACGGTTGTATGTTACTGTCGCAAATCGATCTTGACCACTCCTCTTCGCCAGCCGATTTGAGTGGCTTAGATTTAATCTTAAACGACCCCGAAGATGTCAACGTTATCACTGTGGACCCACCTTTACACGTGATTGACCGGCCTACGCAAACTAGGGCTCAATGCCTCAAAACGCTCGCTAAAAAGGGAGTTGGCCGATCGACCCCAAAACCCTAAAATTGCGTTAAACGGCATTGAACAACTGCCGCAAATCGATCACGACCATCCAACTTCGCCAGCCTAGTTGGATGGTATAGATCTATTTTTAGAGAACAAGCAAAGCAACATTGTGAAGACCGGCTATCCTTCTTCTACATGAGGCGATCGGCCAAGTAATGGCATGTACCTAGAGCCACCAAACGATTACCCAAAGGTGGTCGATCATGCTTCCTCTTTTAAGACGCTTATTCGCGACTTATTTAATCAAGCTCAAAAATAATGATGCTTCATACACATCGATTAATTTAAACTGCTTTACATGCGTCGAATACATACATATTTTATTTTGGCCTCATAAACAACTTAGTTGTTTCACCTAATAGCACCATGCTATTCTCCGTGGGTCCCACGACCCACTTATTCGAGACATCAAACATGTCACAAACTGGGGGATGCTTACTAGGGTATTGGTCTGGCGGTTTACAGCGTGCGGCGTTCAATGCGCCCGTTACGAGAACGTGTTAGGAGGCATGGACGGTTAACGATGATGAGGGAAGTGGGCCAAGGCTTGATCGTGTGACAATCACTTACACGAACCCACTACTCCATCACTCAACTTCCTCCACTTCCTACGAGATGAAGATTGCGCTCAAATGACTTGTATAAATAGGTTCTTCAACCTATCTTCAAAAAATAGAAAAAATCAAGTTGTTGTTAACACCGTATCCAGAAACACCAAGAACTGATAGCTTACATTGTGCGAGCCAGTTCAACATTCTGATACAAGTCATAAACAGCCAACACCTTCATAATCTCAAACACCTTCTCCGCTTCCCTCCCTAAGATCAACCCTTCTCCTTCACCTTGTGACCGAATTGAATCTGGAACGGCCATTTCTTGGTTTAGGCCAGAGTCTTACAGATTGATTTCTCGAACCTAAAAGCATTCCCGTGCAGTGCATTTGTTTAGGGTTTGAATTCATTTCTCATCAACACACCCCAAATTACCAAAAATAGCAGAATCAGTTTTTACCATAAATAACTGTCTAGTTGATTCTATTGGATTTATATTGGAGTTAGTCTATACAGATTTCTAAGATAAATATTGGGTGTGGTTGTTAGACCCACGCTTTTTCAATTGGTATCAGAGCAGGCATACACGTTTAAGACCTCATAAGTTTGTGTTTGTAGCGATCTGACTCTATGAAAAATATTGCTATCTCTGACAACGCAACACCAGTTCAAAATCACTCTGATTTGGTTCAAAATATTGAATCGTCTGAGAAGTCTCCCATATCTTCTCCCTTGACGGAAACTATGTTCAACTGGGAAAAATGCCTAGATGAACAGTTGGATGATATTTCAGATGAAAGTGATTCAGAAGAGGAAAAAAGTGTTGATGAGGAAGTCTCTCAATTTATCAAGCTCTTTGACCATATCTTAAAAGGAAAAAAGTCAACAGCTTGCTTGGCTGAATATCTGACACCTCTCTGTCAAGAAAATAGGAAATAGAGAAAACTCTTTAAGGGTTATGATTGTGGTTACAAACTCTTACAATCTACTATTAAAGATCGTGAAGAAGATGTACGTTCAAAAAGGTCTAAATGTGATAATCTTCGTCTAAATCTCTTTATGTTGAAGGAAAGACTTGCAGAATATGAAGCAACATATAAATCTCAACAAAAATGTTTTAACGACAGAGAAATCAGTCTTCTCGCCAGAGAAAAACAATTGGAGGCTGATCTAAGTGCTGCTCGTGATAAGGACAATTCACTGGAAGAGAATCTAAAAAGATTCAATGCTAGCTCTACAAAATTATCCTCTATGCTAGGAGCATGTAAAGAACATCGTGATACACGTTGAAAATGCGGGGGTCTAACAACCACACCCAACAATTCGTTTGGCAATCTGAGAGGACTTACTCCAATACACTTTCTAGAGAATCAACTAGACATTCAGACTCAATCTAGATTAAAGTATATTAAAGAGTTTAATATCTCTAACTCTTAATTCAATCCGCAATCAACAAATAGAAATCTGCGAGCCTGATTGAATGTAAGAGGAGTAACTTGAACGATACCAAAAACCAATGTTCAAGTGTCAATCAATGTAAATCAACAACCAAAGGTTGGATATTCTAATTGATTGATCTTAACGCATAACCTGTGATATTTCAATTATATAACAAAATATAATGCGGAAAAGAAATAACACAGACACAAGAATTTTGTTAACGAGGTGTTGATGGTGATTTTTAGCTTAGGGTTAAAATCGTAAAACATTAAACCCTAGCAGACAGTGATGTCACAACATTTAAAGTAACAAGCATTTACTAGGCACATTTACTAAAACCTTTAATGTGTCCCTAAATAATTATCGTGGTATCTTTTTCAAATTAGGGTTACGACAAGCCAAACCCTAATTCCCACGTGTGCCAATGGCAAATCATGCAAGCCACACCGACCGCGCCAAAGCATGCCAACCATGATAGCCGCACCTTTGTGCCAATGGCAAATCATGCCAGCCACACCGACCGCGCCAAAGCATGCCAACCATGCTAGACGCACCTCTGTGCCAATGGCAAATCATGCCAGCCACACCGACCGCGCCAAAGCATGCCAACCATGCTAGCCGCACCTCTGTGCCAATGGAAAATCATTCCAGCCACACCGACCGCGCCAAAGCATGCCAACCATGCTAGCCGCACCTCTGTGCCAATGGCAAATCATGCCATCCACACCGACCGCGCCAAAAGCATGCCAACCATGCTAGCCGCACCTCTGTGCCAATGGCACATCATGCCAGCCACACCGACCGCGCCAAAGCATGCCAACCATGCTAGCCGCACCTCTGTGCCAATGGCAAATCATGCCAGCCACACCGCCCGCGCCAAAAGCATGCAACCATGCTAGCCGCACCTCTGTGCCAATGGCAAATCATGCCAGCCACACCGACCGCGCCAAAGCATGCCAGCCATGCTAGCCGCACCTCCGTGCCAATGGCAAATCATGCCATCCACACCTACTACGCCATGCCAAACGCACCTCGCCATGGCCCCATTCCGCGCCACCATGTTGGCCTTCACTACGCGGCTATCAAAACGAAGGCGTGCAACAATCAACGGTTTCCCTTCAATCCCAAGAGAAAATCCTGGCCGTCTAAGGTTACCAAATGACCTTTGCCCCAAAACCCTAGCTTGGTCACGCACCTAGCCCAAGCTAGCCACGCCATGCGCCTATGGCAAACCCTTGGCCCCACATGCCAAGCCAAAACCGCACCTAGCCCAAGCTAGTCACGCCATGCGCCTATGGAAAACCCTTGGCCCCACATGCCAAGCCAAAACCGCACCTAGCCAAATCTAGCCACGCCCAAGGCGAACCCTTGGCCCCACATGCCAAGCCAAAACCGCACCTAGCCCAAGCTAGCCACGCCATGCGCCTATGGCAAACCATTGGCCCCACATGCTAAGCCAAAACCGCACCTAGCCCAAGCTAGTCACGTCATGCGCCTATGGCAAACCCTTGGCCCCACATGCCAAGCCAAAACCGCACCTAGCCAAAGCTAGCCACGCCCAAGGCGAACCCTTGGCCCCACATGCCAATCCAAACCAAACCTAGCCAAGCTAGCCGCGCCATGCCAAACGCACTTTGCCTTGGCCCTAGCCATGTTAGTCACATCATGCCAAGCCAAACGCCCTTGCCTTGGCCCTAGCCACGCCATAGGCCCATGGAAAACACTTGGCCCCACATGCCAAGCCAAAATCGCACCTAGCCAAAGCTATCCACGCCCAAGGCGAACCTTTGGCCCCACATGCCAAGCCTAAGCACACCTAGCCGCGCCACCATGTTGGCCTTCCCTACGCGGCTACCAAAACGAAGGCGTGCAACAATCAACGGTGGCCCTTCAATCCCAGGAGAAAATCCTAGCCATATGGTAACCTTTGGCCCGAAAACCTAAGTTTGGCCACGCCAAACCTTGCCATGCCAACGGCAATCCAACCTAGCTGCGCCACCACGTTGGACCTCACTACGCGGCTACCAAAACGAAGGCGTGCAACGATCAACGGTTGCCCTTCCTCTCAAGATGCATAATCTCGACCGTCGAAGGTCACCAGGCTGGCAAGTTTCCCGAGCTTGACTTGCCAAGCCACAACAACGTGCTACATGTTTTCCAAAACATTCGAGACATCAACACAAACTAGGGGATCCTCTTTGGGTATTGGTTTGGCGGTTTACAGCGTGCGGCGTACACTACGCCCGTCATAAGGAAGTGTCATAAGGGTGAGGCGGTTAGTAAATACGAGAAGTTATGTGTGAAACGTTCATGGGACATAAAGCACATGCGTTAACAACTTTATGGGACATCAATTCCATAACTTTAGCAGTTTCATGCGTTAACCACTTTATGGAACATCAATTCCATGCATACGGTTACCACCTCCTCCCATTTACTTCCCAATTCCTTAATGAGACCAGGGTATGTTTTTACTCCGACTTGTATAAATAGGTCTTACCTATTTCCATTGAACAAAAAGTTCATACGGGAGATACAACACTCAGAAATACTTACTTGCTAGCTCACCTTGTTAGCTCTCTCACTTTTCTGATAACAAGTCATAGTAACCCAACTACTCTTCCAGAATCAACTATTCTGGTCTCACCACTTTCCTTGCTTCCCTCCCCAAAACCAACCCATTCTCCTCTACTTTGTGACCGAAGCAAGTCTAGAACGGCCATTTCTTGGTTTAGGCCGGACTTGTACAGATTGATCTCTCGAATCTAAAGTACTCCCTTGCAGTACATTATTTAGGGTTTAAATTATTTCTCACCTGCACACCCGCAATTACCGAAATCAGCAGAAACCATTTTCACCTACAAACAATTGGCGACCACAGAGGGAGGTTCGATCTTTCGGTTACAATGTCAATTTTGAACCAACGATCTCATTCTTCGACCCAGACGTCAAGATGGTAGAGAAAGGCGATCCACTCCGACTCAGTTACTCGAAGGCTAGATTATCAGTCATGACACGACAAGGGATGACTGGGGACTTCTCAGAGGCTGGAAGCAAAACGATCCGCCCGAGGGATTAACGGCGCGCTTATCGACAACTCAAGAACGACTCGGAAGACTCAAGCGACTTCCCATGACAATGTTTCTCGAAAACAAAAAACAAAAAAAAAAACTTGGTCCTACACCCGAAAGTTTATTCTCATCAGAAGACCTGAGAAACCGAGTAAGTCTTATATCTAGACAAAAATACGTGGTTTGATTTTTTCAAGTTCTGATAAAACCTATAGCCATGTTTCATCCCATGTCATCTACCAACACACGGTTCCATGGTTTTCCTGGGATGTCTGCGTCGCTTTCATTCATAGCCAAAGACAATTCAATTCTAAACATTTCATTCAAAAAAAAAATATATATAATCCAAAACCGTCAAGGTAGCATTTATCTATTAACCGGAGAAAATTAGAAAATCAAAAACCAAAACTAGGCGTCTCATTTTCCTTTCAAAAAAAAAAACCTAAAGATAAGAGGTCCAGAAGACAGATATATATTCAAGGGAAGTTTTCCAACAGCGGCTTGATCCTTTTGGCAAAGGCCTCCCTCGTGCTTTGGAGAGCCGCCCTCTTAAGTTTCAGCTTCCTGCACAACTTTTTGAATTCCGCTTCCTGCTTCTTCATCATGTCCGCGGAAGGACCTTCAACTGCTCCAGCCAACGACCTTTCAACATCTGAGAGACCTTCAACGAACCAAGGAATATTGAATTCGAAGCCCACGCACATGTCACGATGGAACTTCCAGCTCGAGATTACATCCTCAGAAATTGTATGACCAGTCACGTTGCACATCTCATCAATCGAAGACAAGGCTTCCTCCACACGCTTGACCAACGCATGTCGACTAGTGATCTTCTTAGTCGTGGAAATGTGACCATAGCTTTCCCAAATCTTGGTGTACAATGTCTCATGTTTAGCTGGCACGCTAAATCCACCAATCAACACGTGACCTGAGAAAGGGGCCAGATACGGAGGATTGAAGGTGGCACCTGCAACTGAATCAGCAACTGGTAGAAGATCCCTAACTACGATTTCACCCTCTGAAGTGCTCTCCTCCACCTGAGTCACGGCATCACCCTCGGGACGATGAATCTCCATGTCCAAGTCGCTAGCTGGCACAGTTTTCGCAGTGGGAAGTACGGCTACGTCTTTACTCTGGTGGTCTTCCACTTCAAGATCATCCCCAGGAACAGTTTCCTCCTAAAAATCAAAATTTAGTTTTACTGCAAAAAAAAAAAAAAAAAAAAAAAACCAGGGGAAAGAAGAAAACATGGAGGGGACTCACCGATTCGGCCAGATCGACTAGACGAAGATTCGACACTGCTATCGGAAGAATTTCTCTTGCCACCGCTAGACCTTGAACTCTCATCCTTTTCGAGTTCCGCGTCATCATGGGTAGGCTCTGCAACGCCGCTCTCTGTCTCAAAAAATGATGTTTTCTGACTGCTCGCATGTTTGGCAAAGGCGTTCGTACTTCATCGAGACCCCGGACGTAATACAAGGGCGCATTCTCAGAAAAGGAACAAGGAAATAAACGATCCAGGCCAAGGTCAAGAGGAGAGCCGTACGTACCCGCATATTAGATGAACTAAAAGTCGGCAGAACCGTGGAGTCTGACTGAAAGCCTCCCGCACGATCTTTAGATCTTCGTTCCTTCACCTGGAGACTATCTGCATTTGGACTAACGGATTTTCGCTTGGGATCCCTCAACATTGGATGTTCCGCTAAAATCGCAAGAGAAGGCTTATCCTGACGATTCTCTACCACATCATTCACGAATCCATGAATAGCAAGAAACTCATCCTGCCAAAATATGTTGTATTTGGAGGTCGTTGATGGATTCCGTTCCTCGAGAAAAGGCAGACTTTTACCCGACACAAGAGCACTAGCATCGAGAACATTTGATAACGGGATTTCTTGGACAACCGGCTGACGAACAAGTGGGACCCCTTGGTCAAAACCCATATGTCGATCAGCCCTATCAACATTGTAAGAGATCGCTTTGCAAGCTCCTCGAAAAAAAGATGGCACGTGGCCAGGCGTGCAGCTACGCATGAACACCACCTCTCCAACGCTCAGGCCCTCCTCATCAGAAGACAAAGACATATTCAAATCAGGAGCAAAGGTACTAATCTGAGTTATGGACGCATGCACCGGAGCCCATGGACGAAAATTAACCGCATACGAGTTTTCAAGAAACTTAATCGGCCGACCAGCTTTTCGGCGCTGCTCGACCAACGCAGATTCTGAGCCACCCCAAGACTCAGGAAGTATAGCCAACGGTTTCGGGGCATACTTCTCGAAATACTCCCACAACCATGCCTGGAGAAAGGCGGCATGAACATACGAATCCACTTTCATATGGCCGTTCGAGGCGTGCATGTCCGAAACCAGCTGATCCAGGTGTGCATACAGAGAACCAAGAAACAAACCACCGAGGGGGAGAGCGACGCCCTTTGTTAATTTTATGGCAAATATGATAAGTTCCTGTCTTATCTCTTTCTTGCCCGAGCCGTCATCAAAAATATCCCTGGATAGCCAAAGAGCCAAGAACGCCGCGACATGAAGTACGCTATTCTTCTGGTTCGACTCCAACTCGTCAGAAACCACCGAGACACCCACCATCATAAAAGCACTTCGCCTCTCGTTTTCCTTCCGAACGAATCCATTTGACTTCGCAACCAGGGGTGGCGCGAATTTCTTCTTCGTCTGCAGACATCCTGACATTGAGGTTTCCAATTACAGGAAGATTTAGCAAAGACACCACGCTCTCCAAAGAAATGGTCATTTCGCCCCACCTGCATCTGGGCGTATGGGTGTCTGGACACCATCTGGAAACAAAAGTAACCAACCCTGGAATGTCTTTCCTAATCTGAAGCACTGCGGAAGCCGCAACAGCGTCGACAATCTGCGCCCTGGTAAAATTGGTCTTTACAGGTTCCTGGTCCATCATAAATCGCGTCCATTTCTCAAAGGAATGCAACGGAATTGCAGGGATTTTAAAGTCGATGGAAGAGGCACGATATTCTTTCCTATGAAGGCAAAACCTCATTGCGCCTCTTGGCCGAACTGACCGATCCTCTCCTTCGCTTTCCGGGCTGGTCAGAAGGATCGGTACATATTGGGGATGGTTTCTCCTAATCGTGGATGATGCCGTGAAGAACTCGTCATCTATGTTTGGCTTGGAATTACTCCCATCCCTCGGTACCGCAGAAACTGTTGACATCTTAACCAAAATTCTCTTACATTGTTTCACCACTGCGATAACATCAATGGAACAAGAAGAGCAGGAATTATTACATAAAGAGTGTAGAAATTATTCTATTGGACGCAAGGGAGCCACCTCGGGCACAAACTAATTGGTTTCAAAGTCCTTTTGTGCATACGCGAAAGTGACTGGCAGACTCTGCATCACCACTACATGCAGCCGGAAACTCGCGCTCAGCCAGATAGACACACCCAAAAAAGGAGGGGACCATGCACACGGCTACACCAAGACAATGAGTAAACCCTAAAAAACTAGGTTTTCATGGAAAAGGGATAGCAATTACTATCGCGTGCTTACTTTGCACAGCGAGTTGAGGCGGTCAACATTACTACGGTCATGGGAAGGTACACCTACAACTAGGGTTCTTTCACCAACACAAGAAAACAAAAGAAAAAGCAAGTCACAGAGGAAGTATTGGAAGACATACCTAATCCGCTCGCCCGCTTCACCGCTACCAAGCAACAAAAGAAGAAACAATAAGGGTGTGAATCAAAGGGAGAGGCCATCCATCCTTTTTATAGGCGTGATACTTGGGAGTTCGAACAAGAAAAGGATTTCCAATTTTGAGCCAAGGAAGGAAAAGAGGAAACCGGTCCCGCAAAGACCAATTTCCACGTCCAAGACCACTCACGCCACACCATGGACCCACCACGCCTAGCCATCCTTGCACGTTCCACCATGCCATTGACGCGCCCCCCCCTGCCAAGCCATTCGCTCCATTGCCGCGACCCCACCACGCCTAGCCGTCCGTGTAAGTCTCGTCTTGCCAAGGCCACACTATGCCAAGCTGCCTGCTCCAATGTCGCGACCCTATCATCCGCGCGCGTTTGCCTCACCAAAACCACGCCACCTCTTGGCCCCTCGATCCAAGCCGTCCACTTGCGTCGCCTTCCAAGACCGCGCCCCCTTTTCCTTGGAGATGTACGATCAGACCAAGCCGGTAACTTTCATCTCACCACTCCACGGTCTGCATTCCCAGTACAACTTACGCAGGGCCGCCAACACAGGAAGCCCAAACTCTCTTTACCACTCAAAAAGGTTAGTCGTATTCTCCTGACCATCTCTGCAATGATTTACACCTCGATTTCGTCCTTGTCTGTCACCATAATATGCTTACCTCGCAACAAGGCACCTGTTCCGAGCTAAGCAGGGGACTTAATGTTGATGGTGGTTTTTAGCTTAGGGTTAAAATCGTAAAACACTAAACCCTAGCAGACAGTGATGTCACAACATTTAAAGTAACAAGCATTTACTATGCACATTTACTGAAACCTTTAATGTGTCCCTAAATAATTACCGGGGTATCTTTTTCAAATTAGGGTGACGGCAAGCCAAACCCTAATTCCCACGTGTGCCAATGGCAAATCATGCCAGCCACACCGACCGCGCCAAAGCATGCCAACCATCCTAGCCGCACCTTTGTGCCAATGGAAAATCATGCCAGCCACACCGACCGCGCCAAAGCATGCCAACCATGCTAGCCGCACCTCTGTGCCAATGGAAAATCATGCCACATGCTAGCCACACCGACCGCGCCAAATCATGCCAACCATGCTAGCCGCACCTCCGTGCCAATGAAAAATCATGCCATCCACACCTACTGCGCCATGCCAAACGCACCTCGCCATGGCCCCATGTCGCGCCACCATGTTGGCCTTCACTACGCGGCTATAAAAACGAAGGAGTGCAACAATCAACGGTTGCCCTTCAATCCCAGGAGAAAATCCTGGCCTTCTAAGGTTACCAAACGACCTTTGCCCCCAAACCCTAGCTTGGTCACGCACCTAGCCCAAGCTAGCCACGCCATGCGCCTATGGCAAACCCTTGGCCCCACATGCCAAGCCAAAACCGCACCTAGCCCAAGCTAGTCACGCCATGCGCCTATGGCAAACCCTTGGCCCCACATGCCAAGCCAAAACTGGACCTAGCCAAATCTAGCCACGCCCAAGGCGAACCCTTGGCCCCACATGCCAAGCCAAAACCGCACCTAGCCCAAGCTAGTCACGCCATGCGCCTATGGCAAACCCTTGGCCCCACATACCAAGCCAAAACCGCACCTAGCCAAAGCTAGCCACGCCCAAGGCGAACCCTTGGCCCCACATGCCAAGCCAAACCAAACCTAGACAAGCTAGCTGCGCCATGCCAAACGCACTTTGCCTTGGCCCTAGCCATGTTAGTCACATCATTCCAAGCCAAACGCCCTTGCCTTGGCCCTAGCCACGCCATACGCCCATGGAAAACCCTTGGCCCCACATGCCAAGCCAAAATCGCACCTAGCCAAAGCTAGCCACGTCCAAGGCGAACCCTTGGCCCCACATGCCAAGCCTAACCACACCCTAGCCGCGCCACCCTGTTGGCCTTCCCTACACGGCCACCAAAACGAAGGCGTGCAACAATCAACGGTTGCCCTTCAAACCTATGAGCAAATTCTAGCCATCCAAGGTTACCAGACGACACATGGTAACCTTTGGCCCGAAAACCTAAGTTTGGCCACGCCAAACCTTGCCATGCCAACGGCATGCCAACCTAGCCGCGCCACCACGTTGGCCTTCACTATGCGGCTACCAAAATGAAGGCATGCAACAATCAACGGTGGCCCTTCAATCCCAGGAGCAAATCCTAGCCATCCAAGGTTACCAGACGACACATGGTAACCTTTGGCCCGAGAACCTAAGTTTGGCCATGCCAAACCTTGCCATGCCAACCTAGCCGCGCCACCACATTGTCCCTCACTACGCGGCTACCAAAACGAAGGCGTGCAATGATCAACGGTTGCCCCTCCTCTAAAGATGAAAAATCTCGACCATCGAAGGTCACCAGGCTGGCAAGTTTCCCGAATTTGACTTTCCAAGCCACAACAACATGCTACATGTTTTCCAAAACATTCAAGACATCAACACAAACAGGGGGATCCTCTTTGGGTATTGGTTTGGCGGTTTACAGCGTGCGGCGTACACTACGCCCGTCATAAGGAAGTGTCATAAGGGTGAGGCGGTTAGTAAATACAGGAAGTTATGTGTGAAACGTTCATGGGACATAAAGCACATGCGTTAACAACTTTATGGGACATCAATTCCATAACGTTAGCAGTTTCATGAAAACCAGTTAACCACTTTATGGAACATCAATTCCATGCATACGGTTACCACCTCCTCCCATTTACTTCCCCACTCCTTAATGAAACCAGGGTACGTTTTTACTCCGACTTGTATAAATAGGTCTTACCTATTTCCATTGAACAACAAGTTCATATGGGAGATACAACACTCAGAAATACTTACTTTCTAGCTCACCTTGTTAGATCTCTCACTTTTCTGATAACAAGTCGTAGTAACCCAACTGCTCTTCCAGAATCAACTATTCTGGTCTCATCACTTTCCTTGCTTCCCTCCCCAAAACCAACCCATTCTCCTCCACTTTGTGACCGAAGCAAGTCTGGAACGGTCATTTCTTGGTTTAGGCCGGACTTGTACATATTGATCTCTCGAATCTAAAGTACTCCCTTGCAATACATTATTTAGGGTTTAAATTGTTTCTCACCTGCACACCCGCAATTACCGAAATCAGCAGAAACCATTTTCACCTACAAACACGAGGAAACCGAAAATGCAGAAAAACCCCGAGACCTAGTCCAGATTGCACACCACACTGTATTAAGCCGCTACAGACACTAGCCTACTACCAATTAACTTCGGACTGGACTGTAGTTGAACCCTAATCAATCACACACTGATTCAAGGTATAGTTGCGCTCCTTATGTCTCTGATCCCAGCAGGATACTACGCACTTGATTCCCTTAGCTAATCTCACCCACAACTAAGAGTTGTTACAACCCAAAGTCGAAGACTTGGGAGACAAATCTGTCTCACACAGAAAAGTCTATAGGATTGAATAAATCTGTCTCCCATAAAAATACCCAAGAGTTTTTGTTCCGTCTTTTGATAAATCAAGGTGCACAGGACAATTGATAAACCGGACTTATATTCCCGAAGAACAGCCTAGTATTATCAATCACCTCACAATAAACTTAATCGACTAGCGAAACAAGTTATTTTGGAATCACAAACGATGAGACGAAAATTGTTTGTGATTACTTTTCTATCTTGCCTATCGGAGATATAAAATCTCGAGCTAATTATTTCAATTGCACTCAACACGATGGAAACAACAAGATCAGATCACGCAACTACAAAGATAATAGTTGGGTCTGGCTTCACAATCCCAATGAAGTCTTCAAGTCGTTAACCTACAGGGTCTCGAGAAGAAACCTAAGGTTAAAGGAGAATCGACTCTAGTTATGCAACTAGTAACACACAAGAGGTGTGGGGATTAGGTTTCCCAGTTGCTAGAGTTCTCCTTTATATAGTTTTTCAAATTAGGGTTTGCAATCCAAGTTACCTTGGTAACAAAGCATTCAATATTCACCGTTAGATGAAAAACCTAATTCAACCAAGCTAATATCTTTCAACTGTTAGATCGAACTTAGCTTGTTACACACAAATTAAATGTACCCTCATTTAGGTTTATGTAGCCGTACATAAACGTTTACACCAGGTTGGTTCACAAATAGTTAACTGAGGTTAGCCATATGATTAATCTCATATCAACCTTATTCATCTTAACCATAACTAGTTCAAATGACTAAAATGAAACTAGTTAAAGAGTTGTTCAATTTTTTATAAAAACACAATTGAAATGAAATCGGTTTGATTTACTTGAATCAATCATGAACATTATAGCCATGGTTTGCAAAGATTGCATTCCTTATGATTTAAATGTTTAAGTTCATAAACTTGACCGATTTGACAAAGTAACCAGCTTAAGTAAGTATGCGTACCGGTATGCGTACTTAAGCAACCGGTATTTTGAGTTTGTAAAGTTTTCAAACTCAGCAGAAATTTTCGGTTCAAAAACTTCCGCCAGTAGGTGACTGGTTTGTGAATTTTACAAAACCAAACTCAGCGGAAATTCTCGGTTTGAGAACTTCCACCAGTATGCGTACATGTACTCATACTTAACCTGTCTCCTTCACCAATTTCGTATACACACATATGCATACTCTTGGCTTCCGGTTTATGGACTTATACACTAATGTGCGAACACACTATATATGCTTATATCCAAAATGGTTACATCATCAACTCTTTATTTCAATCATTGAAACATTCTTCTATAATGTCAATAGTCGTTTTCACACACTATTAGCATCAAACCAATTTTCAAGATATTGAAATAATCATTATTGAAACCTTCCAAGTCTTACACCGAATGATTATATCACACAAACCATGTAAGATGTTACTCGGCAATTTTCTCATGATATAAGATGAACTTGGTCGAAGCGAAAGCTTACCAACACATATTTCGAGAAATATGTAAGCGAGATATACTCAGCTCGAAATCTCAAATGTGTATATCGAAAACTATATCGTAACACGACTTATGTCTCAATATAGGAGATAGTATAAATAGACTTTCCAAGTGATAGATAAGTTCAAGTCTCCACATAACTTTTGTCGAAAAAGTTCCACAAGCTTCCCTTAGTAGTTCTTCGTCTTCAAGAGATGAACGTCGAGATATTTAAGCTCAACTACACTATCTATGTCCTAGTCCGAGACATCTACAAATAGGATAGAAATCAATACTTATATTTTTGATCACTAACATTGACAAACATGCTTGAGATAGCAACGCATGCGAGTTTGACCGAGCAATGCTCTAACAATCCCCCCCTTTGTTAATTTTAGTGACAAAAGTATCAATACATATGGATTACAAAAAAGATAAAAAAAAACAAGCTTCTTATCCACCTGCTTGATCTCCATGGCATCTTCAACACGACTCGAAATCTTCGTCACTTCCAAGTACTCCATGATCCTAAAGGTTGTAAGTTCAGCATCACAGTTGTTGAGATCCGTAGCTATTACAATGAGAAAACAAAATGCTCTCAATCATTGTTATACAGTGTCATAGTATTATTACACAACATCAAAGTTCAATTGTATCACAACTTTGACAATATCACTATGGTGATATGTGTGACGGACCTGAAAATTACGCCTTTGGCGCATTTCCCCGCAGGCCGTAACTCCCCCGATGCGCCATGATGAAGCTACGATCCGGGCCTTAGGGATAGGAAAATGCACGTCCATTTGCCCTTGCAAGCATGCTCGTGGAGCATGACGCAGCTAACTTAGCTTCCACACCGTTCCAACTTACCCTTGTCCCGCAAAAGGGTTTAAGGCCATAAGGCCAATGCCAATGTATTTTTCATGCATCTCTGTCTTTGCCTTTACGTAGGGAATTCATCACTGAATTTCCTAGCTAGCTGAGCAACCATCATATTGTCGTGTCTTGTCCAGGCATAAGCCTTGGACTTTGGCGTAGGCCGCACCAAGCCCTTGCCATTTCCTACGTTACCTCACTTACCAACTCTTTATAACTTGATAGGAAGTATGAGCATCCACTTACTGGCATGCAACTAAGCCTCATCAAGTCTGGCCATAATCATCTCTTGCGTCGAGCTACCGAGCTTAGATGATATGAGGGGCCAACGTGCTGGACCAGCAATGCTGCAACTCATTGCGTCTGCCTACGTACCCTTCCCTACTCTAAAGGGATCAATCACAGACTGTAGTTCATCCTCGAAGGGACAAGTAACTTAATCCAACTCGTTTGCAGGGCCGAGGCCAAGTAATAATGGTAATGGCCTAGTCCGTATAGGCCGTATCACCAAAATACATGCAAGTGATGCATGTTTGGTCCGCAATATGGCATAACGATGCCTAAGCATCAAATGCCCTTTTCGCGAGGATACGCAACTATAAATGAGCCTTAGGCATCATTTATACTCTTCCGACTAAGCTATGAAGCTTACTTGGTACATAGTCCGCATATGCACCCTCAACCAACTACCCCTCCCTATATATGTTAATTTGACATTTTTACAACTCTGATTAGGGGACCAAAAATCTTTCATCAACTCCCCATTTACTATTCATGGTCATTGCCATGTATTTTCCTGAATAACCGGCCAAGATGGATGCACATTCAGTTCTGGCTTACATGCCAGTTCCACTGTCCGGCCAGGATGGCTGAACATTTCCCGAGCCAAACCCGATGAAGGGCCGTGATGGCTGTATTTCCGACTTTGGCCCATAGGCCACACCAATGTCCAGCCATGATGGATGTACATTACCAACCCGATCTCCAGCCATGTTGGCTGTCCACTGCCAACCCGATGTCCAGCCATGTTGGCTGTACATATCCAACTCGATGTCCAGCCATGTTGGTTGTACATTTTCAAGGTCATCTACCCAACTGACCTAATGCATCATTTGATGCAAGATTGGCTCTTGGCCAATGTAGCTTCCAACCAATGCCATATTGGCCTTAGCCAATATGCATATGCGATGTGCCTTACTTGGCACCATATATAGCCTAGGGCCAAATGCATCTCACCATGCAAAGGAAGCTTTGGATGAAGCTTCATCACAAGCAAATGGCGCATCTTTTAGCATGCGCCATGCTAAAAACACGGGGTGTTACAATATGAATCACTCCCCCTTGCATAATGATCCGTAAACCATATGTATTTGTAGTGTGAACTACACATTAATTCTCCCACTTTTTGTCAAAAAAATTGGCAAAGGTACGAAAATTAGTGGGATCCTAATGAAATTTCCACGGAGATACATCATGACCAAAAGGTGTATTAACATACCAACAAATTTAGATGCAATCATAAAGTCGAAGCTAAATGCATTCATCAAGGAGTTATGAAGATACAAGATAACCCCTAAAAATTCCACAGCCGCACTCCCCACAAAGATATGGCAATTAAGCATAAGTTCAAAAGAACTCTCCCCCATAAAATGTCATCCCCGAAGGAACAACAAAGGCGACCTTACTTTCACAAGAAAAGAAGGATTTCATTTCGGACAAACAAATCACATGAAAACATGAATTTGTATCCAAAAATATTCAATTGAAATAACCACAAGAGAACCCATAGTTAGTTCAATCGAAAAAATACAACCAAATTAATCACAAGAGAACCCATGATTAATTCAATTGAAATACACAACCAAATTAACCACAAAAAGTGATCAATTTAATTGTTCATGCTCGACATAAGCGAACTTTCGGAGCAACAACTAAAATAACCAAAAGACTAATTAAATTAGTTGATCATGTTCGACATAGGGAACCTCACGGAGCAACAACTAAGTTAATCACAAGAGAATAATCAACTCAGTCAATTATGCTCAACATAAGAAACCTTATGGAACAACACAGTAGATGCACAAGGATTGTGGATCGGAGATCGACCAAATACTGCGAAATAGACAAGGATTCATTCTATTTTTCATCACTATTTGCACAATGACATATAATAGACTTAATCCTTGTACACAAAAGTTTTATCCTTTATTTTTATCAAAAATGACATAAAAGGCTTTAACTTTAGTAATGTCAAAAGTTCATTCTATCTTCCATCAATACATTCATATCGACATAATAGAGATAACTTTTGAACAAGTATGGGACAATTACAGGTTCACGGACGTAAACAACATATCCCATAACAATTTGCAATATATAAAATCATAAAGATTAAAAGTGCAAAAATCATCTTCCAAAAAATACTTTAGAATTTAAGTAAATAAATCTAAAAACAATGAAGATGAAAATCGTTGGACATAGCTATGTGTACTCACAATAATGGCTATTCCAATCCCTAGTTATTCTTCTAAAAACATAACAAAGAAGATTTACTAGACATAATAAAATTAGACAAGATCAGCAACCATGGAACGGACAAGGGCGAGTTCATCAGTTGCTTTCTTTAGCTCATCCTTCAAAAACACTAGATTTTTTGATGCAATCTCGAGATGTTCACGCACGACCTCAAAGTCTTGAAGAAGATTTCCAACCAATTGAACAGACATCTGGATTGGAAGATCTTTTTCATGATCAATTGCTTTATAGAAAATAACAGGAATGGGATCATTATCAAGTTCAAAGGTCATCTCATCAAAGTTGTCTTCCTTTTTGCTTCCTTCCATTGTGCACTTGCTCAACTAATCTTAGTAGAACTCTTGGCGTTACCGTACCATTATACGTGTATCATAAACTTGATACATATTTAAAGGAAAAAATCCACAAGAGAAACTAGGGTTTCTTGTATATGTTTGGTAACGGCCCTGTGTGCATAAGTACATGGTTAAGACTCATGGCGAGGTCTATTAACAGATGGAGTAATCAAGTTAGGGAGAATGACAGGAATCATTGAAAGGTGACTCGACTGTCATTCTAGGAAGAAGAACTAGTGCATCTTAAGAAGGCATTAAGCTGTTTTTAAGTAACTACAGGAAAAATATTATCATCACAATACAGCATAGACCATTTTTCAAGAAGAAGATCTTCATTGAGAGTTATGTGTATCTTCTCACTGGTCTATAGAGAGGATACACATAACTGAATAGTCAAGTTGTATTTTGATGAACATGAAGTTCATCAAAGGTGTTGATACACTCCTTTATACTTTCCTCCCTTATACTAGAATTAATAGGAGAAAGACAAGAGTTACCTGGATCAGTTGCTTTCCTTGCCTTCTTGATCTTGCGCTTGAGACCGTTGATAGTGGTCTTGAGTTCCGAGACACGATTATTAATATGAATGTAATCAGGGACACTTATTCCAAAGGCAAGATCATTGTTGAGCGAAAGAGAGGGCTTTGAAGAAGTTTTCTTTCGTCGACATCTTTTCTTTCTAACGGGATTTTCAGATTTATCAGTCATCCATATAACCTTGTTCCTTTTGCCATTGTAAGTGGAGGAACGGTTATATTTATCCTCAAGAACTGGTCCATTTGGAAACTTTTCTTGATTGTGGAATGAATTTCTACCTGAACACTGAGGAACTGGTTTAACTACTTCTTTGGACATCCATATGAGAATGTTGTGAAGTTTTTCATTCCTTAGATGAAGATAACATCTTTTTTCGATGTGACCTTTCTTACCGCAATAAAAGCAGTTGATTGGACGATTTATATTCGTTCTCAACTGAGTTGTTCTTGTAGGCTCACGTTCTTGACTTTCAGAAACATCTACGGCATGAAGAAGGTTTTTAGCCTTGACAAAACACGTCTTACCACTACTTGGAGCTTCTATTCCTTTATAGCCCAGACCACGTGTATCACGATGTTCTTTACATGCTCCAAGCATAGAAGATAGTTTTGTAGAGCTATAATCAAATTTTTTTCAAATTTTCTTCTAAGGCCTTGACCTTCTTATAAGCCATCCTCAGATCAGTTTCCAATTGTTTTTCTCTTAATAAATGCCTTTTCTCTGATGTTAAAACACTCTTGTTGGGAGACACAACTTGCATTGACTTCTGCTAGTCTTTCTTCCAACGTAATGAGATTTTGACGAAGACCATCACATTCAGAATTCTTTGAACATATGTCTTCGTTACTGTCTTTAGGAGCAGCTTGTAATAAGCTATATCTCTTAAAGAGTTTTCTCAATTTTCGGTTTTCAACACAGAGAGGAGTTAAAAATTTATTCAAGCAGGATGTTGACTTATTTTTCTTCAGGAGATGAGCAAAGAGAATAATGTACTGAGAGACTTCTTCTTCGATATTTTGTCCTTCTTCTGAGTCACTTTCATCAAGAAGATCATTTAACTGTTCATCAAGACTGGCTTCCCAGTTAAATGTGGATTTAGAAAAAGATGCAGAAATTGCATTCTCAGTGGAGCCGGGACAATTAACTGGTAGGCCTGGAAATGGTTTCTATTTATCCTAATTGTGATAACCGCAAGTGCACGGTGTCTACAATGTAGACAGTGGCAAATACGGGTCGATCCCACAAGGACTTGTGGTGCTATAGTTGATCTCTGGCTTCCTAAACTGAATTTCTAAGATGATATGTAACACAATATTGGTTTTGTCGTGTGTCGAAGCGACTGAGTTTGAGTTGAAGTGACTCTAAACTAAAGTATCTAAATGGATTGTAACAATGTGGAAAGCGCCAGGGTGGTGAATCCACCTCTAGTCCTATGCTAAGGCTACCCAGACTCCATTCATGTCTTATACCTCCCTTTGAAGGCCTCAGGTGGAGGTATTCTTTAGCAAACTATCCTAATTTACTCCTAGTATAACTTGTCTTTTCACAGTACAAATTATCACAAGCTTATTTGGTTGTTGGCTAACTAATCACTCCTAAAGCAATTCAACTGTTGTCTCTAATTCATTCCTAGTATAGTTTGTCTTATCACAGTACAAACTATCACAAATGCAATTGATCCATACAGCATACAATCACTCTTCTCAATTAAGCATAACAAGACACAAATTTTGATTTGGATTAACTTAGCATATGAACAGGGGTTTCATCAAACACCCTGGCTGATAGAATTAGAACATACTAAGATAATTAAACTACAAATTATACTAAGTTTGTGCTCTGGCTAGCCCAGGCATACCCTCCAACAAAAACAGTTCAACCTATTTATACATCCAAACTTCAAAACCCTAATTTAATTCCAAAAATCGAAATAAAAAAATAAAATCTCTCACCCACGTCGCTCAATCCGCTCTCTCTTCTGTCAATTCAACTTCAGCTACTCCATGCGTCCATAGTTGGTGAAACCCTAGCTCTTATTTTCTCTAAGTTAGCTTCTAGGGTTGGAGAAGCTAAGAGAGAGAAAACAAGAGCTAGAGAGGTGGTGCGGCTGTTGCAGTTCTGTCAGGGTATGGAGGTATGGGAAAGGATATTGAAGGTAAGGTGGTGTTGTCTGCTCTGAGAGCACGGTCGGGAGAAGAGAAGAAGAGCAGAGCTCTGAGAGTGTCGGGTGAAGAGGTATGGGAGAAGAGAAGAGAATAGGGTTAGGTTTTGGCTGATGGGGTTATATAGGTACTGTGTTGTGAAGCGGGCACATCAAGTGCTGATGGAACGGGCTGAGCGAGCGTAGGATGTAGCTAAGGGAGATCTGAACGGCTGAGAGAGACTCGGAGTGATTTGGTGTTGAGCGGGAGCAACAATCTTCGATGCGCGTGGAAGCAGCGACCGTAGGATGCAACTAGGTGTGATCTCAACGGCTCGGGTTGGATGGCTCGGATCCGGGTCACGGGTATTGGATAGCTTGGGCCCATTTCTTGTGGATGGGTTGCTCCTTGTTGGGTTGCAACTGATGCGCGCGCGGGCTTTGGCTTTCTGCTCCATAGACGCTTGACTCCAATTCCTCGCTCTTTTGGCTCCTCAGATTCTCCGAACTTTATTTATTACATAAAAACACAAAATTAATTAATACAAATATTTATTCTTGAAAACAAAGAAAACACAGAATCTGGGATAATATCTGATTTCTGAGTACAAAAGATGAGTAAAATGCCAATAAAAAGGTGTATAAATATGCACTATTTGGCACTCATCATTAACCAAGTTGGAATGTCCATGAACTGGTGGCATAAGTTTAGAGATCTTTTTATCCATATCAGATCGCTACAAACACAGACTTATGAGGTCTTTAATGTGTTTGCCTGCTCTGATACCAATTGAAAATGTGGGGGGTCTAACAACCACACCCAACAATTCGTTTGGAAATCTGAGAGGACTTACTCCAATACACTTTCTAGAGAATCAACTAGACAATCAGACCCAATCTATATTAAAGTATATCAAAGAGTTTAATATCTCTAACTCTTAATTCAATCAATCAGCAAATAGAAATCTGCGAGCCTGATTGAATATAAGAGGAGTAACTTGAACGGTACCAAAGACCAATATTCAAGTGTCAATCAATGTAAATCAACAACCAAAGGTTAGATATTCTAATTGATTGATCTTAACGCACAACCTGTGATATTTCAATTATATAACAAAATATAATGCGGAAAAGAAATAACACAGACACCAGAATTTTGTTAACGAGGAAACCGCAAATGCAGAAAAACCCTGGGACCTAGTCCACATTGAACACCACGCTGTATTAAGCCGCTACAAACACTAGCCTACTACCAATTAACTTCGGACTAGACTGTAGTTGAACCCTAATCAATCTCACACTGATTCAAGGTACAGTTGCGCTCCTGACGTCTCTGATCCCAGCAGGATACTACGCACTTGATTCCCTTAGCTGATCTCATCCACAACTAAGAGTTGCTACGACTCAAAGTCGAAGACTTGATAGACAAATCTGTCCCACACAGAAAAGTCTATAGGATTGAATAAATCTGTCTCCCACAAAAATACCCAAGAGTTTTTGTTCCGTCTTTTAATAAATCAAGGTGAACAGGAACCAATTGATAAACAGGACTTATATTCCCGAAGAACAACCTAGTATTATCAATCACCTCACAATAAACTTAATCGACTAGCGAAACAAGTTATTGTGGAATCACAAACGATGACATGAAGTTTGTTTGTGATTACTTTTCTATCTTGCCTATAGGAGATATAAAATCTCGAGTCAATTATTTCAATTGCACTCAACACGATAGAAACAACAAGATCAGATCACGCAACTACAAAGATAATAGTTGTGTCTGGCTTCACAATCCCAATGAAGTCTTTAAGTCGTTAACCTACGGGGTCTCGAGAAGAAACCTAAGGTTAAAGGAGAATCGACTCTAGTTATGCAACTAGTAACACACAGTAGGTGTGGGGATTAGGTTTCCCAGTTGCTAGAGTTCTCCTTTATATAGTTTTTCAAATCAGGGTTTGCAATCCAAGTTACCTTGGTAACAAAGCATTCAATATTCTTTGTTAGATGAAAAACCTGATTCAACCAAGCTAATATCTTTCAACCATTAGATTGAACTTAGCTTGTTACACACAAAAGAAATGTACCCTCATTTAGGTTTATGTAGACGTACCTAAACGTGTACACCAGGTTGGTTCACAAATAGTTAACCGAGGATAGCCATATGATTACTCTCATATCAACCTTATTCATCTTAATTTATAACTAGTTCAAATGAATCAAATGATACTAGTTAAAGAGTTGTTCAATTGTTTATAAAAACAAAATTGAAATCAAATCGGTTTGATTTACTTGAATCAATCATGAACATTATAGCCACGGTTTGCAAAGATTGCATTCCTTATGATTTAAATGTTTAAGTTCATGAACTTGACCGATTTGACAAAGTAACCAGCTTAAGTATGTGTATGGGTATGCTTACTTAAGCAACCGGTATTTTGAGTTTGTAAAGTTTTCAAAATCAGCAGAAATTTTCGGTACAAAAACTTCCGCCAGTATGCATACGGTTACGCATACTTAAGGTGACTGGTTTCTGAGTTTTACAAAACAAAACTCAGAAGAAATTCTCGGTTTGAGAACTTCCGCTAGTATGCGCACATGTACGCATACTTAACCTGTCTCCTTCCCCAATTTCGTATACACACATATGCATACTCTTGGCTTCTGGTTTATGGACTTATACACTAATGTGCGAACACACTATATATGCTTATATCCAAAATTGTTACATCATCAACTCTTTATTTCAATCATTGAAACATTCTTCTATAATGTCAATAGCCGTTTTCACACACTATTAGTATCAAAGCAATTTTCAAGATATTGAAATAATCATTATTGAAACCTTCCAAGTATTACACCGAATGATTGTATCACACAAACCATGTATTATGTTACTCAGAAATTTTCTCATGATATAATATGAACTTGGTCGAAGCGAAAGCTTACCAACACATATTTCGAGAAATATGTAAGCGAGAGATACTCAGCTCGAAATCTCAAATGTGTATAGAGAAAAATATATCGTAACACAAATATGTCTCAATATAGGAGATAGTATAAATAGACTTTCCAAGTGATAGATAAGTTCAAGTCTCCACATACCTTTTGTCTAAGAAGTTCCACAAGCTCCCCTTAGTAGTTCTTCGTCTTCAAGAGATGAACGTCGAGAGATTTAAGCTCAACTACACTATCTATGTCCTAGTCTGAGACATCTACAAATAGGCTAGAAATCAAGACTTATAGTTTTGATCGCTAACATTCACAAACATGCTTGAGATAGCAATGCATGCGAGTTTGACCGAGCAATGCTCTAACACACGTGGTCTGGGCTGTAAAGGAATAGACGCTCCAAGCACTAGTAAGATCAATTTTGTTTGTGCTAATGACAAGTTTCTAAATGGAAACTTCACTGTCATCAAAAGTGAAAAACCTCATTCAGCAACTGATGTGCCTAGGAACAAGAATTGTCCACCTTCGAAATCAGCTCACATGAGAACATCAAGAACATTCCCTACAACTGTTATTATTGCGGAAACAAAGGTCACCTTGAAAGAAGATGTCGTTTCCGACTGCGAAATGAAAAAATTCATAACATTGTTGTATGGATGTCTAAAGAAGTAATTAAGCATGTTTCTCATTTTGCTGGAGTAAAAGGTCTTATCTGCAATCAAGAAAAGCGTTGTGTTGAACCAATTCTTGATTATAAATATGACACAAAACCTACTTATAATTGTAAAGGGAAGAACGTCATATGGACAACTGACTCTTCAAATTACTCTGTGAAGAGAAAAAGTCATCGGAGGAAGAAGAAATATTCAAGCTCCTTTCATCTCTCTGAAGAAAGTCTTGAATCTAAGATGTCTGCTCCAGACTACATCCACATCAATAATCGAGTCTCGGAGCTCAAGACACTATAAACAGACTTAAACTGGGCATTAAGAAGTCAAGGAAGGCAGCAGTTTCAGGTATCTCGTGTTCTCCTCTTTTTAATTCTCTTTCGACTAACCCTGTTGATTTTTCTGAAAATCTTCATGAAGGAAAAAGGGAAGAAGTCAATATCCTTGATGAGCAAAATGCTCATCAAAATACAACTTGACTGCTCAAAGTAGCATCCCCCTTGTAACTGTGGGAGGATGCTCATAATTCTCAAAAAGATCTTTTGTCTTGAGAAAGTAGTCTTTGTTGTATTATTACTATTTGTTTTTCTTTATATATAATGATGATCATACTACTGTTGAGCTCTGATACAATATATTACATGTTGTAATATATTTGATCAATAACTTTTGAGAATTTTTTCTTTGTTGATTGCCTTGAAGAAGGGCAAGGCTATTGAGTTTCACGAAAAACCTGTTTTCATAACCTGCTACCATGTTGTTGATCATGAAAACAAACTGCCAGTTCAGATGTCATCTCAACTGGTGGGAAATCTTCTTCGAGATTTTGATGTTGTACGTGAACAACTTGGAATTGCAACAAAGAATCTTGAGTTTCTGACAAACGAACTAAAGAAAGCAACTGATGAACTTGTCTATGTTCGATCTATGGTTGCTGGTCATGTCTGATGATTTTCGGATTTGACAGTTTAGGAGTTTTTTCTTAGATTCTTAGCTTGTTGATTTCTTATTGCCTAGGAAACTTCTTATGAGAATTTATTCTTGTGTTTTAAGAAGGATAACTAGGGTTTGGAATAGCTATTATTGTGAGTACACATAGCTATTTCCAACGATTTTCATCTTGCAATGTTTTTAGATTTATTTATTTAAATTCTAAAGTTGATTTGGAAGATGATTTTGCAGTATTAATCTTTATGGTTTTATATATTGCAACTTGTTATGGGATATGTGTGTTTGCGTCTGTGAACTATGATTGTCCCATATGTGGTCAAAAGTTAAGTCTTTCATAAGTCGGTATGGAAGTATTGATAAAAGATTGAATGAACTTTTGCCAAACAAAAGTTAAGCCTATAATGTCGTTATGCAAATATCGATGGAAGATAGGATGAACTTTTTTTTACAAAGATTAAGTCTATTATATGTCTCTATGCAAATAGTGATGAAAGATAGAATATATCTTTGAATATTCGGCAGTATTGGTCTTTCCCTGATCCACATCTTTGTGTAAATATTGTGCGGCTCCGTAAGTTTTCTTATGTCGAGCATTTCCGATTAAATTAATCATGGGTTCTCTTGTGGTTAATTTAATTGAGTATTTTGGATACAGATTCATGTTTCATGTGATTTGTTAATGTCCAAATAAATACTTCTTTTCTTGTGAAAGTAAGGTCGCTCTTGTTGTTCTTTCGGGAATGACATTTTATGGGGGAGAGTTCTTTTTTGAACTTGTGCTTAATTGCCATATCTTTGTGGGGAGTGCGGCTGTGAAATATTATAGGGGTTATCTTGTATCTTTATAAATTCCTTGATGAATGCATTTAGTTTTGGCTATATGATTGCATCTAAACAAGTTGATATGTGGTTCTCTTTTGGTCATGAAGTATCTCTATGGAAATTTCATTAGGATCCCACTAGTTTTCGTACCTTTGCCAATTTATATTGACAAAAAGGAGGAGAATTAATGTGTAGTTCACACTACAAATACATAAGGTTTACTTACAGATGATTATGTAAGGGGGAGTGGTTTTCATGTAAGATGAAGTATTGACTAAGGGGGGAGTGATATATATCACCATAGTATTGTTGTCAAAGTTGTGATTAGGGGTGCACATACCCTACCCATACCCACCATTTCTACCCTACCAGGCAGTATTTTAACCGTATCCTATCCTACCCACTATTTGGCGGGTAGGGTGACGGTTAGAGATTTCTTACCAGCCGTTAAATGGGTTGGGTGACGGCTAAATCTCGAAATTATCCTACCCTACCCGCCTAATTAACAGCTTATAGAAGTCGTTGATTTTTCTCTTATTGATCATCTCTGTTGTTGGTTTTTTATTAATCCAGTTTGTTTCTCAATAATTAGAAATCAAAGTTAGAAATCAAAGAGGAACCTCACTCTCATATCAAAGATCGAAACTCACTGTCACAAATCATTCATCGTTCTAACCACGTATGTATCAGTAGAAATCTAAAGTAACCATTTCCATCGAGTATCTTTTTTACCTCCAAACACAAGAGTTTCAGGCTTACAACTAAATTTAAGGGGTTTGTCAATTTTGGGTGCGAGAGGTAAGGATCTCCCTTAGTAGCTTTGTTTTTTAAAAATTTCTTCTGCCCTTAATTCAATTGGTTAGTTATTTGATCAAGTTGTTATAGATTGATTTCATTTTTTCAATTTATAACTTGGATAGGTCGTAATTACCATGATTGCATGTTTTCTTAATTTGTTTTAGGGAAATTAAATTAGGGTTCCTTTATACATGAATTATGGGTTTCTTTGTTTTCTTGAAATGACCTAGTGTTGCCTCTACTGCTCTGCTAGTACTGTTTTTTCATTTGGGTATGACTGATTTATGTGATTCTATGTATACCCATCTTGATATTTGATAAGCAGTAGCCATGAGTATGTTAGTTTTCGGTTCAAGTTTTTGATTCTTTCAATTCCATTCTCAAAATCTGTGATGTTGAGTTGAGTTATTGTATAGTTAAAATTACTTAAGCTATTTTTTTCGCTGGTTGTCAAATCTTGGTTGTAAAACCTTTAATGGATAAAATGCAAGTGTTATCTGTTTCTGCCTAGTTGAATTGAGTGTCCTGTATCACCTAAAATTACTTCAGTGGTGGTTCCTATGTTTTCGTAAAGCTATAGTTATAGGAGATTTATAGAAAAACCATGAAAATCTAATATATTATTGGAACTTCTGTTTTTGATTGTTTGTTGTAAATTTCAATTTAGTACCTAACATCATATCTCGTTTATATCTAGTCTCCAGAATCGTTTATAACTTTCCAGATAGAAACTGAAAAATGTTTCCACTTCTCCTAGGGCCTTGTTGTAAACAAAATCTCAAACAAGAGCTACTTGATGATTATTGTTGTGCTTTTTATTGTTGTGCTTAGTGGAATTAAAGCACAAGTTCAGAATCTTTTCTTGCACTCTTGTAGTTTTGTATTATCGTTATTACTTTTTTCTGTTGATATCACATATCCTTTTGGCTCATATTCAAGTACTTTTGATGATTACTCATTGAATCTTCTTTTTACATACAACTGAAGAGTAATAAAACTAGAAGTATTGCTAGAAGCAGTGACAGTTTCAACATTTTATGGCACCATCAGTACATAAACTTCTGCAATGAAGCCGTCACATATATTATTAGCTGATTCCACAAAAACATGGTTATGCAAGCTAATTTTCTTTGGATTAAATGTGATGTTATTTTATTCCCTCCAAATGACCAGCCAAAGGGTATTCAAAGCATTCAATCAATAGCATTCTAAGAACAGGAAGCTTAGTAAAATGATCAAACATTCACCTTCATTTTATTGTTTTCTTATTTTGTATTGTCTAGAGTGTAGTTATTTCATAATATGTGTAGGATATTTTTAGGTAATATTAAAACCTTAGGTCCCTTAGAGATATTAGTTCAAGAACTGGTGTGTATCTCTTCCCTATCTTACTATGTGGTTTTGTTTATAGTTGAAGCATATGTAGCTAGTGGTCCTAAACTAGTAAGACCAACTGAGATCACACCTTACATTATTCTGATTCAACATTATATTTTCCTTCCTCGTGATTGGTTTTGAGATAAAAAAAAATCCAGTACTGCTACAGCTATTAGTTAAAGAACTTAATATCTTTAACTCAACAATGCATGTTTATGAGAGTGTATTTGTGGATCAATTGGGGTGTTCCTTCCTTTGTTAAATTTCTATGGCTTAACATTATATCATCTGTGGAAATTTGAGAGTAATATACAGAATGTACTAATGTCTTCTCTGTGTTAAATTTTTATGGCCTCAGCACTTTGTATAATTTATTTATCTTATTTGTGTTATGTACAGAGTGTGCCCCCTCTTTTGGCTTAAAGAAGAAAAACAAGTGATAATTACAATGCGACAGAGAGTGACTATTTCTGTTTTGTCTCTCATAATATGCACGTTTGTGTTCATTTAGTTTGTAAAGTGGTTCAACTGTTTGTAGTAATGTACAATATGTACTAATGTCTTTTGAACCTCGTTCTCTTTTCATGATTCTGCATTGTTGATATGTTACGACTCTTAATTAATCTTTGTTAATCAGCTTTAATATGTAGCGTATAAAGAGATATTGATGTTGATTGGGTTTATCTGTTGTTATGCAACTTTATTTGGTGATCTTAGTACGTATTCCATCATTGTAGATAATGATTGAAGAAGAAGGTCATATGAAGAGCTTTTGATGATGATACTCTTATATGACGAACTAGGTTACGTGAAGAACATGAAATTATGCTGGGATTCATCGTCGATTTTGAAAAGAATAGAACTTTTGTTTCTTGAGACTACAAATGGCTTTATGCCTAGCAGGATGCTTTTGATTGTTCATTTTTCCCTTGTTAGATTGGCAGTACCATTGGGTACATATTTAGATAGGCTGGCTCTTATTTGTTGTGTTGTTGCAAGTTTTTTTTTTTTTTTTTTTTGGGAAACATTTTTTGTGTACAGAGTCAAGGTACTAGTAACCAAAAAGTCCTAAACATAGAAAACTATTAAAAAAAAAAAAAAAAAAAAAAAACGGTTATATTCGCTACCCTATCCTACCCGACCCGCCAATTGATGGGTCGGGTAGGATCTTACCCGCTTAATGGCGGGTAGGGTGGCGGGTAAAAAAATTCTTACCCTCCAGTAAGCGGGTAGGGTGGCGAAATAGGCCATATCCTACCCACCCTACCCGTTGTGCATCCCTAGTTGTGATACAATTGAACCGATGTTGTGTAATAATACTATGACACTGTATAACAATGATTGAGAGCTATTATTTTCTCATTGTTATAGCTACGGATCTTCAACAACGATGATGCTGAGTTGAACACATTTAGAATCATTGGAGTACTTGGAAGTGACGAAGATTTCGAGTAATGTTGAAGAACCAAGGAGATCAAGCATTTAGATGAGAATCTACAAAGTTTATTTATTTTGTAATCCATATGTATTGATAGTTTTTTCACTAAAATTGACAAAGGGGGAGATTGTTAGAGCACTGCTCGGTCGAACTCGCAAGCGTTGCTATCTCAATCTTGTTTGTCAAGTTTAGTTGCCAAAATTATAAGTCTTGATTTCTAGTCTACTTATAGCTAAGTCTTGGATTAGGATAGTAAGTGTAGTTGAGCTTTAGACTTCACGGTGTTCATCAAATGAAGACAAAGAACTACTCAAGGGAACTTGTGGAACTTCATCAACAAAAGGTATGTGGAGACTTGAACTCATCTATCACTCAAAAGTCTATCTACTATATCTTCTATTTGAGACAAAAATTCGTATTGCTATATAGACTTCAATTATACATATTTGCTATTTCGAGCCGAGTTTATCTCGCTTATCTATTTCTCGAAATATGTGTTGGTAAGCTTTCGCTTTAACCAAGTTCATCTTTATTCTTGACGAAAGTCAAAAGATGATCATGTGAAAATTGCCTTGTAACATCTTACATGATTTGTGTGAGACGATCATTTGATGTAGACTTAGAATGTTTCGTATTGATCATTCGATCACTTGAAAATTGCTTTGAAGCTAATAGTTTGTGTGAGACAGTTATTGTCGTCTTCCAAGAATTTTTCAATGATTGAAATGAGGGTTTAGAACATATAACCATGTTTAGATATAAACATAGTGTGTATTCACATTTGTGTAAAGTCCAAAAGCGGGAACCAAAGTATGTGTACCCGTACGCGTACTGGCTGGTTGTTGGAAGTCCGAAAACTAAGTATGCACACCCGTACGCGTACTGGCGGAAGTTTGAGTTCCGTGAATTTCTGCTGGAGTTTGGAAATGTAAATGGTATGCGCACCCGTACGCCTACTGGCGTAACCAAACTCAGTCTGGCTACTTAGGTATGCGTACATGTTTGCATACTTAAGTAGGTTATGTTCTAAAATTGGTTTGTTCATGAACTAATACATTTATATAATAAGGAATGAAATCTTTTGCAAACCATGGCTACAATGTTCATGAAATGATTCAAGTGAATCAAAATCGATTTTGCTTCAATTGTGTCTTGTATACTTCTATGAGAATATAAACAATTGAACAACTCTCTAACTAGTTTCATTTGAGTCATTTGAACTAGTTATGATAAAGATGAATAAGGTTGATATGAAAGTTCTCATATGGCTAACCATTGATTAACTATTGTTGAACCAACTAGGTGAACACGTTTAGGTACGGTTACCTTTATATAAATGATGGTTCATTTCATTTGTGTATAACAAGCTAAGTTCGATCTAACGGTTGAAAGATATTAGCTTGAATCTAATCAGGTTTTCATCAAACGGTGAATATTGAATGCTTTGTTACCAAGGTAACATTGATTGCAAACCATGATTTGGAGACTATATAAAGGAGAACTCTAACAACTGGGAAACCTAATCCCCACACCTCATGTGCGATACTTGTTGCGACTAGAGTCGATTCTCCTTTAACCTTAGGTTTTTATAAAACCATTATAGGTTAACGACTTAAAGACTTCATTGGGATTCTGAAGCCAGACCTAACTATTTTCTTTGTAGTTGCGTGTTCTGATCTTGCTGTTTTCGCTATCACAAATAATGAGACGAAAATGTTAGTGACTACTTTTTATCTTGCTTATCAGAGATTAAATCTTGAGCAAATCTTAAAGAAGATAATACTCAATACGATAGAAAACAGCAAGATCAGAACACGCAACTACAGAGAAAATAGTTGGGTCTGGCTTCAGAATCCCCATGAAGTCTTTAAGTCTTTAACCTATAATAGTTTTAGAAAAACCTAGGTTAAAGGAGAATCGACTCTATTCGCAACTAGTATCACACAGGAGGTGTGGGGATTAGGTTTCCCAGTTGCTAGAGTTCTCCCTTATATAGTCTTCAAATCAGGGTTTGCAATCAATGTTACCTTGGTAACAAAGCATTATATATTCACCATTAGATGAAAACCTGATTAGACTCAAGCTAATATCTTTCAACTATTAGATCGAACTTAGCTTGTTACACACAAATGAAAAGTGACTTCATTTAGATATGGGTAACCGTACCTAAACGTGTACACCTTGTTGGCTCAACAATAGTTAACCGAAGTTAGCCATATGAACACTTTCATATCAACCTTATTCATCTTAACCATAACTAGTTCAAATGACTCAAATGAAACTAGTTCTAGAGTTGTTTAATTTTTTATATTCTCATAGATGTATACAAGACACAATTGAAGCAAAATCGATTTTGATTCACTCGAATCAATTCATAAACATTATAGACACGGTTTGCAAAAGATTGCATTCCTTATTATATAAATGTATTAGTTCATGAACAAACCTATTTTAGAACATAATTGTTGATGGTGGTTTTTAGCTTAGGGATAAAATCGTAAAACCGTACATCTGGCATGACGTCACTATGACCAATAACGCATTTATTGAAATAATCAACGTATTTACGTAAGAATTACCAGGGTACCTTTTTTTTATACATGTGTAATATTCCACGACAGAACCCTTAGTATTAACTGACATCACCTCTGTATACACATAACCCTAATTCTCTCACCGTGCCAATGGAAAACCATGCCAGCCACGTATTTGCGCCAACGCATGCCAACTGCACCACCGTGCCAATGGCAAACCATGCCAGCCACGTCTCTACACCAAGGCATGCCAACCATGCCAGCCGCACCACCGTGCCAATGGAAAACCATGCCAGCCACGTCTCTGCGCCAAGGCATGCCAACCATGCCAGCCGCACCACCGTGCCAATGGAAAACCATGCCAGCCACGTCTCTGCGCCAAGGCATTCCAACCATGCCAGCCGTACCACCGTGCCAATGGAAAACCATGCCAGCCACGTCTCTGCGCCAAGGCATGCCAACCATGCCAGCCGCACCACCGTGCCAATGGCAAACAATGCCAGCCACGTCTCTGCGCCAAGGCATGCCAACCATGCCCGCCGCTCCACCGTGCCAATGGCAAACCATGCCAGCTACTTCTCTACGCCAAAACGAAGGGTTGCAATAATCAACGGCTACCCTTATCTTCGAGATACAGACCTCTACCATCCAAGTTCGTCTCCTAACGCACGACAACTTGCGGCCCGAGGCCAAACACCACGGTTTGCACCAAACCCTAGTTTTGGCCGCGCCTATACCATGCCAGCCTTTCCTTCACGTCATTGGCTGCCAAAACGAAGGGTTGCAATGATCAACGGCCACCCTTCCATCTAAGATGCAGATCTTAGCCGTCCAAAGTCACCAGCTGACGCATGGCAACCTGCGGCCCAAAGCCAAAACACACGGTTTGCACCTAAACCCTAATTTGGCCGCGCCTACTCTTTGACAAGGCCATGAATCAACGCTGGCTGCTAAAACAAAGGATTGCAATAATCAACGGATACCCTTCTCTTTGAGATGTAGATCTCGAACACACAAGTTCGCCACCTGACGCATGGAAACTTGCGGCCCAAAGCCAAAACACACGGTTTGCACCTAAACCTTAATTTGGTCGCGCCTACTCTTTGACAAGGCCATGACTCAATGCTGGCTGCTAAAACAAAGGGTTGCAATAATGAACGGATACCCTTCTCTTTGAGATGCAGATCTCGACCACACAAGTTCGCCACCTGACGCATGGCAACTTGCGGCCCAAAGCCAAAATACACGGTTTGCACCTAAACCCTAATTTGGTCACGCCTACTCTTTGACAAGGCCATGACTCAACGCTGGCTGCTAAAACGAAGGTTTACAATAATCAACGGATACCTTTCTCTTTGAGATGCAGATCTCGACCACACAAGTTCGCCACCTGACGCATGGCAACTTGCGACCCAAAGCCAAAACACACGGTTTGCACCTAAACCCTAATTTGGCCGCGCCTACTCTTTGACAAGGCCATGACTCAACACTGGCTTCTAAAACGAAGGGTTGCAATAATCAATGGATACCCTTCTCTTTGAGATGCAGATCTCGACCACACAAGTTCGCCACCTGACGCATGGCAACTTGCGGCCCAAAGCCAAAACACACGGTTTGCACCTAAACCCTAATTTGGCCGCGCCTACTCTTTGACAAGGCCATGACTCAACACTGGCTACTAAAACGAAGGGTTGCAATAATCAACGGATACCCTTATCTTTGAGATGCAGATATCGACCACACAAGTTCGCCACCTGACTCATGGCAACTTGCGGCCCAAAGCCAAAACACACGGTTTGCACCTAAACCCTAATTTGGCCGCGCCTACTCTATGGAAAATCCATGCTCAATGTTGGCTGATAAAACGGAGGGTTGCAATAATCAACGACTATCCTTCCCTCTGAGATACGGATCTCGACCGTTCAAGTTCGCTGCCTAACTTAAGGCCCAAAGCCAAAACATCACGGTTTGCATCTAAACCCCAAATTTGGCCGCGCCTATTCTTTGGCAAAGCCATGTCGACTCTACCATGGCCAATGGCATGCCACCATGCCACACGTAACACCTTGCTACACGTTTTCCCATGAAAACACTCTAGACATCTAACACATGTCACAAACTCGGGGATGCTCATAAAGGGTATTGGTTTGGCGGTTTACAGCGTGCGGCGTACACTACGCCCGTTACATGAAAGTGTCATAAGAATGAGTCGGTTAGTAAATACAAGGAATAATGGTGAAACTCTCCTTTCATTATGGAACATCAATTCCAAAGTTACCCATTTATCACCTCCTTCCACTTTACTCACTAGTTTCCATTTTCTACGAGGCCGTAGTACATTATGTTACGACTTGTATAAATAGGTCTTGCCTATTTCCACCAAACAACAAGTTTTGGTCGGGAGCATACAACACTCAGAAATCACTTGCTAGCTTTCCCATCTGTTAGCTTTCACTTTCTGATACAATTCAAACAACTACTCTTCCAGAATCAACTATTCTGGTCTCAACACTTTCTTCGCTTCCCTCCCTAAAACCAACCCTTATCCTTCACTTTGTGACCGAAACAAGTCTGGAACGGCCATTTCTTGGTTTAGGCCGGATTTGTACAGATTGATCTCTCAAATCTAAAGTACTCCCTTGCAGTAAATTGTTTAGGGTTTAGACTCAGTTTCTCACCCACCACGCGAAATTATTGAAATCAGCAGAAACCGTTTTCACCCTCAAATAATTGGCGACCACAGCGGGAGGATTAATCTATCGGTTGCAATACCAATTTCAAATTACTCTTCATAACTCCAATTCAGGAAGATGGTCGGTTTTAGGACTGAATCCGTGCCCCCAAACTCCACTCAGATGAATGGCAATGTTTCCTCTCCTAACGCAGCATCCAACAACGCAATCGACGGAGAAGTCCCGAGACTGATCAACTTGGCGCGGGCTGAGGAGATCCATACCAAGAATGTGGATCTGATGAAAGAGGCGATTAACATCATACTCGACTTCCTTATCAGCCTAACGTCAGAATTGAGCGACCCGCCCGCCCTAAACTCCGAACCGGGACTCGCGTCCTGAACGGTCACTCCCAAGTCAACAGCTCCACTACCAATCAGAAACCAGTGGACCAGGAAGCGGCCTCGATGGTGGAGAGTTTGTGTGAACTCTTGCATCTTTCAAAGGATCAAAGGATTGAGACGTTCACCGCCATCAATCGAATAGCATTAAACGTATCCCTGGTTCCTTCACGATCGGAGACCTCGAGGATACCACAGATGTCCATCAACAATGTCACATTTACCGACGACAATATGATGGCAGAAGAAGGACATAACCGGGCCCTACACGTCACAACCTATATCAAGGATGTAGAATTCAAGAGGGCTCTCATCGACACAGGAGCATCCTCCAACGTCATTACACTCAGGACGCTCAGAACATCCAGGGTGCGACAAAACGAAGTCGTGCGAAAGCCCACTATGATGACCGATTTCGAAGTCAACTAGACTAACACGTATGGATACATCAACCTGAATCTATCAGTGGGACCAGTTCAGTCAAGGGTGAGGTTCGAAGTAATCGAAAAGGAGCCAGATTACCACATGATACTGGGAAGGTCGTGGCTCCATGATAATAGAATCATTCCTTCGTCATACCACCAGCGCCTGAAAACCATGATACACGGAGAACTCATCCGCATCGATGCATCATTATCTCCCTATGCGCCGATATGCGGCATGGAGATATTTGAGCCCAGAAAAAGCCCACAGGCCACAGCCGACAAAGCTCGCCACACCCCACTACCAAAATGGGCGTCAATTGCAGAAAGCCATGAGCCTGCGCCATTTCACGGAGAAACTCGGTCTCACCCTGCCCTATCGGAAAAGAGAGACACCGGCCTCCACCCGCCATGACGAAGCTTGGCTCACGCCCTCACCAAGCGAGAACGGACTTTTATCATGAGCCATGACGAAAAGGGGAAGATTGTATATCAGCGTCGCTGTTATCAATTAACAGGAGAGACTACCACACAGTCTCTCCGCCCAACGAGATGTGAACACGGTTACGAGCCGCAAGAGGAAGTACCTGATGCACCACGACAGCTATAAGACGGAACCAACTCTACCATGGACGAACTTGAGGTTGTTAATATCGGGAGTGAGGAATCTCCGCGACCCATCTCGATCATCTCGACTATGCGCGCAGACGAACATGCAAAGCTAGTAGACCTTCTCAAGGAATATCAAGATGTATTTGCGTGGACATACGAGGAGATACCTGGCTTGAAAGATAAGCTGGTGATAGACGCATTTATGTGTCTATATTAGTCTCAATTCTCTATAATGTTAGTACTCGATTTTGTGCTTATTTTGGTATTTTATGTCTTTGTAGGTGTTTTTGGAGAAATAAGCTTTTGCGGGAAAATTGGCTCGAAAAGTGGTATTTGCGTTCGTGGGAGAAAATTACTATTCGGACCCCTAGTTTGGATAAGGGGTACTTCAATTACTAAGGGGCACCTCACTGCTATTTGTACCCCATATGTATTATTTACACCCTAGTGCTAAAGACAGTCCACAAACAGATAGGGCACTCCATCCCTTAGCTTTTGAAATTTTGATTTGGCGGGAAATATTTGAAGCGAAGGTTGAATTTTAGGGCTGGATTTTTGGACAGTCTCGGGCTAGATTCAATCGCCTGAATTGGTTTCCGTGGACTTGAACTGAGTAAACAGGACTAGTATAGGCCTCTACTTCGACTAGAACTGGCTGGATCATCGAGACGACACAAAACAGGGTGTTGATGGTGGATTTTCATTTAAGGTTAAAATTGTAAAAAAATCAGAAAATTATGCGCTGACATCTTGTAGAAGATAAGGCCATCAATAAGTGTTGGATACTCCCTCACTTAATTCACCTAGAATGGAGCATGTGGCAACAATCCCATTCTGTGAATACATGAAATTCATCCAGGTTGGAGCATGTAGCAACAATCCCATATACCCCGTGAATTTCTAGCATTATTAATTAATGCGCAATCACCTTTTTATTTCCGTACTCATTATTAGTGCGGCATGATGATCGAGTGTTGCTCTTACAGAGCAACACGAACCTCCAAGCATTATAATGAAACCATGTACGAAATACCCGTATAGGCCGACTCTCGGTGTGTTATACTAGCCCGATTGAGCCCTCTCGGTGTGTTATACTAGCCCGATTGAGCATCCTGACCGATCAGATCGGTCGGATATGATCATAGTCATCCAACTCCACAAGCATGATTGGATGACCTGCATCAATTCCATCACCCCCAAGCGGTATGGAATATCCACCGCCGAACCAACACGGACCCCGCATGGCTCGGCCTCCCAAAAGATTGGCCTAGCTTGCCAAGACGTCCAAACCAGAGAAAGATGGACTAAAACCCTAAATTAGGGTTTGCGGCATATTACATGTGTCGCAAAATGTCTCAACCATCCATCTTTGCAGGTATAGATGGAGGGTGTAGATGTAGATTCAAAGGGCCCAGAGCATGTCAACACAATCACCGTGGGCTGCTTACATACCCGACCAATCTGGTCAGACCAACCATGGTTGGTTATCCCAATTAAATACGCCGAATAAAGCATGGTCGCACGTCCTGAAACCTAAAATTAGGGTTTTGAGCATCACGAGCGTCCATTTTCTCCGGCATGAATGGAGGGTCCAAGATTAGATTAAGCAGTCCTGGTCATACCAAAGATGACCACCGTGGACCCATCTATCCCCTCACCTGATCGGCCAAGGCATATCATGCCTGGTTATTCCAAGACGCGCGCCCAAACTAGCGTGGTCACACCTCCCAAACCGCAAACTGATTTCGACCGCTCAACTTCGCCGGACGATTTGGATGGCTCAGATCACGTTTTCATGGGATATTCAGGTATAGGCGTGAACACCAGCCTACCACCTTCACACTAGACCGATCGGCCAAGACCGACCAAGATTGGTCATCTTGGAACGTGCGCCCGAAATGGGCATGACGCGCGGCTCTTGCGGCACTGGTTTTCTGTCACAAATTGATCTCGACCACTCAACTTCACCGGACGAATTGAGTGGCCCAGATCATACTTTCGTGAGGTAATGGGTATAGGCGCCTACACCTTCATGCCGTCTACACGCATGTACGGTCGGCCTGGCCAAAGTCATATCCCAAGCTGGGATTCGACCAAGCTGAAGAGTGATGCCTGCGCACCTCTTCAAAACCCTGATTCCATCAACGGTCGCAGATGAGTGTCTCAAAGATCATCTCGTCCGTCCAACTTCACCGTCTTGGTTATACAACCCTGTTCAGGAGTTAATTGGTCAGTGAGACGTCATGCTGATCACCACCCGTCACTCTACCACGCCATGATGCAGTACCTGCATAAAATACACATGATACTTCACAAGTATCAACTTCTTGAATAACACAGTTATTCAATTTAGCATTACATGCTACCTTTTGTGGGTCCCACGATCCACACACTCGAGACATCAATCATGTCACAAACTGGGGGATACATACTGGGGTATTGGTCTGGCGGTTTACAGCGTGCAGCGTGCAACGCGCCCATCACAAGAACGTGGTTAGAGATGACAGGAGAAGTGGGCAAGACTGGTCGTGTAACACCAACACACACCTCCACTACTCCATCACTCCACTTCCTCCACTTCCCACGAGAGACGTGAATAAGGCTCAAATGACTTGTATAAATAGATTCTCCTACCTATTTTCCAACACAGGAGAAAAACAGGAGATAAGAGAAACAAGACAAGTCCAGACAACAGAGGCAAGTGCTTATACAATCGTATTCAAACACCGGAACTGATTGCTTACTCCTGCAAGCCAGTTCAGATTTCTGTTACAAGTCATAAGTAAGCCAACACCTTCATAATCTCAACACCTTCTTCGCTTCCCTCCCTAAGATCAACTCCATCTCCTTCACTTTGTGACTGAAACGAGTCTGGAACGGCCATTTCTTGGTTTAGGCCGGACTTGCACAGATTGATTTACGAATCTACAAGCACTCATCGCGCAGTGCATTTGTTTAGGGTTTAGATTCATTCCTTATCCACACACCCCAAATTACTAAATCAGGCAGGAATAGTTTTCACCCATAAACAATTGGCGACCACAACGGGAGGTTGATCTCTCGGTTGCACAAAATTGAATTCTCAATTTTTCGGTTTCCATCTCGCAATGTATCCTAAAACCACAGGTGGTTCGAGATATCATGGGAAGTGTAGCTAGAATCTTTTGGAGGATGTCTTGGAAAATCAAGCCGGTATCACCAGAAGGCGAGCGAGACATTTCGCCTTTTGAATGATATAGCAGCACAATTACAAGAAGGGTCGGCAGCATCTACTCAAGCAAAGGCAAGAAATGCCGAATCCTTAGTCGAGTCACACCTTTACCGGTGGAGAGGAAAAAGAGCACGTAATCGCAGGAGACTCAGGAAAGATGAACAACATGGTCCATTCAACAATGAAGAACCGAGGCAACTCCACAGAGGAAAGGACTTGTACGGAGTACTATAACGTCTACCAGATAAATAAAGGGCGCCTGCAGCCTATGGAGCCCTGTTAGAAGATTTATATCTCAAAACTCTTGTTGAAGCCCAGAAGACTGTCCAATCCGCATCGGCCTTTCATCCAAGCGAAGAAATGCTTGAGGAAGGAGAGATCGATCAGGAAATACGTGAATACAGAGGATGGGAGCGTTCAATTCGATCACTCAGCAGTGATATTACGACACCTTCCACATCCCTTTACCCAGGCAAGCGATCCGCGGATATGATGGCACTCGCAAATCTTCCAACTTCATCTCCGGAACGTGCTCCACATCAAAGCCACGTAGAGACATCATAACGCCCACTAACGCAGAAAAGCCGGACTCGAAGTACCTACACTTTCCGTTCCCGATGGAAAAGATTTTGGAGTTGCTGGAGATGTGGGTACGAAATAGAGAGGTGGAACTACCTCCTGTATGGCGTCCACCAACCGATCAAGAAATAATGGACCCGAGGTACTGTCATTTCCACCGGTTCCTTCACCACCCTACCAGTGAGTGCAACGCTTTGAAGCGCATTGTTCAGGAGAAACTTGGTTCAGAGGGATAGCTCTCATTCTCTAAAAAATTAATGCGGACGACTTCCTTGGAGAGGCTACTTCGGTTTGATACAAGTGAGACTTCAAAAACAAGTAAGTTCTATTCAGCAATTTTACAAGAAAGATAGTTTTGGAATTCACTGGGGACTTAGCATCCCGCACATGGAGAAAGAGACTCAGTGATCAAACGCATGTTTGCTTCCCTTCATACCTCCCTTTTACACGACATTTGCAATTTCATATGACATGTGCAATCATTGATGCGTGTCGTAGGTGCAATCAAATTAATTCAATATTTCCACTCAATTAAAAATAATATAATGGAAGTCAAGTTCGTTCCCACGAGGAGCAAGAGATCTTAGTTGTAAAAATTGTCATGAAAGGGGGGTGTAAAAAGCAAAAGAAAATAAACAAAACAATTAAAATCGAAAGTTGAAAGATGAAAGCAATAAGAGAGACAAGATCAAGGAATCCTTCTTCGTTACGAAACAATGATTAAAGTTATGTTCTTTTCTACTTGTTATTAATCACAGATTATCACCAACCGTAGGATAGCAGGTCCTCTTAGCTAGCCCCAAAATCCCTAATTTCACTGAGTAACAGGTCCACTTAGTTATCAGATTCTATTCAAAAGAACCACCTTGAGGTCCGCTTACAAGATGTAATTCCCGAGAATGCATTAAGATTTATGAATTTAGGTTTAGTACTAGTAGTTAAACTCGGTTCGCTTGGTTCACTTTCTAGCGTTGTTTCTACACACAATTGCTCCACGGAATCCCTCCGCAAGGTCTCGTGTTTTCTACTTGTGTAAAGTGTCGAGAACGATTACGTATTCCCTAACTTATACTAGATATAGATCAATTAACAAATCAATTTAGCGTGCACTCCAAACAATCTATCAATCAATCATGAATGTCTTTAAGATCACTCCTATTAGTAAAAACAATCGATAATCATGTGAAAAATCTCAAGATAGAATTGAAAACAAAAACTCAAATCATGTTAAGAACTAGGAATTCATCCTCAATCAATAAGAAATTTAGCTACTCATGTTTTTGAAATTCACACAAATAATAATAATTAAAAGAAGAATTTTCAAATTCACACAAGTAATTAAAAAGAAAAATCTTAGAAAAGCAAGCAAAAACACAAGTGTTGTGTGTGTAGAGAGGTGTGTAGAAGTTGTAGAAAACTTCTCTTTTATAGGCTTCAATATTCTCCAAATCTTCTAAGGAGTAGAATCCTTTTCCTTTTGTAATTCAATTTCCAAATCCAAGCTTTTCTCAACTCTTCCACCTTCTCTTTCCAAATTTGAGTCCAATTCTCCATCCAATTCCTAGCCCAAGTCTTCACACCCATGAGAGAAGTCCATAGAAAATTCTGGAATTTTTGCTCGCCGGAAAACTGGGATTGTGGCCGGAATTTGGCCGGAAAACGTCACCGCCGGCCACCTGGAAATTTCTCCATCAAGAGAATATTCGACGGAATATTCCGTCCGGTCCTCCGTTAGGACTAACGGTCAAAAGTCAAACTTAACGGTCGACTGTTAGTCAACCGTGTCAAGTCAGAGAGGAGTCAGCTTCTAATCAGCTTCTGATTCGGCTGATTGGTCTAACTGGGTGAGCTGGATCGGCTGGATCGGTCATCGGGCTCAGTACGAGTTGACTCGCCAGAAGAAATATCCGGCCGAGTTCTGTTTAATTACAGGACTTCCCAGGCCAAATTCCGGCCGATCTATCTTCAATTCCTGCACAATTCCTAGGCATACATCTAAACATTACTGCATCATTTCTGTTGCCTTCAAATAGCCACCGTACCCATCTCTGTTCTTCTGTTATTCTCGACCTCCAATTTCAGCTTAAACCCCTAGTCGTTACCACCAGCTTCAATCCCTGGCAAAATTCATTTTCTCATCCTTAGACGCATAGCAGCAGGAATGACCGAACGAGCTTCAGTTACAGAACCCATCTCGATCTCTGAAAACCCATTTCTCACCACCAACAGCACCAGAACCCCTTTCTGATCTTCATTCTTCTCGATTCACAAAACCCTATCTCTCTAAGCTTCACATCAGAGACTACCTCCATCACAGACCCATTTCATCCGATTCAATCATAATAGCCCACCAACAACGTCAGGGTCTTCTTGTTCTCGACCATCACCGACCTCACTTCGTTTAATCAAAGCAAAGAACATCTCTGCTTCTTCATTTCGATTTCTTCCTCTGTCGAATTGTACATCTTGAATCGATCGATTCCACCACCAACCCATCTTTGAATTATCTTCTAACCTCTTTAATCCATGGCGGAAACAGCTTCTTCATCATTTTCAACTCAACAGAAATTATCAAACCCTATATTATTAATAATTCCAGATCCCCTTTTCTTAATCTGAAACTGCACCTATAATCAACAAATAATCTCATCTTTCTCCCATTAAATCATCTCCTGCAACAATCGAACTTAAATCTCAATCTCCATAGCAGCCTTCTTCATTTCTAATGGAGCCATTGTATTTTTGGTTTTCGTTTCGGGTGAAAAAGAAGTAAATGAGAGAAATCATCTCTCGCTTAGTAGGGTTGTGTAGTGATTTAGGATTAAGATGCCCAATGTAATAACCACCCCGATGGGTGCATATATCGTGATCACTTTGATAAGGGCTAGCCAAGTGCAGCCCCTTAACCTTGACCGACTGTCTCGTAGTGATCCTCCCAAAAGAGTTGCCCCTTAACATTAACTGAGCTCCATATATCAATTGCCTGTAAAATGACCTTTTTGCCCTTTTAGCTCAAATTGGGTGATTTCTTCTTCTTTTCCTCCGTGCGACTCCAAAGTAGCTATAAAACTCAAAACAAGCGTAAAATACATAATTTACAAGAAAAATAGCAAAGAAAGCATAAACTACTAGATAGTAAATTAGGTGTATTCTACACCTATCAAATTCCCCCACACTTAGACTTTGCTAGTCCTCGAGCAAATCAAACTAAAAACTCACAACTTCAAAGCGTTCTAGCGTCACAAGCATCCAAAGAGTTATGAGGACATAGAATTTCTGCATGCTAGTAATAAGAAGTTAGAAATACTAAAGAACATATTCTCATTCTTAAATGTTGAGTGAGAAATAACCACACCATAATGAGAGAATGCGTGTTTGAGAAACGATCAATAAGCATTTCGCCTCGACTTCTGCCTCACCAAAAAGGATTTTATGATAATTGCACTCAAAAAGACGGCTTTTTATGGTTCTCACATGTGTGCAGGTAGGAATGAAGAGAGAATTCCTGCGACACGTTGAATGGTGGGAAGGACAACTTCCGAAATTTTTTTTTTTTAAAAACCCACATCTTTTAATATTTTGAAAAACCATTTTTCTGACGATCTCTACGAAAGGAAATCAACCATTATTATCGAGGATGAGATTACTTACTCACCTTCACATCCGATCGCCAATTATGATAACACCACTCTCACGGCATCCAATAGAAACGTCTTCCGCTCCTTATCTTGATCTTCATGGTCTTCGTCTTCGGTTTCAACTATTGATGATAAACCCTTGAATTTCATAAATCCTTAACAATTTGTAACTCTTTTTACCTTAAATCCTTGTCGCTTGAAACTTCCTTATATATTTTCCTTCCCCACGGCTTATTAACAAAACAAATATTTCTCTTGTTTTTCTTTTTTTTTTTTTTTTTTTTTTTTTTTAAACAAGAGAAATTAAATACAAAATAAACCATGGCCGTGGGAGAAGTATTTTACCGCTTGATTCTTCACAACTTGTATTGTCTTTGAAATCATAAACTTCAAAAATTCTCACCTTTTAATTTTCTTCGCTTTCATGAATAAGTCTTCATACTTGAATATAAAATTACCTCATTGTAGTGTAAGTCTTCAACATATATGTAAAATCCGCTCTTTGTATGTTGCTTTACTTGAGTTTGAAATTTGCTCTTTTTCTCATTCCGTTGCTTGTAAACCTTAAACTTTTCCAACTTTCCTTGTAGATTTTGATGTCGCTCCTTGTTGATGACGAATGTGTTTCTATGGATCCGTTGTTGTCGAGAGAGAGAATGGTGCTAACTGCAAATCGAACTACAAGAAGGAAGCTTTCATCCATGGACGTCACCCTCATAATTGACAAAATTAGCACTCAAGAGATCAAAGAGTAGTGCTTCTATTGGTGGGAGGTTGGGTAGCTCACCATTCTACCCGGAATTAACGTACGGTGACACACACTCAAAAGAAGCTCTTTAGTAGATGGAAGATTTCTGGTCGGTGCCTCTCATGATATGAATACGGGTAGTCTCCACTAATGATTGATCAAAGAACTCTAATAACGCACTTCTCCCCGCACCAAATTCGCACCACCGGCATGATTAAATCCATTATTTAACACTCTAACAAACAAGAAATCCGAATGTAGTTCTCTAACATTTCCAAGTTCAATTATGTCGGTCAAAATCTCTATGTAAACATACCTAGAAGTATGCTAGTGACTCTAAAATCTTTAAAAGTTGGAATTTTTATGTAAAACTCTTTTTTTTTTTTAATTTTTTTAATTTTTTTGTAATTTTTGTTTTAAAAACATGCTTAACCACTCCCCACACTTAAACCTTACATTGTCCTCAATGTAATTGAATCCTCCTAGTAAAGTCAAGGTGGGAAATTTTAACATGATAAGAAACAAGAAAAAGAAATAACAAAAAGCAAAAGATAAGAAATACAAAACCGATGGGTTGCCTCCCATTAAGCGCTTGTTTTAAAGTCGACGGCCCGACTTAGCTCTTGCGGCACATTACTCCTCCAGAGGGAGTGCATCTCGAAGTCCAATTACGTCCACATGCTCCGTTGGAAAGTTTTCATAATATGGCTTTAACCTATGGCCGTTGACTTTCAATTGTTGTCCTGTTTTTTTCGCTAACAATATCAACTGCACCATGAGCATAAACATTAGTAACAACAAATGGTCCCACCCAACGGGACTTAAGCTTTCCCGGAAATAAACGTAAACGAGTATTAAATAAAAGGACTTTTTGCCCCACAACAAAACTTTTCCGCGAAATCATCTTGTCATGAAAAAGCTTAGTCTTTTCCTTGTAAATCCGGCACTCTCGTAAGCATCATTACGTATCTCCTCTAGCTCATGTAGTTGTAACTTCCTTTGTTTCCCGCTTCATCATACTCCATGTTGAATTTCTTTATCGCCCAATAAGCCTTATGTTCAAGTTCAACCGGAAGATGACAAGCCTTGCCATAAACCAACCTATATGGAGACATACCAATCGGTGTCTTATACGCCGTTCTATACGCCCAAAGTGCATCGTTGAGCTTAAAGCTCCAATCTTTCCTCGTGGTATTCACCGTTTTCTCAAGAATGGACTTGATCTCACGATTTGAAATTTCTGCTTGTCCACTAGTTTGTGGATGATAAGGCGTACCAATTTTGTGTGTTATGTTGTACTTCTTGAGGAGAGCGTGGAAAGCCTTCTTGAAATGTGAGCCTCCATCGCTATCACCACTCTTGGTGTTCCATGCCTATTGAAAATGTTTTCCCTTACAAAATCACAAACAACTTGAGAGTCATTAGTTTTGGTGGCTCTAGCTTCCACCCATTTCAAACATAATCAACGGCAAGAAGTATATAAAAATTTCCATTCGAATTGACAAAAGGGCCCATAAAATCAATACCCCACACATCAAAAATCTCAACGGCGAGAATTGGTGTGAGTGGCATTTGATTTCGAGCACCTAGATTGCCCGTTCGTTGACATCTATCACACGATTTACAAAAACATATGAATCTTCAAACAAGGTGGGCCAATAAAATCCACTCTCGAGGACTTTGAGAGCGGTACGTTTCAACCAAAGTGGCCACCACATGCAAAAGTGTGGCAAAAGGAGAGAATGGATTCAAATTCGGAATTAGGCACGCACCTTCGCATTATTTGATCAACGCCATATTTCCATAAGTATGGTTCATCCCACACATATTGCTTAGCTACCATCTTAAGTTTCATCTTTTGGAAGTTGGACATTGTACTAGGTACTTTCCTCGTCACCAAGTAATTCACTATATCCGCATACCAAGGAGTTGATTCTTCCATGGAGAAAAGTTGTTCGTCCGGAAAGCGGTCATGTAATGGAAGTTCCTCTTGAGACATAACAAGTCTACTAAGATGATCCGCAACGGTATTCTCCACACCCCTCTTATCACGAATTTCTATGTCGAACTCTTGTAACAATAGAATCCACCGAATTAATCTTGGCTTAGCTTCTTTCTTCTTTATTAAGTGTCTTAGTGCGGCATGATCGGAATACACAATAACCTTTGTACCCACCAAGTATGATCAAAATTTTTCCAAAGCAAAAACTATAGCCAATAACTCCTTTTCCATGGTAGAATAATTGATTTGTGCATCATTAAGGGTCCTAGATGCATAATAGATAACATGGGACAACTTGTCCACCCTTTGACCCAAAACGGCTCCAACCGCATAATCACTAGCATCACACATTAATTCAAATGGAAGATTCCAATCCGGTGATTTGATAATTGGCGCACTTGTCAACATCTCCTTTAATTTGTCAAAAGCATCCTCGCATTCCTTGTTGAAGTCGAAAGGTACCTCCTTTTGTAATAACTTGCACATCGGCATGGAGATTTTGGAGAAATCCTTGATAAACCGCCTATAGAAACCTGCATGACCAAGAAAAGAACGGATTTCCCTCACCGAAGTGGGATATTGTAAGTTTCTTATTAAATCTATCTTTGACTTGTCCACTTCGAGCCCTCGAGAGGACACAATGTGACCAAGTACTATGCCGTGGTTTACTATAAAGTGACATTTCTCCCAATTAAGGACAAGGTTTGTGTCTATGCATCGTTTAAGAATTAGTTCAAGGTTATTTAAACAACCATCAAAAGAATTGCCATAAACACTAAAGTCATCCATAAATACCTCGATGATGCGCTCCACATAATCCGAGAATATACTCACCATGCATCTTTGAAAAGTAGCCGCGCATTGCAAAGGCCAAACGGCATCCGTCTATATGCAAACGTTCCAAACGGACAAGTGAAAGTGGTTTTCTCTTGGTCCTCCGGTGCAATAACAATTTGATTGTATCCCGAATAACCATCCAAGAAGCAATAATAAGAATGCCCCGCTAACCGCTCCAACATTTGATCAATGAAAGGTAAAGGAAAGTGATCCTTGCGGGTTGCGGAATTAAGCTTTCTATAGTCAATGCACACTCTCCAACCGGTTTGAACTCTTGTAGGAACAAGTTCATCGTCTTGATTTCGAACAACCGTGACACCGGACTTCTTTGGTACCACTTGCACCGGACTTACCCACTTGCTATCGGAAATTGGGTAGATTACCCCCACACTTAGCAATTTGAGTATCTCTTTTTCACAACCTCCATCATGGGAGGATTAAGCCGACGTTGAGCATCACGTACTGGCTTCACGTTCTCTTCCATTAGAATCCTATGCATGCACATGGATGGACTAATACCTTTGATGTCCGCAATTGTCCACCCAATAGCCGTTTTGTACTCTTTCAAGACTCTAAGCAAACGGTCTTCTTGTACCGTGTGAGGTTCTTAGAAATAATCACCTAAGCTCATCTCCATCTCCCAAGAAAGCATACTTCAAATGGTCCGGAAGTGGCTTCAATTCTAGCTTGGGCGCCTTCACAATAGATGGTACAAGTATTTCATCATTCACGGGTAAAGAAATATATGAAACATCACCCTTTTAGCTTCTTGCAATGTCGCCAAAGCTCCACATATCTCCACCAATTCCTTGGAGATTTCAACATCCAAGTTAGACAAGCCATGGACGTCCAATTCAATGCTCTTTTGCAACACCACATCAAGTTCATCCTCTTGGTTCAATTCCACCATTTGTTGCGCTAATGAATCAACCACATCAATGGAGTAAACGGAATGCACATCACTTGGGTATCGCATGGCTTCAAATATGTTAAAGTGTATTATTTCCTTGTCGAATTCCATAGTGAGTGTACCCTTATCAACATCAATCTTCGTCTTTGCGGTTTTCATGAATGGCCTCCCAAGAAGTAAAGAAGTAGATGATCGGTTCTCATTGTTGTCCATATCCACCACAAAGAAGTCCACCGGAAAAATAAGCTCATTTACTTGCACTAGCACGTCTTCTACAAGCCCCTTAGGATATATGTTAGACTTGTTTGCCAATTGGATAATAACTCTTGTCTCTTTCAAAGGTCCAAGATTCAAGGAGTCATATATTTCGGCCGACATCACACTAATGGAAGCACCCAAGTCAAGTAAAGCATGTTCAAATCTTTGCTTACCAAGAGTAATTGGCACCGTAAAACCACCGGGATCCGTGCACTTTGTAGGCATCTTCTTCAATAGCATAGCCGACGCACTCTCGCCAACTTTAGTAATTTCATTATCAAGCAACCTATCCTTCTTGATGCATAATTCCTTCATGAACTTGGCATACCTTGGAATTGTCTTAATGGCCTCAATGAATGGGATGTTGATTTCAATCTTCTTGAAGATATCCATAAGTGCCTTGTCTTGAGCTTCTTTCTTGGATTTAGCAAAACGACTAGGAAAAGGAGGTGGAGTAATGAAAGTAGAAACCGGTTCCTTGGATTGGTCGTTTGGTGTGGAATTCTCCTTTGGTGCGGTTTCCTCTTTGTCATTGACTACCTCTTCACTAACTTCCTCATGATGACTTGGACCCTCCACTTTTCTTCCACTTCTTAAAGTAACCGCATTAACATTCTCTCTTGGATTCACAAACGGTTGTGAAGGAAGTTTTGTGGATGCTTGAGATTTCAATAAATTCACATCGGTCGCCAATTGTCCCATTTGAGTTTGTAAGTCCTTGATGGCCGAATCGGTCTTTTGTTGGCTTTGTTGGCTTTGTTGGAACATAGAAGTAAGACCTTGCAAACCTTGCATTAATGCATTGAGCTTGTCATCATTCAAAGAATCACGCTCCTTGACTTGTTGTTGAAATTGTTGTTGAGGTTGGAAACGTGATTGTTGAAAACCACCTTGTTGCTCATATGGATTAGAAACCGCCGCTTGCTTGTTTGCATAACTAAAATTAGGATGATCCCTCCACCCGGGATTATAGGTATTGGAGTATGGATCGTACCTTGGCCTTTGATTTGGATATAAAGCATTCACTTGTTCGGTCTCACCATCCTAATAATTACCGCGCCATCCTTTGAATCATTGTCTCCATGTTACTCATCCTTTGATCAAGATGTGATGATGAATCACTAACTTCATGCACTCGCCTAACCATTGGTTCATCCCTTGTGTAGAATTGTTGCGAGTTTGCCGCCATACTTTCAATCAACTCTCTAGCTTCGGTCAAAGTCTTGTTCATTAGTGCACCACCACCCGCGGCGTCAAGAAGAGACCTATCACTTGAGTGGAGAGCTTCATAGAAGTATTGGAGTATCATAACGTCACTAAATTGATGGTGTGGACAGCTTGCCACCAACCTCTTGTATCGCTCCCAACATTCATACAATGATTCTCCCACTTGTTGTTTCAATCCACAAATCTCCTTGCGAATTTGAGTAGCTTTGGATGCGGGAAAATATCTCTCGAGGAAAAGTTTCTTCATCCCATTCCATGTTGTGATACTTCCGGAAGGCAAATAATATAACCATTCCTTAGCATTGCCCGCCAAAGAAAACGGGAAAGCTTTCAACAATGCTCCATCCGCATTAGTCTCCGGTGGAAGCATAGCCATAACTATGGCATAGAAGTCCATAAGATGTTTGTTTGGGTCCTCATTCACCATGCCATGGAACTTTGGTAACTCTCTAATCAACCCCGCTTGATCTCGAAGGTTGAATTAGTTTGGATACACCATTGTTGTGTATCAAGCTTGTGAGAAGCTAGGTCCTTTAGTGTACGATCAGCCATTGTTTCTTCCTCTTTGTCCGAATCACTTGATGACGAAGGAGGAAGTGGAGTGTTAATCGCACGAATGAAATCCACGTAGTTGAGTGCCGGATCGAAGACGTATTGGACTCGGTCTACCCCTTTAAGCATTCACCAAAGGTATAACACCTGAAACAAGATTCTCACAAACTAAGTTAGATACGGTAAAGAATCTAACAAAGCAAGAATAAAGCAAAAAGAAAAATAAAAACAACTAAAAATCGCCTTTGCTCCCCAGACGGCGCCAAAATTTGATGCGTGTCGTAGGTGCAATCAAATTAATTCAATATTTCCACTCAATTAAAAATAATATAATGGAAGTCAAGTTCGTTCCCACGAGGAGCAAGAGATCTTAGTTGTAAAAATTGTCACGAAAGGGGGGTGTAAAAAGCAAAAGAAAATAAACAAAACAATTAAAATCGAAAGTTGAAAGATGAAAGCAATAAGAGAGACAAGATCAAGGAATCCTTCTTCGTTACGAAACAATGATTAAAGTTATGTTCTTTTCTACTTGTTATTAGTCACAGATTATCACCAACCGTAGGATAGCAGGTCCGCTTAGCTAGCCCCAAAATCCCTAATTTCACCGAGTAACAGTCCGCTTAGTTATCGATTCTATTCAAAAGAACCACCTTGAGGTCCGCTTACAAGATGTAATTCCCGAGAATGCATTAAGATTTATTAATTTAGGTTTAGTAATAGTAGTTAAACTCTGTTCGCTTGGTTCACTTTCTAGCGTTGTTTCTACACACAATTGCTCCACGGAATCCCTCCGCAAGGTCTCGTGTTTTCTACTTGTGTAAAGTGTCGAGAACGATTACGTATTCCCTAACTTATACTAGATATAGATCAATTAACAAATCAATTTAGCGTGCACTCCAAACAATCTATCAATCAATCATGAATGTCTTTAAGATCACTCCTATTAGTAAAAACAATCGATAATCATGTGAAAAATCTCAAGATAGAATTGAAAACAAAACTCAAATCATGTTAAGAACTAGGAATTCATCCTCAATCAATAAGAAATTTAGCTACTCATGTTTTTGAAATTCACACAAATAATAATAATTAAAAGAAGAATTTTCAAATTCACACAAGTAATTAAAAAGAAAAATCTTAGAAAAGCAAGCAAAAACACAAGTGTTGTGTGTGTAGAGAGGTGTGTAGAAGTTGTAGAAAACTTCTCTATTTATAGGCTTCAATATTCTCCAAATCTTCTAAGGAGTATAATCCTTTTCCTTTTGTAATTCAATTTCCAAATCCAAGCTTTTCTCAACTCTTCCACCTTCTCTTTCCAAATTTGAGTCCAATTCTCCATCCAATTCCTAGCCCAAGTCTTCACACCCATGAGAGAAGTCCATAGAAAATTCTGGAATTTTTGCTCGCCGGAAAACTGGGATTGTGGCCGGAATTTGGCCGGAAAACGTCACCGCCGGCCGCCTGAAATTTCTCCATCAAGAGAATATTCGACGGAATATTCCGTCCAGGTCCTCCGTTAGGACTAACGGTCAAAAGTCAAACTTAACGGTCGATTGTTAGTCAACCGTGTCAAGTCGAGAGAGAGTCGACTTTCTAATCGGCCTTTCCGATTGGTGATTGGTCTAATCGGGTGAGCCGGATCGGCCGGATCGGTCATCGGGCTCGGTATGAGTTGACTCGCCGAAGAAATATCCGTGAGTTCGTTTAATTACAGGGACTTCCCAGCCAAATTCCGCCGATCTATCTTCAATTCCCCGCACAATTCCTAGGCATACATCTAAACATTCTTGCATCATTTCTGTTGCCTTCAAATAGCCACCGTACCCATCTCTCTGTTCTTCATTATTCTCGACCTCCAATTTCAAACTTAAACCCCTAGTCGTTACCACCAGCCTTCAATCCTGGCAAAATTCATTTTCTCATCCTTAGACGCATAGCAGCAGGAATGACCGAACGAGCTTCAGTTACAGAACCCATCTCGATCTCTGAAAACCCATTTCTCACCACCAACAAACACTGAAACCCCTTTCTGATCTTCATTCTTCTCGATTCACAAAACCCTATCTCCCTAAGCTTCACATCAGAGACTACCGCCATCACAGACCCATTTCATCCGATTCAATCATAATAGCCCACCAACAACGTCCGTGGTCTTCTTGTTCTCGGACCATCACCGACCTCACTTCGTTTAATCAAAGCAAAGAACATCTGTTCTTCATTTCGATTTCTTCCTCTTTCAATTGTACATCTTGAATCGATCGATTCCACCACCAACCCATCTTTGAATTATCTTCTAACCTCTTTAATCCATGGCGGAAACTTGACTTCTTCATCATTTTCAACTCAACAGAAATTATCAAACCCTATATTATTAATAATTCCAGATCCCTTTTCTTAATCATACTGGACCTATAATCAACAGCGTCTCATCTTTCTCCCATTAAATCATCTCCTGCAACAATCGAACTTAAATCTCAATCTCCATAGCAGCTTCTTCATTTCTAATGGAGCCGCTGTATTTTTGGTTTCGTTTCAGGTGAAAGAAGTAAATGAGAGAAATCATCTCTCGGTTAGTAGGGTTGTGTAGTGATTTAGGATTAAGATGCCCAATGTAATAACCACCCCTGATGGGTGCATATATCAGGTGATCACTTTGATAAGGGCTAGCCAAGTGCAGCCCCCTTAACCTTGACTGACCTGTCTGTAGTGATCCTCCCAAAAGAGTTGCCCCTTAACATTAACTGAGCTCCATATATCAATTGCCTGTAAAATGACCTTTTTGCCCTTTTAGCTCAAATTGGGTGATTTCTTCTTCTTTTCCTCCGTGCGACTCCAAAGTAGCTATAAAACTCAAAACAAGCGTAAAATACATAATTTACAAGAAAAATAGCAAAGAAAGCATAAACTACTAGATAGTAAATTAGGTGTATTCTACACCTATCAATCATTCATGACCAAGATGCAAATTCCATTTAAAATAACCTCTTTCAGAAAAGTTATTCACAAAACTATCTCAAAATAAACCAATTCAATTACCTATTAATTCAAAACCAGAAGTCAAGTTATGAAAAGAGATCCTCACTATCACTCAAAAAGAAAAAGAAGAGACAAGTATATGGCACGAATCCTTCAAGGAAAGTCCTTCAGCAGCAACTCGTCCTTCTGGGCAAGAGCGACTTTCATCCTTTGAAGTACCGCCTGCTTCAGCTTCAACTCCTCATACAACTTTTCAACCTCTTCTTCCTGGCGAGTAACACATTCTGCAGAAGGGGATTCACCTTGTAATTTCTGGAGCTCCTGAATCTCGGAGAACCCTTTGAGGAACCAATGAGCATTGAAATCGTACTGCACAAACACATCTCGATGGCACTTCCAGTCTTCAATCATCTCCTCGAAACTGTTCGACCAGTCGTGACGCTCATCCCATGGATAGAAAATAAAGCCTCCTGAACGTGGTTGACCAATGCAAGACGACTTTTGAGCTTCGTAGTGGTAGCAATGTGGTCGTGTTTCTCCCATATTGTCGTGTACAACTCCTTGAACCGAACCGGCACATTGAATCCTCCAACCAACACATGGCCTGGATAAGGAACAATGAAAGGAGGATCGAACAAAGCTCCAGCTTGCGCTACCAATACTTCACCAGTCACAGGAGCCTTGTCAGTTGCAGGAGTTCTTTCAGAAGAAGTCGCCACGACAGCTTTATTGATTGGAACATGCTCAGAACATTCTTCAAGGGGAGCCACCTCAATAATAGCGGATGTTGCCTCTCTTACATTCCTCCCGATATCTACTTCGCTCTGGGTGCTAATTTCCATCACGGCCCCATCAACAAGATCACTTAGGGAGGCGCCTTGTCCAACCGAGCTTGCATCATCTCTATCATGGTCGGGAAAATGAGCGGTTTCTCCCGACTTTTCAAAGATGAAGATCGGTGACCGCCGGACTTCTCGGATGAAGATCGCATCGCCAGACTTCTCAACATGAAGGCCAACATTACCAGCCTTCTCATTCTGAATGCGCGCCAACCTTGTGAAGACATTCTCTTTCGGAATTCCCTGATTTCAAGCAAGGGTCACTCTTAGAAGAATTTACTCTGGAGAAATGGAGGAACCAACGGGAAGAGATTTAAATACCTGCATATTGGAGGAATTGAGGATCACCGAAACACATGCCTACCTTTTGGATCTCTCTCCTGCTTGGGGACTGCAATCCTCATCTTTGGTCCGTTTGGCTGGAAGTGGCTTCAACCGGAAATGCTTTTTTAAAACGTCAGAAGATGGTTCACCATGGGAACCTGTCACAACACTCTCCGATAATTCCTAGAAAATCAACAGTTTCCTCCTCCAAAATTCCTTGTACTTATCGGTTACCACTGGGTTTCTCCCAATAGGCCAGAAGGGAAGGCTCACCCGTTCTAAAAACACATCAGCGTTAAGAATATTCGGGAGGAATTCTTTCAGAACCCCTGATGGACGGATAAATGGGACACCCTGATCAAATCCCATTTGACGAGCCGCCCTGTCAATATTGTACGGAGTCACAGTAAATTCTTCGTTAAATAAAGACGGGACATATCCTGGGATGCAGCTTTGCAGGTAAACAATTTCCCCAAATCTCATAGTATTAACATCGGTACGCAACACAGCATCAGGACCATTAGAAGCAATAGCAAAAGTCTTTGGCTGAACAATGGAAGGGTGGATCGGCCCCCATGGACGGAAATCTACAGAAGACACATTGTCAAATATGTCCACGAGTTTCGCGCCTGTTCTGGGACGCCTCCTATGCCAGCGGAGTATTCTCGAGCCACCATACAAGTTGCTGAGAAAATTTGCAGGAGCAGGAGCATAGCTTTTGAAGTGTTCCCATAAGAATGCCTGAAGAAAAGCGAAGTGAACGTGCGATTCCACCTTCTTGTACCCGTTAGAAACATGCATGTCCATTTCTAAGGCGTCCAGATGAGAGTACAGTGATCCAAGGAACAAGGCACCCATGGGAAGAACTTTACCTTTTGCCAGCTTTATGGCGATCTTAACGAGGTCACCTCTAATGGTCTTCTTTCCAGAACCGTCGTCGAATATATCTCTGGATATCCATAAAGACAGGAACGCAATCACGCTGAGCTTATTTTCCAACTCTTGATCCGGCTATGGGTCTGCAGGAGACCACTCCGACACCCACCAGGTGTAAAAGCATCTCGTATCTTTTTTTCTCCTCCTTGTCCAGACTGTCGAAACCCGCCACCTTTTGAAGTATAGCATCATAGTTACGTTGTTCCGTATCAGAGAGCTCGTAAGAAAGACTTCCAGCAACAGGAAGGTTCATTAATGCAGCTACACTCTCCAGAGTAATAGTCATCTCTCCCCATCTAGATATGGCCGTATGAGTAGAAGGACGCCATCGAGAAATGAAGGTAATCAAACCCGCAGCGTCTTTCTTAATTTCAAGAGCAGCAGATGCCATGACCGCATTGAGGATTTGCGCTTTGGTCAAATTATCTTTAATGACCTTATTACTCAACATGCGTCTCATCCATCCTTCATAAGAACCCAGTGGAGTATGACAAATCTTGAAGTCAATAGGGGAAGGCGGATATTCGTTTCTCCGAGACAAAATCTCATCACAAGTGTCTTGAAGAAGAAAATGGATCGGATCCATATTTTCTGAATCGGAAAGCAGGACTATCTTATGAGAAGGATGTTTTCTAATGTTTGGAAAAGGCGAGGTGAACAACTCATCATCGATGTTCGGCATATCTTTGAAGCTGTCAACACTTCCCGACTTGGCACCAGCATTATCTCCGGAAGACATCTCAACAGGAATTCTTTTCTTCATTCCACAATAAAATAAAAGACAGGAGTTAGAACTTGTATGAAAAGCGCATGAAGCGTGTAGTCACGCACGACAAGACACGTTGAAATGCACAAAAGCTGGGATTAGGTCCAAACACCAAAGATACTCAAGTTTCAAGTCTGGTATTGGTTTCAAGTCCGTACAAGTTTCGGTCTGTATTGGTTTCAAGTCCGGTACAAGTTTCAGTCTGGTATTGGTTTCAAGTCCGGTACAAGTTTCAGTCTGGTATTGGTTTCAAGTCCTATTACAAGTTTCAAGTCCGGTATAAATTTCAAGTTCGGTGTTACTCAAGTTTCAAGTCCGGGCACAAGACTAATATAAGGTCGACTTTCGAGTCAAGCATATGTGGGTGAGACCCACGTTCAATCAAGCATACACGGCGGGCCCGCGTTCATCCGCACACATCATAACACGATTTTTCTTTATTCATGGGAATCGTGTCTACGAGATTCAAGCCAAGGTTTTTCTTTTCAAGATACAACCTAAAAGCTAGGTTTTGCATGCAATGGTGGAAAGAAGCAAAAACAACATGATCATGGATTCACGGGTTGTTTTACTAAGCAATTCTAGAAAATATTGGCGTATCAACCTCGGTGGAAAAAACTAAGCATATGCACATCTTACAAAAGGTGTTTACCTAGCAAACTAGGGTTTTACCTATATATATAAAAAAAAAAAGAGCGAAACTTACCTTGGACGGCAGCAACTCCGGCAACGACGACGGCAACTCCGGCAGCAGCAACGGCGACAGCGTTGGCGGGAGCGGCAACGGCAGTCACGGACGGGAGCTGCTCAACAACAAAAAAAAAATCGTGAGAAAAAGCAAAGGGGTTGGTCTCTTTTATAGACAAAAAATTATAAGAATCCCAATAGAACAAGGATACCTCTTTTTTGGATTCCTTTTCTGATTCAAATACCCAAAGAAGGAAACCGATCCCACCAAAGGATTCCATACAAGCACAACGGCATGGGCGACTAGCGGTCGGTCAATACTCTTCCGGGTAAACTTCTTTTATCATGTCCTTCTCACATATGTATGTCACCATCTCATGCCTACCCCACAATAGTGTAACCATTATATGCTAGGCAGGGGACTTAATGTTGATAGTGGATTTTCATTTAAGGTTAAAATTGTAAAAAACCAGAAAATTATGCGCTGACATCTTGTAAAAGATAAGGCCATCAATAAGTGTTGGATACTCCCTCACTTAATTCACCTAGAATGGAGCATGTGGCAATAATCCCATTCTATGAATACATGAAATTCATCCAGGTTGGAGCATGTAGCAACAATCCCATAAACCCTGTGAATTTCTAGCATTATTAATTAATGCGCAATCAGCCTTGTATTTCCCGTACTCATTATCGGTGCGGCATGACGATCGAGTGTTGCTCTTACGGAGCAACACGAACCTCCAAGCATTATAATGAAACCATGTACGAAATACCCGTACAGTGCCGACTCTCGGTGTGTTATACTAGCCCGATTGAGCCCCTCTCGGTGTGTTATACTAGCCCGATTGAGCATCCTGACTGACCAGACAAGACGGATATGATCATAGTCATCCAACTCCACAAGCATGATTGGATGACCCAGATCAATTCCATCACCCCCAAGCAGGTATGGAATATCCACTGCCGAACTAACGCGGACCCCGCATGGTAGGCCTCCCTAAAAGATTGGCCTAGCTTGCCAAGACGTCCAAACCAGAGCAGTATGGACGGAAAACCCTAAATTAGGGTTTGCGGCATATTACATGTGTCGCAAAATGTCTCAACCATCCATCTTTGCAGGTATAGATGGAGGGTGTAGATGTAGATTCAAAGGGCCCAGAGCATGTCAACACAATCACCGTGGGCCCGCCTACATACCTGACCAATCGGTCAGGACCAACCATGGTTGGTTATCCCAATTCGTACGCCGAATAAATCATGGTCGCACGTCCTTGAAACCCAAAATTAGGGTTTTGAGCATCACGAGCGTCCATCTTCTCCGGCACGAATGGAGGGTCCAAGATTAGATTAAGCGGGTCCGGTCATACCAGCATGACCACCGTGGACCCATCTATACCCTCACCGGATCGGCCAAGGCATATCATGCCTGGTTATTCCAAGACGCGCGCCCAAACTAGCGTGGTCACACCTCCCAAACCACAAACTGATCTCGACCGCTCAACTTCGCCGGACGATTTGGATGGCTCAGATCACGTTTTCATGGGATATTCAGGTATAGGCGTGAACACCATCCTACCACCTTCACACCAGAACGATCGGCCAAGACCGACCAAGATTGGTCATCTTGGAACGTGCGCCCGAAATGGGCATGACGCGCGGCTCTTGCGGCACTGGTTTTCTGTCACAAATTGATCTCAACCACTCAACTTCACCGGACGAATTGAGTGGCCCAGATCATACTTTCGTGAGGTAATGGGTATAGGCGCCTACACCGTCATGCCGTCTACACGCATGTACGGTCGGGCTGGCCAAAGTCATATCCCAAGCTGGGATTCGACCAAGCTGAAGAGTGATGCATGCGCACCTCTTCAAAACCCTGGATTCCATCAACGGTCGCGAGATGAGTGTCTCAAAGATCATCTCGTCCGTCCAACTTCACCGCTTGGTTATACAACCACGGTCGGGAGTTAATTGGTCGGTGAGACGTCATGGTGATCACCACCCGTCACTCTACCACGCCATGATGCGATGACACTGCATAAAATACACATGATACTTCACAAGTATCAACTTCCCTGAATAACGCAGTTATTCAATTTAGCATTACATGCTACCTTTTGTGGGTCCCACGATCCACACACTCGAGACATCAATCATGTCACAAACTGGGGGGATACATACTGGGGTATTGGTCTGGCGGTTTACAGCGTGCAGCGTGCAACGCGCCTATCACAAGAACGTGTCAGGAAGTCATGGATGGTTAGAGATGACAGGAGAAGTGGGCAAGACTGGTCGTGTAACACCAACACACACCTCCACTACTCCATCACTCCACTTCCTCCACTTCCCACGAGAGACGTGAATAAGGCTCAAATGACTTGTATAAATAGATTCTCCTACCTATTTTCCAACACAGGAGAAAAACAGGAGATAAGAGAAGCAAGACAAGTCCAGACAACAGAGGCAAGTGTTTATACAATCGTATTCAAACACCGGAACTGATTGCTTACTCCTGCAAGCCAGTTCAGCTTTCTGTTACAAGTCATAAGCAAGCCAACACCTTCACAATCTCAACACCTTCTTCGCTTCCCTCCCTAAGATCAACCCCATCTCCTTCACTTTGTGACCGAAACGAGTCTGGAACGGCCATTTCTTGGTTTAGGCAGGACTTGCACAGATTGATTTCCGAATCTACAAGCACTCACCGCGCAGTGCATTTGTTTAGGGTTTAGATTCATTCCTCATCCACACACCCCAAATTACCAAATCCGGCAGGAATAGTTTTCACCCATAAACACAGGGGCATAAAAGTTCTCGGTTCTTCGGGCGAGAATTTGAACGAGATTATATGGGAGATTTTCATGGAAATGGGTTGGAATGATCCTGTTACACTAAAACAGGAATGGTATGTGAGTTTAAATCGGAAAATAATCAAGTTTCCATACTCGTCTCGATAAAACAGGGAGGAGAGTTTTACTGGGGATTTGTCGAGTTGGTTTTGGAAGTTACGTGGACTGAAAGAATATTACATTCCCTGTTCGACTTTACTCTATCTTTGGAAAGGTGTTTTAATCAATCCAGACTCTACAATAGACGCGTGCAGAAGAAAAGGAATGAAATATGTCCGTAGCTTGATGAGGAGAGAAAAGTCAAAGATTTTCGGGATTTGGAGGTGTTTGTGCAGTATATATAAGTTATTTCGAGTCTCAGAGAAGGTGTCGAGACTTTGAGATAGTTTGGGTAGTTACAGAGCTCGAACCAAGGCAGAAGAGGCGTGTTTGATCATCACAAGCGAGTACCGGAGAAGAAGAAGAAGAAGAACAGCACTCAGGGACAGTCGCAGAAACCGTTACCTTTTCTTTTGAATTCCATAATCTTTGTAACAATTTTTCCAACAATTATTTGAGTTCGCAACAGTTCTGTTAGGGCTTCTCTATAACAGTAAGTTTTGTAACAATTACATCTGTTACAAACTCGCTGCTTTATACTTTTGCTTCAATAAAAATAGCCCTTGACCCATGTTTCTATCTTTTGGGTGTGTTTTCGACATGAGGAGCTAAACCCCAACACTGGGACGACGGAGGAAGCCTTATTTCACAATGGTTTGGTAACTATATTTGATTCTGTATGACTTTTGCACTTATTTTAATTGATTTATGATTTTCACTAATTAGTTGTGATTTCGTTTGATGGTGTATGCTTAGGCGTAAGAGCTTTTGATACATCATGCTTGTGATTTACATCTAATCTTTTAGAAATCTACTTTTGGCAAAGAAAAGAGTCAACAAAAGAGCTAGAATTGTTATGAGTCATTATATGAACCAATTGAATGTGATTAATGGTGGAATCCGAATTCCTAGTATCTATCGATATTGTGACATCTTTTGTATATATTTTTATTATTAAGTCTGAAATCAATCTTTACAAGTCTGAGTTGAACGAACTTTTCTTACCACTTTACAACAACTTTTAAAATCACATCAGCTAGTCACTCACCATCTACACGTAATACCCAGATCCAAACCGGTCAAACAAACCCCGAGGCAGTTCAGGCATGATGTGGAAGAACAAATTAAGATAGAGGTTCAAAAAGTACTGGCGGATGGTTTTATCAAACCGATTCACCACCCTACTTGGTTAGCCAACATAGTTCCGGTGAAAAAGAAGAACGACCAGATCAGGTGTTGTGTTGATTTTAGAGATTTGAACAAATGTTACCCTAAGGATGACTTTCCACTCCCCAACATTGACATGCTGGTAGAAGCCACCAGCGGACACGGTATTTTCTATTTCATGGACGGATACAACGGCTACAATCAAATAAAGATGTACGAACCCGATGTAAGTAAGACAGCTTTTCGAACCCCTCTCGGAAACTTTTACTACACTGTAATTCCCTTCGGTCTGAAGAACGCCTGCGCCACATACCAACGCGCCATGACCACCATTTTTAAAGACATGATGCACAAGCAAGTCGAAGATTACGTAGACGACATAGTCTTTAAATCAAGAACTCGGGCGACCCATGCAGAGATTCTGCGGCAGGTGTTTGAAAGATGTCGCGAGTACAAATTGAAGATGAACCCATTGAATTGGTGTCTCTTCGGGCAAATTCCTAGGTTTCCAGGTGACCGCCGAGGGGATCCAAGTTGATCCAATCAAAAACCAATCCACTCTCACAATGCCACCTCCGCAGGCTGTGAAAGAACTCCAGAGTTTCATGGGTAAAATAAACTACATTCGCCGCTTTATACCGGGGTTGGCTCAACTCGTTGCTTCGTTTACCCCCTTGCTGAAGAAAGGAGCGAACTTTGTCTGGACCGCACTACAATAGGAGGCGTTTCGGAAGATTCAGCAAATATTATCTTCCCCAGCCGTCATGAAGTCTCCCGCACAAGGAAAACCATTGCACCTCTACACCGCTTTTAGTGACACTGCCGTCGGAGCTCTCCTCGCCCAAGACGACGACGAAGGGATTGAGCATCCCATATACTACTTCAGTCGAATTTTAAGAGATGCTGAGCTCAGATATCCCAAAGCAGAAAAGGCATGTTTGGCCCTGATCCACTCCATCCAGAAATTCGGACATTACCTGCTTTCCAACAAAGTGGTACTGATATCTAAGTCCGATCCCGTGAAGTTCCTCCTCTCAAAACCGGCCCTAACGGGAAGGCCAGCTAAATGGCTTCTCCAAATTTCGGAATTCGACATAACATGCGCTTCCCCGAGAGCTATCAAAGGGAAAGAAGTTTCAGACTTGCTAGCAGCGTTCCCGAGAGAGAATGCCACGACACTACACGAGGAACTCCCTGGAGATTTTCCAGAAATCTCTTTCATTCAAGAAGAAACATGGCTAGAAACCAAACAAGCTGGCCGCGCATTTATGTGTCTATATTAGTCTCAATTCCAACATTTTGGTATTTTATGTCTTTGCTGTGGATTTCAATTACTAAGGGGTATTCCACCTATTTACACCTCATGGCTATTTCAGCCCTTAAATTATTGTTTCCGCCCTAATTGCTAAAGGGACTCTTCTCTATTTTTCGAAATAAGAGGAGATTCTAAATTACTTGTCAACCGCTTTGTTAGTTTTCTCTTGTTTTTCACCCTTTTGAGCTGAATGGCACTTGAATAACATGTAAACCCCAACACAGAAAATCTTCTAAAAATCTATTTTTGGCAAAGAAAGAGTCAATATTTTATAAGCACAAAAACTACTAAATTAATCTTCATCTCTCGATTTTTGTGACAAACTTGTGAATATATTTTCTTTGTTTTTAGTAGTTTCTTAAATCGAGTCTTTACAAGTCTGAGTGAACGACATTCTTACTACCACTTTCTACAACAACATAAAATCACATCACTTTTTGAATTGTTTTAGATTTGTTTTAGGTTTATTTTTATTATTTTTTTTGTTCCTTTTTACGCCTTTGGTATTTTTCGATTCTTTTGCGGCAAGGAAAGAAAAAGTGCTATAAAAGGAAAGCATCGCTAAAGAAGGAAAAGAAAAGAGGAGTCCAAGGAGGAAGAAGATTTTGTACATAGTTGTTCTATTTTGTTTTATTTTTAGAAACGTAAATAGGGTTGTATTTTTTGTAATCTTTCTTTTTATTTTTGGACACTTTTTGGACTTTATTTTGGACTTGCATTTGGTTAAATATAAACGCATCGAGATATCGTCTCGGCCCCTCGGGTTCGTATTCGAAGGTTACTTATCCACCACGAATCCTGTCGGTGGGTTTTATTTTGTGTGACAACTCACACCCCTGCGAATAGAATGTCGAACTGGGTATTACAATAGCCAATAAATATCCGACGAGTTTCAAAATGGACGTTACTACTTTGGCTCCGCCACCCCCAACAACGGTACCGGAGGGATGAGGTGTGGTTCTAGTATACCCACTAAAAGTCTTCTCGCACTCCTTCAAGCTAGATTTCCCTTGCACCAATAATTCAGTGCAATATGAAGCCTTCCTCATCGGACTATCATTGGCCAAACAAGCTGGCGCCACACGTCTGGAAATAAGAGGAGATTCTAAATTACTTGTCAACCAGGTGAATGGAGTGTACACACTGAAGGAAGTAGCCTTGGACCCATATAGAAACGGGGCACAAAAACTACTAAATTACTTCGTCGACGCGACCATAACGAATGTTGAGTATAAGCGCAGCGGCAACCAACAAATCGCTTTTACATTGCCTAGCCGCATTTGCATCGAGACCGCAATGGAGTCGAAGGTTACGAGGAAACCTAAATTACGATCAGAAGAGACCAAAGAGACGGACCGTAGCTTCGACATGGCTTTCGCAACCCGAAAGGCCGAGGCCGACGACTGGAGAATACCAATTATCCAGGAGCTTAACAACTCGCTTTCCCAGGGGAGAGTCAGTCTCAAAACTTTACAAAGTTTCTTCATGCTCCGAGGAGTGTTTTATTTTCACTGAAACCCAGACGGATCCTTGTCAAGATGCCTCAGAGAGGAAGAAGCGCAACAACAACTCAAACGCGTTCACAGTAAAGTTTGCGGGCTCACGTTGGTGGTAACGCTCTATCGCCGTTTGCAACGCCTTGGCTTCTACAGGCCAGAAATGGAGGCTCAATATCGGTTACTCCAAGAAACCTGTTCCAATTGTCAAGCGCCGCCGCATCAATTGGAAGTCTTCAACATTGGCCGCACTGGGGACTGGCAAGAACCATATATCAGTTACCTTCGTGACGGCGAACTCCACACCAACAAGAATCACGCGACCAAGATAAAACAAAGGTCCAAAAGATTCGTATTCCACGAGGGAATCTTATATCGCAAAAGTTTTGGAGGAAGTTTGCTACGGTGTTTGAATGAGGCAGAAATCCCAATCATGCTGAAAGAAATGCACGAAGGCGAACACCAGGGAAAATAAAAACTATTTCTTCAAATACACGAGAAATACTACTGGCCGACCATGGAGGAAGATGCATCTTTTTTTGTTCATAGGTGCAAAAAATGTCAAATCCACAGAAACCTTATCCATGTACCGTCGACTCCTCTACACTCAATAAGCAGTCAGTGGCTCTTTTACAGCTGGGGACTCGACATCATTGGAAAGATCAACCCGTCGTCTTCTAAACACGATGAGTACATAATCACGGCAACTGAATATTTCACCAAGTAGGTCGAAGCCATACCTTTAGGAGGAACTACTGGAGCCACGATCGCAGTGTTCATCAAGGAACACATCATCTGCCGATTTGGTGTACCTAAACATATCATCACTGACAACGGTACTCCTTTCGCCAACAAGCAAGTAGGGGACTTACTTGAAGAGTATGGAATTAAGCAAGTCTTCTCCACTGTGTACTATCCCCAAGGAAACGGACAGGCGGAGAGCACAAATAAAACTTTGATCCGAATCACCAGCCGAACAGTAATACCCAGTGCATCCGCTCGAAGTAAAACTTAAGAAGTTGGTTTCATCAAGCCAAGGCGGTTCGGCCGTTCAGGCACGATGTGGAAGAACAAATTAAGATAGAGGTTCAAAAACTACTGGCGGTTGGTTTCATCAAACCGATTCACCACCCTACTTGGTTAGCCAACATAGTTCCGGTGAAAAAGAAGAACTGCCAGATCAGGTGCTGTGTTGATTTTGGAGATTTGAACAAATGTTGCCCTAAGGATGATTTTCCACTCCCCAACATTGACATGCTGGTAGACGCCACCAGCGGACACGGTATGTTCTCTTTCATGGACGGATACAGCGGCTACAATCAAATAATGATGTACGAACACGATGTAAGTAAGACGGCTTTTCGAACCCCTTTCGAAAACCATGCCAGCCACGTCTCTACGCCAAGGCATGCCAACCATGCCAGCCGCACCACCGTGCCAATGGAAAACCATGCCAGCCACGTCTCTGCGCCAAGGCATGCCAACCACGCCAGCCGCACCACCGTGCCAATGGAAAACCATGCCAGCCACGTCTCTGCGCCAAGGCATGCCAACCACGCCAGTCGCACCACCATGCCAATGGAAAACCATGACAGCCACGTCTCTTCGCCAAGGCATGCCAACCATGCCAGCCGCACCACCGTTCCAATGGCAAACATGCCAGCCACGTCTCTGCGCCAAGGCATGCCAACCATGCCAGCCGCACCACCGTGCCAATGGCAAACCATGTCAGCCACGTCTCTGCGCCAAGGCATGCCAACCATGCCCGCCGCTCCACCGTGCCAATGGTAAACCATGCCAGCTACTTCTCCACGCCAAAACAAAGGGTTGTAATAATCAACGGCTACCCTTCTCTTCGAGATACAGACCTCGACCATCCAAGTTTGCAACCTAACGCACGGCAACTTGCGGCCCAAGGCCAAACACCACGGTTTGCACCAAACCCTAGTTTTCGCCGCACCTATACCATGCCAGCCTCTCCTTCACGTCATTGGCTGCCAAAACGAAGGGTTGCAACGATCAAAGGACACCCTTCCATCTAAGATGCAGATCTAAGCCGTCCAAAGTCACCAGCTGACGCATGACAACCTACGGCCCAAAGCCAAAACACACGGTTTGCACCTAAACCCTAATTTGGCCGCGCCTACTCTTTGACAAGTCCATGACTCAACGCTGGCTGCTAAAACGAAGGGTTGCAATAATCAACGGATACCCTTCTCTTTGAGATGCAGATCTCGAAAAAACAAGTTCGCCACCTGACGCATGGCAACTTGCAGCCCAAAGCCAAACACACGGTTTGCACCTAAACCCTAATTTGGCCGCGCCTACTCTTTGATAAGGCCATGACTCAACGCTGGCTGCTGATCGACACATTTTTGTGTCTGATTTGTCCTCAGTGTCTCTATTGTTAGTCTCGATTTTTGTACTAATTGTGTTTTGTGTGTTTGTAGGTATTTTTGGGAAATAAACATTTTTGGAAAATTCGGCTCGAAAAATTACCTGGGGAAGCTCCAGAGGACATTTGCTAAGCGGACTCCAAGTTTGGATAAGGGGCACCCATGGCTATGTATATCCCAAATTCATTTTCAGCACCCACGGCTATGTGTAGCCCAAATTCATCTTTAGCACCCATCTTCCTTGTTTGAATTTTGGTTTTGGCGGGAAAATATTCACACTACTGGCAGATTTTTAGTTCGTCATTTGGAGGTGTTATAGTGTGATTCAATGGCTAAAATTTCTTGTGCAGACTTGATTTATCATAACAGGATAGGTTTGGGTCTCTGGGTCGATTGAATTTGGCTAGTTAAATCGTGTTAAAGAAAACAGGGGTGTGTATATTCCCGTGAAATATTCTCGGGATTTCTTGTTGTTTTGGAAAGATTTGATATGTCTGCAGCGTGTTGAATCAATCCTACAGCGTGTACGATCATGTTTGGAGTGTTGCTGCATCATTTCAGCGCGTGAAAAGTTAATTCAGGGAAGAAAATAATCCCGAGAATATTTTCCTTCACTGTCGAGTAATGGCTAATTATATGGAGTTATGAGGGGAGATTTGGTCGCTGTCAAGCATAAAAAAGGTTCCTGAGGTCAGAGAAAGGAGGACGGAGAGTTTGGGAGATTACAGAGCATCAAAGAGGCGAAAGATTGATCACCAGAGAAACCTGCTGCTGCTGCCATTGAAGAACACGAAGAACATTGGACGCCTAAGAATAGTCGTTCATGCTACAGTGATAACGACTCACAGCTGAGGGTCGTAGTTCAGGAGACAGTCTTAAAGCAATAGTAACAATGACAGGCAACTTTTATCGTTCTCTGTAACAGCTCGGTTTGTAACAAATAACTGTTACAAACCCGGTTTTCATTATATTTCTCCCATTTTCATCATTTGTAAACACTTTGAGCAATAAAAATAATTTTTGAGCGTGTTTCCAACATGATGATGAGCTAATTCTCCCACAACCAAGGCAATGAGGAAGCTACTTACGCATGAATAATTGGTAATTATTTATTTTCTCTAATTTATAATTTATGATTCACTCAATCACTGCTTTTGCAGAGTTTTTAATCGTTTGCATAATTTCTTTCATTAGTTGTGATTCAATTAGATAGGTTATGCTTTGTATTAAGATAATCTATGCTTAGGGGATACAATTAATTTTTGAGAATTTGTCTGATTATATTTGAATTAAGAAATAAGGGACTTAAAAGATAATTAGAGTTTTGGCTTATTTACCATAATTTATTCATGTGTAATAGTGGAATCAGTGTCTTGGTTATTCCTAATATTCTGTGAAATATTTTGTATATATTTTTCTGTTATTTTAGTTTATTAAATCCTAAAATCGATTTCAACAAGTCCGAGTGAACGACAACCTTCTTACCACTATTTAAAATCAAATCAATTTTTGGCGCCGCCGACGCGGACTTGTGTATAGATTTGTTTTTAGGTTTTATTTTTATTTTTGTTATTTTTTACGCCTTTTGGTATTTCTTGTTTGTTTTCAGATTTGGAATTGAGCTAAAGAAAGAGGGACAAAGCGCTGAAAACAAAAGCGAAGCCAAAGAAGGAAAGAAAATAGGAATCCAAAAGGAGTGAAGAAGAAGATTTTGTATATTATTTTATTTTTTTTAGAAACTATAATTAAGGTTTTTTTATTTTTGGACATTTTTTTTTCTTCGGACATTGAACATTGGACGTTATTTTTAAAACCTTAAGGAAGGGTTGGTTTAAATATAAACTGCACAGGGAAGGACGACAGTTACGATACTGTCTCGGCCCCTCGGGTTCGTACATGACATAGGAGTCGTGGCCCGAGTCGACTACAACGGTTCATCCCCTGTCTGGAACGGGAGGTAAGTTTTTCGAAACACTCGCGAAATCCCTGTCAGCGAGCTTACTGTCTTCCTTCGTGTGAATATATGTTGAGGACTTGAAAACGATTGCTTTAGTTTCCTAGTAAAGGGCAAGGACTGGCCATGCAAGATAAGGGTTTGGATTTCATCACCATTCTTTTCTTGCCCGCCTTAGGAAAACGATACCAAACGCGAACCTAAGCTTAAAATACTGACTAGAATGAGACTGATAGGGTAACGAGCTTAATAGGAAAGTCATTCGAAAAATATTGGTTACTCTTTAAGCATACTTCGAAGTTCATGAAGGTTTCTGTAAGTTGAATGTGTGACTGCGCCGCCTTGTAATGCGGTGAGGCCTTGGGTATCAAAGCTCCACGCAGCTTCCCTCGCCTCTATTCAACTTACTTAAACTCGGATTGATTCCAGAGGGGTTTGCTCAGATTGTAACGAAATCCCTTTCGAAGGATCAGAAGCTGGTCTAGAAAACAATCTAAGTGGAGCCATCATGCTTTTTGTTTGCTAGAAATCAGTAGGTTTGTTGTGGTCGAGTCAACCTTGTTTGTGCTTGTGTAGAATTCCCTTGTAGTTAGGATGTCAAACTGGTATTATAATAGCCATCACAATGAATATGAATATCCAACTGAACAATATGGACATCACTCTTTTTATGACCAGAGTGTGAATAGTGGTTGGGAACGCCAACCTTTTGAAGATTATGGCTCATACCATGGTGAGCCCAATTACTATTCACATGAATACCGGTCATACGAGCAAAATTCCTATAATTCCTCTTCTCTAGATGAAGCACGTCAACGTGTAAGTTAACTGAGTCAACACGTGAGTTTGCTGAGACAACACGTAGGTTAGAGTTAGAGACGGAAGAAAGAATTGCTCGAATTACTCTTGATTGCCAATACATTCTTTCCAATATCACCCGTGAAAATGAGGACAATTTTTATAATCAGGATGACGAGGTTAGAATTGGTAACACTAATTTAGATGAGGTTCAACCATTTTCATGTTATTATAATGATGATTATGATGAGGATAGTGTTGATGAAGAATTTGAAATAAATAGGCATAGTGATCAGGAATTTGTTACCCCAATTGAGCTTTATAACGATAATATTATTTCTAGTTCAAATCCAAATGATTTTAATAATTATTCACCTATTCAAAAGGACGAGGATTTGACTAGAGATACCCCCGTTTTAGACGATGTAGTATTTCCTTATGATTACGAAGCCGATAATAGTTTAGAGGAGCGGGTTTATCCTGAGAATATTGTTTTCGAGTCTAGCGATTTAGAAACATTAGTCTCAGACAAAGAATATGAACTTGTAGAGATGAGTGAGGATGAACCTGACTTAGAAGATTCAATTAACCATTTTCAGGAATCAGATGACCTTGAAATTAGGGAAGTTGTGACTAGTCTTTCTAGAGACACTGAAAACTCTAAGTTTGGGGATGATTATCATTCTCCATGTGCTTTAACTCTTAGAAAGGTCCCTAACTTGGGACTTGACATATGTGCCTCAACCATTTTAAAAGATTATCTTCATACAATTTTTCCTGAACCTAGTTGTGTCCATAAAGAAGTTCAGTTGTTAAGAACCCATCCTCTGGTCGATGTGGTTAACCCAGGCTATGATACCACGATTGACTTTGTTTTCCCACCAAAAACCCTCCTTCCAATTGTGGGAACGTATAAGTTTCAGATGTGTCAATTATTAAGTTTTGAGACTAAACCTAATTACTTTAGGAGATTAGGGTCGACACATTTGTTTAAGAATGACCACTACTTTGTGGTCACTGTGTGAGTCAAGTCGATTGACTTAGACGATCCCAGATTATTCAGAGTTATTGTTATGTGCTTCTAAGTTCTTAATTGAGTATTTCCAGACTCTAGAACTTGATCTTCAAGATACTGCCTTTGAGGAAATCCAGTCGATGAAAACTTTTTATCTAGACCCTTTTATAGAGCCTGAACCCGAACCACAACTAGATGTACTTGTCTTAAACAAAAAAATAGATAAGGGTGTATTAGATATCTTCCTGGTCTGTTGCAGTTTCCTCTTCTTGTGGTTAGCACTTTTTGATCCACATGACCCGATTATTCCTGGCCTCGCTATATGATTCTTCGAGGTGACTAATCTCTTCCAATGTATGGCTGAAGACTTTAAACTTAGCACTTCTTGGGAGGTAATCCAATATTCATGCGACACGGTAATATCTTTCCTTATCTCTTGTGCTTCAAATGGTAACAGTTTCTCCTTGTTCATGTTTTTAATTTCATCTTTAGAACATTGAGGACAATGTTAGATATAAGTTTGGGGGTGGGGATGAAACTTTTTGTTAGCTTTTTTATGTTTATTAAGGTCGGCACTAACCAATCTAAGTGGATGGAAACATTTTGGTTGTAGGAGTTGAGGAACCAATCTTATTAAACATCTAGAAGAGTCTATTCGTAAAACCACAGAGCTCAGGTGTTAGAAAAGAAAACATGGTAGTTTCGCCATATCCTCGTGATGGAAACATCGAAAGAATCCTGATCACTTCTTTTTCTTTTTACCATTGCTAGGGTGAAATAGAGTGACTGAAATACAAAAAAAAAAAATAAAAAAAAACCAGACCACTAGACCAACCGGAATAAATACAATAAAGTCGACCACTGGTATCCTTGTATATGCCAGCTGAGTTGACCTAGAGTTAGGATTATCGACCACTGGTTCCCTTGTATATGCCAGTGTGTTGATATTAGTCCAGACCAGTGTCTCAGTCCATTAGGATAGGTTCACCTTAGTCAACATCATCCACGTTTTTCTCTACATCCATCTTCTTAATCTATCCATGTGATTGGTTGACTCCGGTTTATGATTTCCAGAAACTATCTGAGTAGAGCTATGTCACTTTATATGAATTTTAGTATGCTAGAGTGCAAACTAGTGTACAACAATTGGAATTTTGCATCAGGGTACTTCCTCCTGTAGTCAATAAGTATGCCAACCAAGGAGATTCTTTAGTGCCTTCCAAGGTTCTGCGTAGATAGCTAGGGTCTGGAGTAAAGGTTTTGTGGGTACACCTCTGGTAAACCCTCCGGAGACAACACTCCGCCACTAGGGCCACCTAGCGGTTTAACGGCTTGCTGCACGTGCTAAGTGTAGTCATTTTATTTTCAAGATTAGATTTGCCCGAGACTAGAAAATAATAAGTTTGGGGGTATTTGATAGACACATTTTTGTGTCTGATTTGTCCTCAGTGTCTCTATTGTTAGTCTCGATTTTTGTACTAATTTTGGTGTTTTGTGTGTTTGTAGGTATTTTTGGGAAATAAACATTTTTTGGAAAATTCGAATCGAAAAATTACTCGGGGAACCTCCGGAGGACATTTGCTAAGCGGACTCCAAGTTTGGATTAGGGGCACCCATGGCTATGTATAGACCAAATTCATTTTCAGCACCCACGGCTATGTGTAGCCAAATTCATCTTTAGCACCCCAACTTCCTTGTTTGAATTTTGGTTTTGGCGGGAAAATATTCACACTACTGGCAGATTTTTAGTTCGTCATTTGGAGGTGTTATAGTGTGATTCAATGGCTAAAATTTCATGGGCAGACTTGATTTATCATAACAGGATAGGTTTGGGTCTCTGGGTCGATTGAATTTGGCTAGTTAAATCGTGTTAAAGAAAACAGGGGTGTGTATATTCCCGTGAAATATTCTCGGGATTTCTTGTTGTTTTGGAAAGATTTGATATGTCTGCAGCGTGTTGAATCAATCCTACAAATATGTACGATCATGTTTGGAGTGTTGTTGCATCATTTCAAATAGCGTGAAAATTTAATTCAGGGAAGAAAATAATCCCGAGAATATTTTCCTTCACTGTCGAGTAATGGCGAATTATATGGAGTTATGAGGGGAGATTTGGTCGCTGTCAAGCATAAAAAGGGTTCCTGAGGTCAGAGAAAGGAGGACGGAGAGTTTGGGAGATTACAGAGCATCACAGAGGCGAAAGATTGATCACCAGAGAAACCTTCCGCTGTTGCTGCCATTGAAGAACATGAAGAACATTGGACGCCTAAGAACGGTCGTTCATGCTACAGTGATAACGACTCACAGATGAGGGTCGTAGTTCAAGGAGCCAGTCTTAAAGCAACAGTAACAGTAACAGAAAGCTTTTATCGTTCTCTGTAACAGCTCGGTTTGTAACAAATATAACTGTTACAAACCCGGTTTTCATTATATTTCTCCCATTTTCATCATTTGTAAACACTTTGAGCAATAAAAATAATTTTTGAACGTGTTTCCAACATGATGATGAGCTAATTCTCCCATAACCAAGGCAATGAGCAAGCTACTTACGCATGAATAATTGGTAATTATTTATTTTCTCTAATTTATAATTTATGATTCACTCAATCACTGCTTTTGCAGAGTTTTTAATTATTTGCATAATTTCCTTCATTAGTTGTGATTCAATTAGATAGGTTATGCTTTGTATTTAAAATAATTTATGCTTAGGGGATACAATTAATTTTTGAGAATTTGTCTGATTATATGTGAATTAAGAAATAAGGGACTTAAAAGATAATTAGAGTTTGGGCTTATTTACCATAATTTATTCATGTATAATAGTGGAATCAGTGTCTTGGTTATTCCTAATATTTCGTGACAATATTTTGTATATATTTTTCTTTTATTTTAGTTTATTAAATCCTAAAATCGATTTCAACAAGTCTGAGTGAACGACAACCTTCTTACCACTATTTAAAATCACATCAGCTGCTAAAACGAAGGGTTGCAATAATCAACGGATACCCTTCTCTTTGATATGCAGATCTCGACCCCACAAGTTCGCCACCTGACGCATGGCAACTTGCGGCCCAAAGCCAAAACACACGGTTTGCACCTAAACCCTAATTTGGCCGCGCCTACTCTTTGACAAGGCCATGACTCAACGCTGGCTGCTAAAACGAAGGGTTGCAATAATCAACGGATACCCTTCTCTTTGAGATGCAGATCTCGACCACACAAGTTCGCCACCTGACGCATGGCAACTTGCGTCCCAAAGCCAAAACACACGGTTTGCACCTAAACCATAATTTGGCCGCGCCTACTCTTTGACAAGGCCATGACTCAACGCTGGCTGCTAAAATGAAGGTTTGTAATAATCAACGGATACCGTTCTCTTTGAGACGCATATCTCGACCACACAAGTTCGCCACCTGACGCATGGCAACTTGCGGCCCAAAGCCAAAACACACGGTTTGCACCTAAACCCTAATTTGACCGCGCCTACTCTTTGACAAGGCCATGACTCAACGCTGGATGCTAAAACTAAGGGTTGCAATAATCACCGGATACCCTTCTCTTTGAGATGCAGATCTCGACCACACAAGTTCTCCACCTGACGCATGGCAACTTGCGGCCCAAAGCCAAAACACACGGTTTGCACCTAAACCCTAATTTGGCCGCGCCTACTCTATGACAAAGCCATGCTCAACGCTGGCTACTAAAACGAAGGGTTGCAATAATCAACGGCTACCGTTCTCTTTGAGATGCAGATCTCGACCACACAAGTTCGCCACCTGACGCATGGCAACTTGCGGCCCAAAGCCAAAACACACGGTTTGCACCTAAACCCTAATTTGGCCGCGCCCACTCTATGGAAAAGCCATGATCAACGTTGGCTGCTAAAATGGAGGGTTGCAATAATCAACGGCTATCCTTCCCTCTGAGATACGGATATCGACCGTTCAAGTTCGCCACCTAACTTACGACCCAAAGCCAAAACATCACGGTTTGCATTTAAACCCCAAATTTGGCCGCGCCTATTCTTTGGCAAAGCCATGTCGACTCTACCATGGCCACTGTCATGCCACCATGCCACACGTAGCACCTTGATACACGTTTTCCATGAAAACACTCGAGACATCTAACACATGTCACAAACTGGGGGATGCTCATAAAGGGTATTGGTTTGGCGGTTTACAGCGTGCGGCGTACACTACGCCCGTTACATGAAAGTGTCATAAGAATGAGTCGGTTAGTAAATACAAGGAATAATGGTGAAACGATCCTTTCATTATGGAACATCAATTCCAGGCGTTACCCATTTATCACCTCCTTCCAGTTTACTCAGCCGTTTCCATTTTCTACGAGACCAGAGTATGTTATGTTACGACTTGTATAAATAGGTCTTACCTATTTCCACCAAACAACAAGTTTTGGTCGGGAGCATACAACACTCAGAAATCACTTTCTAGCTTTCCCATCTGTTAGCTTTCACTTTCTGATACAAGTCAAACAACTACTCTTCCAGAATCAACTATTCTGGTCTCAACACTTTCTTCGCTTCCCTCCCTAAAACCAACCCTTCTCCTTCACTTTGTGACCGAAGCAAGTTTGGAACGGCCATTTCTTGGTTTAGGACGGATTTGTATAGATTGATCTCTCGAATCTAAAGTACTCCCTTGCAGTACATTGTTTAGGGTTTAGACTCAGTTTCTCACCCACTCACGCGAAATTACCGAAATCAGCAGAAACCGTTTTCACCCTCAAACAATAACCTACTCAAGTATGCAAACATGTACGCATACCTATGTGGCCGGACTAAGTTTGGGTTCGTCAGTACGCGAACATGTACGCATACCACCAAACTCAGTTGAACTCCGGAACTTGAACTTACGCCAGTACGCGAACGGCTACGCATAGTAAGTTCTCGGACTTTCATTAACCAACCAGTACGCATACAGGTATGCATACCATGGTTCCCGGACTTGGAATAACTTGCAACCGTTAGTATACAAGTACGCATACTGTTCTATATCCAATCATGGTTAATTTATTCTAAACTCTCATTTCAATCATTGAAACATTCTTAGAAGACGGGAATAGATGTCTCACACAAACTATTAGCTTCGAAGCAATTTTCAAGTGATCGAATGATCAATACGAAACATTCCGAGTCTACATCAAATGACTGTCTCACAAAAATCATGTAAGATGTTACCAGACGATTTTCACATGATCATCTTTTGACTTTCGTCAAGAATATAAGATGAACTTGGTTAAAGCGAAATCTTACCAACACATATTTCAAGAAATATGTAAGCGAGTTAAACTCAGCTCGAAATATCAAATGTGTATAATCGAAGTCTATATAGCTATACAACTTTTGTCTCAAATAGGAAATAGAGTAGATAGACTTTTGAGTGATAGATGAGTTCAAATCTCCACATAACTTTTTTTGATGAAGTTCCACAAGCTCTCCTTAGTAGTTCTTCGTCTTCAATCGATAAACGTCGTGAAGTCTAAAGCTCAACTACACTTTCTATCCTAATCCGAGACTTAGCTATAAGTAGACTAGAAATCAAGACTTATAGTTTTTGGCAACTAAACTTGACAAACAAGATTGAGATAGCAACGCTTGCGAGTTCGACCGATCAGTGCTCTAACACTGGTAATTGGTGTAACCGATCCTAGTGACTGGTGAGACCGATCACAAACAATACCATGAGTATATGGTAACTGGTCCTGGTAATTGACGTAACCAGTCCTGGTAACTTGTGTGACCGATCACAAGTGTTCCATATTAAGGTATAACCGATCCTAGTGATTGGTAGAACCGATTGAACCCATGAATGTGATTTGATATTTGATCAATCACATAGTTGTCTTGGAATACAGATGAACCAATTCTAAACTTGTTTGGAAGTGTGGTATAATTGATTCCTAGATTGTAAATATGAAAGATGATTTATAAAGAAAATATGTCAACATACTTTGAACACGAACAATAACTCTTATCTTTTATTGTTCAAAGATATTCCTTAATTACTCAAGGACATCCCGGTCCGAAATAAATTAAGAATCTTTTAATTAAGGTTGTTAGTTATAAATGCTTTAATTACCAGCAATTAAATGCATATCTCTAGAGAATAAAAATTAGTAATGTGCACTTACTAATTGGAGATTTTCTATTGAGAGATTTCACAATTTATTGGACAAAGCATTTCCTGGAATTATGAAAACCGATTGGGCATTTATTGCATATCTTGAGAATACTTTAGGTTTTGGAAATTCCTTGGTGTACAAACATCATTGGTCTATAAATACCTAAGTTTGCATTTCTAGCAAACTATCCTAAGAGCCAGGCAAACTTCATCTTTTTGTTGTTTCTGGTGGAGCCGTCTATCCGGAGAGGAAAGTACCCTAATTAGGCGAAATCTCGACCGCTCGTTTAAAGACTTCTGTGGGATCAAGAAGCTCTACGAGTATCGTTGGTAGGAAACTAGATAATTACAGTTTATTAGTTTTCGATTGATTTAATTGACTAACGGTTGTTGAACTTTGATTGCACCTAGTTTGTTTATTCTTGAGAATCTTCTCTTCTGATATAAGATTCACTCAAACTAGATCGAAGTGTCGACGGGATCTTTAGAACGGTTTGTAGATCTAAAGACATCTTGTGATAATCCATTGTTAACAGACTCCATTCTGTGCGTGATTGATCACAAGAGATTCAAGTGGTGTTGTGAAGGTTTAATTGAAGATTATAGAAGATTGAATACGAAGATGATTTCTTATTGGTTTCTCATATCTTTATGTTGCACAAACCTTGATCGACTGGGATCCAACTGTAATCGGATTTATTCGAATGATTAGTTGCGTGAGATCGGTAACGCCTAATAGTTCTCCTGAGATCTCTTTTGATTGTTACAAATCCGAATCTTATTACTTAGGTGATAGAGATTGGATTGAATTAACAAGGCAAAGGAGTTTATTAGTTTAAACGGAAGAGCCTTTGCATATGACTTGAGATATGTTTATCTGGAAAAAATCAAGAGAGTTGTTACCAAACAGATTTGTTGTTCCTTTACTGTTTGGAATACGATCCAAAGGAATTGTTCCAGTGCGTGCACTTATTGAATGTCGGAACCGTATGGATTCTGAAGAAACTAAGTGAACTAGGGTTAGTTGGTTGGTCTCAACTACACGAAGTTGGTTTAGATTTTGTATAGCGACTTAATTCTGAGAGTATTCAATTCTGGACTAGGTCCCAGGGTTTTTCTGCATTTGCGGTTTCCTCGTTAACAAAATCTTGCTGTGTCATTTACTTTTCCTTTCCTCAATTATTGTTGTTATTATAATTTAAAATAAATTACACAAACGTTAACTCCGCTTTACTTGATAGTGATCCTATAGAGTTTGGTTAAGTCTGAACCTATTATCAAGTAATCACACTTTGATTGTTGTATTTCCTCGATCTCGTATCCATAGACGATCACACAAAGTGTGAGTACCGATTTGTAGTATTGTCTCGACTTTGTCCATAGACAATCACTTTCGGAAAGAGGAATTATAGGTGGATAATTTAAAGATTGTGGTGTATTTGGGTACTCTCGTCTTTTCATAAACCATCTCCCATACAGGTATGTACACCAACTCTTCTCTTCAGATTTCTCCAGATGGAACCATGTTTTAGTATACTCTCTCTTTGAAGCTGAAACTGCAAATCTTATTTTCAAAATTTCGATTCATCCAAATTACGAGGATAACATCGTTTGGACTCTAGAGAGAAATGGCTCTTTCTATGTCAAGTCGGCGTACAAGAAGATGTTTGAAGAGCAAAACACAAATTCTCCAGTTTCTACAAGGATGAAAAGTATTTTCAAGATACTATGGAAGTTACCACTTCTCCCAAGAATTAACCAATTTCTTTGGAAGTGTGTGAAGGACATTCTTCCATACAGAGACAAGCTAACTCATATAATTCGGAATGGAGATTATAACTGCCCTTTTTATGCTCAAGGAACTGGAACTTCCTCTCATTGCATATTGGAGTGCTCATTTGTTAAGTCAGTCTGGTTTGTTGTGTTGTGGAATGGATTTGTAGATGTTTTGACAAGCTTCTAGATGGTCTTTTTCAAGAAGAAATAATATGTAAAATAGCAATCGTGGCATGGTGCATCTGGAAAAAAAGGTGTGAAAAGGTCTTCAAGAGAGTGCATACAACACCAGATTCCTTAATTCACAAGTGCAGCAAAATACATGTATGAATTCTTAGAGATGTCTCAAAGGAACCTATTAACACTCTTAGGCAGAATAGATCCAATTTAGAGTCGCTAGACGTCAAAGGGAAGCACAGAGGAAAGAAAATATGCCTCTTATCCCGGCTGCCATTTTGTGGGCAATATGGATAGAAAGAGACGGTGGAGTTAAGAAAAGGAAGAAAGACAAAGATGAAATCATCAATGAAGTTAAGAGGATGATATTCAAATGGGGTTCTTTACCAAATTGGTTCTCGACTGTAACTTTTGATGACCTAATATCGAACTGGGCTACTTATTAGATTGTAATTAATTAAATAGTGTAACTAGGTAGGCTTATGGCTTGATTTACCTCTCTCTCTTTTTTTATCATTATCAATAAAACTTTAACCTTTCACCTTTAAAAAAAAGGAATGTTATAAATACCCTCCATTTTTGTTGACCTTGCACACGTACCCCCGAGGGGTTAATTTTTTTTTTTTGGAGTCAACTTGTATAAAGTTGCGTCCACTTCTAGAAACAACTTGTCCTAGTTGTGTCCACTTCTGAAAGCAACTTGTGCTAGTTGCTTCCACTTTTCAGAAGATAGAGGTATTTTTAAAAATTGAATAAGAGTATATTTTAAGGGACGGATTTTGAGGGGTATTTAAGTAATGTTCCAAAAAAAAGATCAAATTTACATTGGCAGCCCCCTCTTAGAGGATCTTTTACTATTAATTCAGATGGTTTACATCTTAATACTAATAATACATGTGGTACTGGACTAATCATTCGCGATTTTTCAGGTACCCACAAAGGATCTCGGTGCATCCATCTAGCTGAATCATTTGGACCAGAGCATGCAGAGTGTAGCGGTTTTTGGGAGGCAGTAAAGTGGGCAAAGGATTTGAAGTTAATGGATGTATACTTTGAACTAGACTCCATGCTGGTGGCTGATGCAGTTAACAAAGATTCATACATCTTTGATCGGAGGCTTCATAATTTAATTAGAGATATCAAAGATCTTCCTAAGTTTTTTAACTATTGGCATTGTAGTTATGTGCCTAACGAGAAGAATAAGGTGGCGAATGTTCTGGCCAAAATAGCTAGAGTTGATAGATTACACAAAGTATGGTCATCTGTTCCTCCTTTTAGTTGCAGGAAATCCCACAATACATCCCTCACAAGAATTCATAATAATCAACACATCTTTAAGATCAACTATCACACTTTTTATTAATTGAGTTAAAGAATTTTACAAAGAGGAAATGAAATCAAGAATACAACTATTGCTCTAGACTTTCTCTCTCCTCAAAACTTTCCCTCCACTCTAAAAAGATCTCTCCTTGTCTTAAGCCTGTTCGACTCTTTATATAGGATATTACATAGTGGGTGACAACTAAGCTGTCCTTTATTTTAGGATCTGACTTGCGATATTCTCGCAAGTATACAAGTGTTAGATTTCGCAACACTCCTAAATCTCGCTAGATCTCCACAACTTTCTCGTGTTTATGCTGTCGCCATCTGTTGGGTCATTTCTGTAACCAATCTGCGATATCTTCGCAGTATGTTGTATAAAGATTTCGCAAAGGTATTGATATTGTGATATTCTGATCCTACATCTTGCCTCTTCTCATGTCTTCTCTGCGAAGGAGAGAATGATATGAGAACTAATGTTTCAAATTGCCGCAACTGTCCATTTCTTTCCTTAAATTTTCTACCGACAAGATTCCATGAATTAAGCATAACCGCTTACACGTGTTAAATATTCCCTTATCCACCGGCACATTAAATGCTAACCGTTCATCACTTTCTTGTCTATTTAAGAAGAGATTTATCATAAAAATATTTTATTTCTTTTACTTCATCTTCTTCATCTCCACATTCTCTGTAAATGTTTTTGTCGTCTGCAACTTTTTACAAATTCATCTTTACTCGCTATTGTTCTTATGGAGCCATCAAGGTTTGTTGACTTTCTTTGGCTGATCTTTCTGAAATTGATCTCTTCTACTGAAATTGTCTTATTTGATTTTGTTCATCTTCGTATAATTCCCATACTGTTTCTGTTTCAGCAAAAACACCTCTAGTACCAAGTTTACGGTTCTAAACCCTAATGTTCCCAAGAGTTCTCAGCAAAAGGTCACCGTAAAAAAAAGGAAGCCTGCGAATAGCAAGGTATTAAGAAACACTATTCTTTTAATAACAATATTGTTGCCTCTGTTTCTTATTTGAATTGTGATTCGCAGGGTGATGAAAATGTTGATAAGCCCCGCAAAAAACTTCGCCACCTTAAAAATGTTGAAACTTCTGTCCCATTTCCTATGTTTAAGCCTTCAACATTTCCTGCGATATCTTCGCAAGCTGACTCCTTACTTCATGTTCATGAAGGTATCGCCACACAATTTTCCCATGTAACTGATCTTTCTGTAGTTGAAATTTCTGATGATAACCCTGCTGCGAATGAACCCTTCTCTTCTTCTGCTGTCAATATCTCTTCTCTTGACATTTCCTCAACCCCAGTCATTAATCTTCATCAAATTTCATCTTTGAATGACGCATCTATGGCAAAGGATGATTCAACTCTTCAACCTTCTGCCATCACCACTTCTTCATCCGAATCTCTCCCTTTTACTAAAGAAACCTTGGAAGGAATAGATATTGCTTTCAAGGTTTTATCAGATGTTTTAGCTGATGTCAAGAAATCTTCCATTGATCCTATCAAATCTGGTGTCTGCGAAATTTTGAGTAAGTATTTTGGCTCTGACAGAATGATTTCGCAAACATCCTTTGAGAAAGAAGTTGAAACTTTGAAGGAAAATCTCCAAATCATGACCTTGAAATGTGACACTCTTCATCTTGAAAATCAAAAGCTTCAGAATGTCTCACTAGATCGTGACAATCTTTGCAAGAAGAACGAAGAATTAAAAGGTACAACTTTCTTACCTTTTTTTTTTTTAAGATCATTTGTTTGCCTTTTAAGTTTTACACCAGAAACGAGTAATGGAGATATATCAGCTTGAATCCGTCGCTGAAGAAGCCGTGTAAATAGAGATGCTTGGATGGATCAATATAACCAATTATATAACCTTCATACATATTATGTTGATCAAATAGATAATCTTACCAAGGAGAATGCTCAATTAATTCAGAAGCAAAACTTATTAAGTAGTGAATTGTCTCGCCTCTCTTACTCTTTGACTAAAGCTAATTTGGAGTTGGAAACTTTATCAGATGAGAATGAAATCCTATCTCAAGAAAAGCGATTTCTTTTAAATAAGGTGGCGATCACTTCGCAACAACTTAACGTTTGTCAAAAAGTATGTAATGATCAAGAACAATCTCTCTGCTCGTTGAGAAATAAACTTAAAGAAGTAACAGAATCATTTACTGTTGAGAGAGACAAACTTATTCAAGGTAGAATAACTTTAAGTGTAAAAGCAAGCCAACTCAAAGATCAATACTCCAAGCTAGAAGAATCCTACTCTTCTCTTGCGAAGGAAAACACCTTACTCATTTCTAATGAAAAGAATCTTCGATCTCGCTTGAAAGGTTTAGTTGGAGATAAGTTTGACGATGCAATGGACCACTTGGAGAATAGTTGCATGGCTTTAACCCAATTTCTTATCTCGCAAAAGGAAGGTAGTCATAAAATTTGACTGCCTCAACCATTTTTTCTTTGTTGAGTCTTTTTATGATATCTTCCTCATGAATCCTCCGTCTGAATAACTTTCTGTATTTTTGTTTTCGCAGAATCTGAGAAAAATCTTCATTCCTCCATTTCTGTTATGGAGTCTAAACTTGCCAAAATTCGCAAAGAAAATGCATTGCTTGCCTCTACCCTTGCTTGTTCTCGCGATCGGGCAGAAAGAAGATTTGATTACCTCACTTATTCCAAAGATATACAAAGTAGGAATCACCAGAAAGCACTCCTTCGCCAAGTTCATCTCAGGGCTGAAGTTCTTTTGAATGATATCTTATTGTCCAAATCTCTTCCTCCAATATCTGTCGAACCTTTGGAAGTAGATGACGATGAAGTTCCTTGTTCTCCTGATAGTGATTATCATTATGAAAGTGGCGAAGATTTCGCAAATGAAGAAGAAGTTCCTCCTAATGATGCCACTGTTGATAACAACCCAAATGAAGAAGAAACTAGAGTAAACCAGAATGAAGAGAAGACTGGCGAAAATGAAAAAGCTGGTGAAGAACGTCCAATATCTCCTTCTGGCGAAAAAATTGATGAAAATATTCCATCTTCTCCTGGAAAAATTAATCTTGAAGCTTGAAGTTCTTATGTAATTTTTCTTCTTTTGATTACTTCTTCATCATATAACTTCTTGCAAATGGTGTATTTCAATCAACCTTAAAGTATATTTACTCTTTTATTATTGCGCTTACAAAGTAGAAAGATAATGCTTGTTATTTAATAATTCCTATACTGCCTCTCATTATTTTTCTTGCGATGAATGATCTGCATAAGTAATAGTTAATTCTTATAAATTTTTTATTGCATCATGTGGTCTTATTTTGCCTTCCTTGTTAAAGGTCTTATTTCGCCACCTCTTGTCATTGCGACAAAATCGCAGGACGTCTTTACACTTTCATGTAATGACCCATTGATCTTGTCTTATCATTTCTCTAGTATTATTGCCTCTGCAGGATATTTTTCATGCGATAATATGACAGGCCTAAATATTCTTGCGAACATAAAGCCCCATGACATTGTCGTCTTGCGACGAAATCGCAGGACGTCTTTACACTTTCATGTATTGACCCATTGATCTCGCCTTATCTTTCTCTTTTGTTATTGCCTCTTCAGGATTGTCGCACAAATATGACAAGCCTAAATCTTCTTGCAAAAATAAAGCCTCGTGACATTTGCGTCTTAAGACACTTATAAGCTCCCTAATGGAGGGTGCCGCCCTTATCTTCCCCCTGGTTGCCCCTTCAAGGAGGCGTACCTCTACCATACAAGGTTGGCTCCTCCCATCCGGTCTTAACAACAACCAATTGTTTTCGCAGCCTCTTATCCCTTTTGCCTATAGGGCTTATGGTTACGAGACTGCACCTAAGTGGGGTTTTCTTGGGCCGAGTGCGGATACGTCAAGACTTGCCAAGAATGGCCGAGACACTTCAAATGCCCCAGGCACTCTTGGCTCAACCGTGTACCTCGGCGCCTTGATCAGATGCCACACTCCTTAGAAGAGACCCTCGGTCGTCCAACCTAAGTCATAAGCTTAGGTTGAAAATCCAAGGTACCTCTCCTGGATGGGCTTTATTGACCCCAAATCTCCATGACTCAGGTTCCAGGGGCGATGTAACCTTTTCGCTGAGCCACGCAACAGGTACCCCCTTCTATGACGCACTTTAGGTCTTACATTTGCCTCTTTTGAAATTTTGATTTCGCGAACTAGGGTGTACGCCATAGTAGGTTCGCCCCTTTCTAGTATGTCATTAATCTTTGATTATCTCTTGTCATTATTTCTGCTAAATTTTCGCATCTTCTTTTTTCATTTTTTTTTCTTTTTTTGTATATGCATAATCTCTCGCAATGATAATCATTTTGTTTCAATCATACATCATTTCGCATAGCAAAAACCTCTTATGGGTAATATCTCTTTAAGTATAACTGCTCGTAGCAGCAGGATTTCCCACACTACACCCTTTACTCGATTTTGCTTATAATCCATTGAAAGATGTAAGATCAAGAATATTTATTGATTGAATTCATTTTACATAGTAATCACTTTAGAAATTAAAATGCTCTTTCACTTTCTCTCTCCTATTGACTTGCTTAACAATCATTTCTCTTACGTATATGTTCCCATACCGATAAATGGCTTTCAACAGGGCCGGGTACAAAGCTTCTTTGAAGAAGTTCACCAAGTTTCTCGAGAAGGGTTTTACTCTATCAACCATTCCTGATCAAGAACCTTTCATCTATTCTTTCAAGCGATGTGATGATCAAAAGATTATAATCTCATTTCCCATTCCCTTTGTACAACTCGAAGGTTTTTATTTTATGAAATTTTGGCCCATGAAAAATTCTCTCGGGGTGTTTATCAATTAAGTGGCGATTGTATTCGCTCGATGTTTGAGTTCGCATTGGAAATAGTCGTTGAAATACACCGTGGAAAACTTTTTTGAAAATTACGTGTTGATAACTATGGTGAATGTGGAAATCTCACATGGGCGTTTCGCTCAAGAAAAGGGATAATGTCCCTGAAGATAAATTACTCATGCAAGACATTGATTGGCACCCAGTAATACTACTCCCTCGTCATTCCAAAGATGAGAAATGGTGGGTCGTACCTTTGATCTTAAACGGTCTCCTTACATCGCTGGCTCGCATATTCTTCCCGCGAATCTCAGCAGATATCATCCTTTGGAATTCAAATTGCCCGAGAAGAAGAAAGAGGTATGTTTCCGATTCAAATTTTGCTTTTAGCAACTTTCTTCTATAATTGGCCGAGTTTGTGAAATCTTTCGATAACCTGTGTTGAGAAGAAGCTACAAAAAGGATCCGTCGGAGAATACTCGACATTGCTTCGATCGCTACGAGTGAAGTAAGAAACACTTCCTTTCTTCTTATTTAAAACAATATTGTTGCCTCTGCTTCTTATCTTTACACGTATTTTGGAGTCAAGAAACTATTACCAAACCTAAGTCTTCCGCCCATTATCTAAGAAACGAAAGGCTCGCTTTCTTCTCGCCTTAGCTCAAGTTCTGAATCTTCCAACGAGGATAACCATGACTCGATCCTTCTCTCGCCAAGAAGATTTATCTAGCATCTTCTCGATCTTTTCCCTCCCCTAGCTTCTCTGCGGGGCTCTCGCAAAACGTGTAATGCTACTTTATTAGAGGGCAATAATTCTTCAATGGGAACCTCTAGAACCGTGTCTCCGACTTCTTGAATGCACTTGATCTTTGGTACGTATGCACGTATTTCCCGTTAATTTTAAATTGTTTATATATGTTTTAATGGTTTTTCTATCTTCTTTTATAGGGTTGAAGAACTTCCCTTGTAGTTGCCTCGCACCTTGAGAGAAGACGCAACAATCTTGAAAAGAAGAATTCCTAATTGAACAAGAGGATTCGAGAGCTAGAAATTGAAGTCACACATCTCGCGATAAAGACGAGAGAATTCAAAAGTTAAATACCGAACTTGACTCTCAAAAAGGATAAGGGTGTCCACTCTTCAAAATGCTAATCGCAAACTTTATGGTATAAAATTTTACCTCCTTTTACTATTTTTGTTTTATCGTTCGCAGATATTGCTACCTAACTTATTACTCAGATGTATATAATCTCTCCGATGAGGCTATTCTTCTCCATTCGTTTCTTCGATCCTATGGATAATAACCTTCTTCTCGCTCACCTCAACAACTTTTAAGTAGTTCATCATTAAATGAACTTCAGACCAAATATCGTTTTAGAAATTGAACATAGATCTGCTTAAGTATCTAATCTCGCAATTATTCTTTCATAAGATCTTCACATAGATTCATTTTGTTTCAATCATACATCATTTCGCAGTTTACTCTTTCCCAAAACCTCTTATGGGTAATATCTCTTTAAGTATAATCTGTTCCATGGTCTATCAAGTCTACGACCCACATGTTTACCCTCAGGATCCATCAATCTGTATGCCCCTGTTCCAACTATATCCTTAATGATGTAAGGTCCATCCCATTTTCTTGCTAATTTTCCAACATTTTCTCGCTGATATATTGGTGTTTCTCGCAGCACTAAGTCACCTGGTTGGAACTCGCGTGTTTTAACACGTTTATTATATTATCTGGCTAATCTCCGTTGATAGTTTTCCATATGCTGTAAAGCCCTTTCTCTTTTTTCTTCTAATTCATCTAGCTTGGTTAAAATCATACCCGCACTAAGATTTTTCTCCCAAGCTTCTCTCTTTGTTGTGGGAATAATAACTTCTGTTGGTAGCACAACCTCAACTCCATATGTTAAACAAAGGTGACATTCCGGTAGCTTCTCTTTGGTTGTGTTATAAGGCCATACTGCATTATGCACCTGTTCGCACCATGCTCTATTATGCCCTTCTAATTTCTTCTTCAATATATCTGCGATTGTCTTATTTGTTGCTTCTGCTTGTCCATTGGCCTGCGGATATAAAGGAGTTGATTTCCAACATTTTATCTTAAATGCATTAAGTAATAGTTCTATATTCTGCCCTTCAAACTGTCCCATTATCAGATACCAATTGTGCGGGAATTCCAAATCTGCATATGATATTCTCAAATATGAATGTAAAAATGTCTTTGTCGCGAATGTGTTGTACTGCCTTTACTTCTTCCCATTTTGTGAAATAGTCTGTAGCGACAATCAGATATCTTCTTTGCCCAGATCCCGGTAAAAATGGTCCCACAATGTCTAAACCCCATTTTCCGAAAGTCCATACACTTGTTGAGGATGTTAATGGTGCTCCAGGTGCATGTATTTTCTTTCCGTGCCTTTGACAATCTTCGCAACGCCTTGATACTTGTTTCGCATCTTCATGCATATATGGCCAGTAATAACCTTGCATTTTCGCTCTGTACGCCAAAGATCTTCCGCCGCTGTGATTTCTAGCATCCCCACAATGTAATGCCTTTAACACTTCTTCTCCCTCTTTTCGTGTCAAACATCTGAGAGATGGTCCGTAAAAGGATCTCCGATACAATACCCCGTCTCTTAGTTCATAATTTGTCGCATGGCTCTTTAATTTGTGTGCCTCCAATCTATTCCTTGGTGTTTCTCCTTTCATCAGATATGCATGAAGTTCTGCTCTCCAATCTTCGATATTGGGTATTTGTTCTCCATTTTCTATTATCATTACATCTACCTCTTCTTCTTCTTCTTTATTGATTGATGGTGATAGAAGTGTTTGTATCTTTATGCATCTCGCAGTTGGGTCTGTCATCATACTTGAGATAAAATCAAAAGCATCTGCGAGTCTGTTATCTTTTCTTGATATATGTCTCCATTTTATTTTGGGGATTTTCGCTGACAATTCTTCAACAAGTTTCCTTTATTTCTTCATGGATGGTTCATTTGTAGTGTATTCTCCTTTTATTTGACGAATGACTAGCTGCGAATCACTTGTAATCCTTACATTTTCCAACTTCATTTCTATTGCGAACTTCAGGGCATGTATCACTGCTTCATATTCTGTTTCATTATTTGTGGATGTAAACTCCAATCTGAAGGAAAAAGCTATTTTGGTGCCTTCTGGCGAAATCAAAACAATTCCAACTCCGTTGCCTTCCCCATTTGATGATCCATCCACCAATATTTCCCATCTATCTGGCTCTGTTAATAGATCTCTTGGATTTCCATGGTCTTCTTCTAGATCCATAATTTCTTCCACAGCTTCATCATCTTCTAGAGGAAATTCTGCTAAGAAATCTGCGACAACTTGTGATTTGGGTGAAGATAATATTTCATATTTGATTTTGAAATGTCCTACTTGTGCATTCCATCTCTCAACTCTGCCTGATGTTTTTGAATTCTTCATTACTGACTCAATTGGTACCTTTGTCAACACCCTTATTTTATGTGCTTGAAAATATATGCGAAGTTTAAATGTTGCATAAACTAATGCCAAAATTAATTTTTCAATTTTTGAATAATTTTTCTCTGCGGCATTAAAGGTTTTGCTGATGTAATAGATTGGTTTCTCAACACCTGCATCTACTCGTAATAACACAGCACTTAATGCATGCGAAGTTGTCTCAAGATAGATTAACAATTCTTCTCCTGGTTCTGCTTTTTGCGAAATAGTTATATTCGTCAGATGTTCTTTTATTCCTTGAAAAGCTTTCTCGCATTCATCTGTCCATCTAAACTTCGTCCCCTTTTTAAGTATGTTGAAAAAATATTTACATTTATCTGATGATCGCGAAATGAACCTTCCTAACGAAGCTAAGAGCCCATTTAACTTTTGTACATCTTTTACCGTCGCAGGTGTTGGCATGTCACGAACTGCTTGCACTTTCTCTGGATCAACTTGTATTCCTTCTTTTGATACAATGTAACCTAAAAAATTTCCTGACGCAACCCCAAAGATACACTTTTCTGGATTCACTTTGATGTTAAAATGCCTCATTTGTTCAAAAATTTCCCTCAGATCTTGAACATGATCTTTTTCTTCTTTACTTTTTATTAACATATCATCCACATACACCTCTAACGTTTTGTGTATCCATTTCGCAAACACCTTCTCTACCATCCTTTGGTATGTTGCTCCAGCATTTCGCAAACCAAATGGCATTTTTGTATAACAATATAACCCTCTTGGAGTGAAAAAAGCAGTATGCTCCTGATCTTCTTCAGAGAGAGGGATTTGATTGTAGCCTTTATATCCGTCTAGAGAAGATATTCTATCATATCCTGCTGTTGATTCGACCATTTGTGGAATATCTGGTAACGGAAAACTATCTTTCGGACAAGCTTTATTTAGATCAGTAAAGTCTATACAAATTCTTATCCCCTTTTTCTTCTTTGGAACCACAACCATGTTTGCTATCCACTCCGGATATTTTGCTTGTCTTATAATTCCTGCATCAAGCATCTTTTGCAATTCTTCTTCTATTTGGGGATGATACGTTGTTGCAATTTTTCTGATTCTTTGTTTGAATGGCCTCGCATTTTTGTCAATCTCCAACCTATGACACGCCACAGACGGATCTATTCCAGGCATCTCATCCATGTTCCACGCGAAAATATCTTTATAATCTCGCAGCAAACCAATAGTTCTTTCTTCTTCATCTGCCTCCATCTTAGTCCCGATTTTTAGTATTTTGGGTTCTTCTTCGGTTCCAACATTCACTTCCTTTGTTGGTTCCGCCGCAGTGTAACTGGTCTTAGGTTCTCCCATAGGTGTTGGTTCTTTTATCTCCTTCGTAAGCTCATTCCCTTCTCCCGAAATTTCGCTGGGTATTCCTTTTCCTTCCTCTGCTCTTATCATATAAGTTCTAAATTCTTCTTCTTTATTTGCCTCCTTCGCCATTTTTCTGCGATGTTTTCGCTTCTTTGCACGTCCTTCATCTTTTTTCACTTCAATTTGATAACATAATTTCGCTTTATCAACATCCCCTCTAATTTCACCAATCCCACTCGACATAGGAAATTTAATGCATTGATGTCATGTTGACGCTACGGCTTTGATTGCGTGTATCCATGGCCTTCCCAACAACATGTTGTATGGTGATTCCATATCCACCACACATAGTGTCAATCATGTTTCAATCTCTCCTAGCAGAATTCGCATCTCTATTCCCCCTTTTGGTTTTGTTGTAGATTTGCCAAAACCATGAATATGATATGTTGAAAGAGACATCTCTTCATCTTTGTACCCCATTCCTTTGTACGCATGGTAAAACATTATATCCACCTAACTCCCTGTATCCACCAAAGTTCTGTTTATTGCCCATTCTTCCATAGTTTTTGCTGATTTCCCCTTTTCTTTCCGTGTGGTTACTGTGATTATCAAAGGAGATGTGTGGCTCACATTTTCTCTTGGTATTTCTGCTGCTGTGAATGTAATTTTCTGTTTTTCCCAATCTTTCAAGGGTGATACCTTCTCCATCATTCTGATTTTCTTTCCTTCAAAATCTCGTTTATGTATTCTCACTTTGATGTTCTCATGGAATTCATTAATCATTATTTTTGTAATCAAACTGCACTCCATCCTTCTGTTGCATTCCTTGATTTTAATTCTCTCTTCTTTAACTGATTTATCGATCTGTTTCATCATTTTCTTAATTTGAACAATCTTAATAACGATCTTTAACCTTATATGCCAATCCCTGTTTCTAGCGCCATTATGTAGTTGCAGGAAATCCCACAATACATCCCTCACAAGAATTCATAATAATCAACACATCTTTAAGATCAACTATCACACTTTTTATTAATTGAGTTAAAGAATTTTACAAAGAGGAAATGAAATCAAGAATACAACTATTGCTCTAGACTTTCTCTCTCCTCAAAACTTTCCCTCCACTCTAAAAAGATCTCTCCTTGTCTTAAGCCTGTTCGACTCTTTATATAGGATATTACATAGTGGGTGACAACTAAGCTTTCCTTTATTTTAGGATCTGACTTGTGATATTCTCGCAAGTATACAAGTGTTAGATTTTGCAACACTCCTAAATCTCGCTAGATCTCCACAACTTTCTCGTGTTTATGTTGTCGTCATCTGTTGCGTCATTTATGTAACCAATCTGCGATATCTTCGCAGTATGTTGTATAAAGATTTCGCAAAGGTATTGATGTTGCGATATTCTGATCCTACACTCCTAGTAACATTACTTTACAACTAGCTGTGGATGCTAGCTATGTAACTTAACTATCAATCTATTCTCTTTCAGTTTCAAAAAAAAAAAAAAAAAAAGTGAAGTGATTACGACGAGTAGTCACGGCCAGAATGTACACCTGGTTTATTTGGGGTGTACAAATATAAATGTACACATGGTTTATTTGGGGTGTACAAATAGCCGATACAGCCACCTCGCATGGAGTGTTTAGAAGCCTGCTCAAAACCATAAGTAGAAATTGACGTTTAGTCCCAAAGTTACTGGGCTTAGGACGCTTTAGTCCATCCATCTGAAGCCCAGTACAGTTTAATCCAAAAAAAAACCGCCCAGAACAGTTTAGTCCAAACTTGGACGATTTAGTCCAAAACCACGTACGAGTCCCGAGTTTCCGATTTTTCGATATACCATAATTAACCTCGAACGATTCCTTCTATATAAAGTGTGATTTTGAAATCGAAACTTTTGGATCTCGAAACTTGAATTCAAAACAGGATGCATTTCGAGAGATGATTTGGGAGGCGATTTAACAGTTTCAGAGAGATTTTGATCGTTTCTTCATCATACTTCAACTCAATTTACGTTCTTAGTCCAGTAACTTTAACAGTTTCAGAGAGATTTGTTTGTTCTATAGTCGAAAATTCTTAATCTCAGGTTTGAAGAAACCACAGAGTGAGAGATAGATCGATCTAGGATTAGATTGGATTTTGATTTCTAATGGAGCGCGAATTCAACTTCAGGTTAGTTTTTTTTTGGTTGTATTTCATCTATTTTTCAGGTTTTGTTTCTGATTTTTAGTTTTTCTCGAGTTTCGAGTTTATGAGTTGATGATATCAATTTGTATAATCTTGAGTTGATATTTTGTTATATACTAGCTTTTTGATTCTCTTGATGATGATGATTTCTTGTAAATACTAGATAAATTCGATTTTTGTTACTTGATGTTTATTTTTTTAGTTTTATGATGCATGATAAGAAATCGACGGTGATACTATATCCTAGTCTTCTATTTTTTGTTCCATTAAGATTCTGGAGCTTAATTGATGGAGTATTTTTATCTAGGTTTAACGTTAGTTGATGTTTTTGGCATTTTTAAATGTGTACTTTCATGTACACCGTTTACTTTTTAGGTTTTATGAATTTGAAGCTTCAGATGTTTATTATCATTTCTTTTGTAATATGTAGGGGTTCCAAATAAGCCTGACAAGTTCATTAATGATGTTTTGAATCATGGTGAGCATTCTCTTTATTTTTCGTGTTAATACTAAAATAACCATAGAAGAATTGAAGCATTTAACATGCAAGCACTTTGGAGGTCTTTGTCTCACGGGAGTATATGTTTCGATTATATGGACAATGCTCAAGTATTTTATGTGACAGGTGATATACAACTTCAAAGCTTAATTGGTTTCATGATTCTTATCGATAATGAAGATGTGTATTTGCGTGTGGGAATAATTCCGAATCATACTTCTCGTTCTAAGTATGGTAGTTGCAGTAACAGTAGTTCTGGTTCTAAGTCTGGTTGCAGCAGTAGTTCTGCTTCTTGTTCTAAGTCTGCTTGTGTAACTGAAAGTCCTAAGATGGTAAGGGTGTTAGATTATGATGCAGACAAGGGTAAGCCTCTTATTATCGATGAATGGAATTATATATTTGACGAGATTGGTAGAGAATTCGTGGGTGGTGTTAAAGCTGTTAGGATTGCTCTTGATGAATACAAGATGGCTACTGGTCACAAGCCTATTATTCTTAAAAATGATAGAACTCGTTTTACTGCAAAATGCGAAGAAGATGGTTGTGCTTGGAGGATTCATTTTTGGCCCGTGAATGGTGATACTTCTCGGTTTGTCTTTGAAAGATTCTAACGCTCACGAGTTAGTGGTTTTCATACTAGTCCACATTCTTTGAAATAGTTAGTTTACTTGCTCTGGTTAGTTTTTATGTTGATTTGTTTTAGGTGTACATTGTGGTGCACTGTACTTGTTGTACTCTTAAAATACATGTTCTTGCTTGGTTTTTGTGTATGTTCATAGTGTTGTTTTTGAGATCTTATTAGGTGTGAATTGTGGTGCACATTACTTATTCCATTTTATTTATTTTTGTAGTTGTGGTGTTGGTTTGAGGTTGAAGAGTCTGTGGTGACAACCAAGTTAATCAAGCATTTGATCGCCGACAATTTACGGGGTGATCCTAGCTTAAAACCCAATCGCATCATATCACTTTTCAAGAAAACTTATGGGTCCAATATTAAGTATCACCATGCCCGTAGAGGGAAAGAAGTTGTATTTGAAGAAAAAAGTATGGCGATGATGAGAAGTCGTATAGTGATTTTACTTGGTATGTCAAAGCAATTGAGGAAACTAATCCCGATAGCTATGTGAAGTTTGAAGTTGAGGATGGAACAAATAGATTTCGAGAGGATATTTGTTTGTTACGGTGCTTGCAAGCATAGCTATAAGTATCTCGTGCCCATGATTTACTTGGACGCTACTTTTCTTCCTGGTAGATACAGGGGTACTCTTATGGCTGCAACATGTATCAACGGAAACAATGAGTTTTACCCATTTGCTTTTGCCATTGTACAGTCTGAAAATAAAGATAATTAGTTTTGGTTTCTGGATAATCTTCAAAAACTATTGTCGATGGTCGATGATCGTCCGATTGTTTTCCTTAGTGATCGTGGAGAAGGACTCTTGCAGGGCATTCCAAAATATTTTCCTAATTCACATCACAGCTATTGCTTTTACCACATCAAATGCAATCTCCCCATTGGATCAGGTGATGCGAATTCGAAGCCCGTTCTTGATTTGTTTTACAAAGCTGCGTACTCTTACACACCAGAGAAACTTTGAAGAAGCTTTGAAGGGAATGCATGCAATTGGAGCTGGGCATGTTGCTAACTATATCAGGACTATTCCAAAGGAGAAATGGGCAAATGCGTTTTTCCCTGTATGCAGATATGGTGCTCACTCTTCAACTCTTGTTGAGTCCTTCAACAACTGGGTTCTTCCTTTTAAAAAGTTGCATGCATTTGTTCTTCTCGATGCGATACGGTGAGTTTTATGTTTAGTTTTTTATTTATGCAACTATGTCTACATTGTTTGCATACATGTGTTTGCTTTGATCTGTAGATACATGTATCCAACTGTGTGTACATTGTTGTACACATTGATTTCCTTGATGTGTACATTGTTGTACACATGTTTTATCTGTATTCCTTTTTGTTGTACACATGTTTTTGATTTTATGGTTTGTGTTTTTATCATGTCAGTTTGAAGGTTATGGACGAAATGTCTGAGAGAAGGATACTAGGTCTGGAAACATTCAACACTAGGCTCACTCCTGAATATGAGGCTTTACTAAAGGAAAACATCGACATTGGTCGTACTTGGACCGTTGTTCAGTCCATGGAAAGATTTTATGAAGTCGGTCTCCCCGGGACTCATTCTCAGATCTATTGCGAAAACTTGTACATGTCACGGGTGGCGAGTTAATGGTTTTCCTTGTGCACATGCTTGTCTTTGCAATTCAAGCTACTAGAGAAGACATCTATGATTTTGTTGAGCCATACTTCACCACCGAGTGGTATAACAGGGACATACCAGAGATCATCTTGCCAATCCCCAATTATGACAAGCCGCATGGACTTATGATCCTAGTGATAGGGTTATTGTTCCTATTCCTGTTCCTCCACCAGGTAGGCGAAGAACACAACGAATCAGGCATCCTTATGAGAAGCAAAAGAGGAAAATGATGTGCACAAAGTGCTTCACACTTGGTCACCACAACGAGCTACCTGCCCCATGATTTGATGACTTTTTCTATGTTTCATTTTTTCAAAAGATTCTATGTGTTTGGTCTTTACTTTTGGTAATGTCTTTTCGATTTTCTTTGGCGTGGATAATAAGTGCCAGGACATGTGTACCATTCTGTACACCTTCCTGTGAACTTCAATTTTTATTTCCTGTCTTTTTACATGTGTACCACTATGTACACCTTGGTGTACAATGGATGCTACTAGTCTATTTTGTTTAGTAATTACTTATTACTTTTGTTATGTTCAATTTTTCAGTTCTGCATGATATAAAAATTTTAGTAATATACTTATGTCTTTCATTTTTATACTTTTGATAACGTATGAAAATCTGTCAGAACATGTGTACCTTTATGTACACCTTATGAACAGTTTCTGCTATATCGATTTGTGTACAATCAAGTACACCTTCAGATTTCAAAACCTGAAATATACATTTCAAATGGTAGTGATAAGTCATAAATTTGTAACATCAATAACATCAATATTGAAAACTAATAAGATTTCAAACCAACAAATTTCCAACTAATAAAAATATTAATTCAAGGTCTTGATAAGTCATAAACAAAGTTATAAAAACTGAAATTTGATTTTGTTGTTCCTCTGCAAAGATAGAAAATGTTTAGAAGCAAGCAATTCACAAATTGATCTTGTATAATGAATTAGGAAAATAAACTCTTCTTCCTCCTCAATGGATTCTTTTCCATACTCAGGCGCCACTTCTTGTGCGCTTCATCAGTTGCTACATCCCACACCTGTTCATAGTTTCCGACTTTTTTCAGCATCTTTGCCACCAATGTCGCTCTCATATCCTGACAATTTTTTCGGCCCTCTGCTGATCTCTTTCCATACTCTTTCTCTTCTTCATACCTCGTTTTATAAAGTAGCAAGTATACAGCAGGCAATCTGGATTGGTACCTTGAGAAGGACACTGCATGATGTTTATCTCATGCGGTTCTATAGGCGCATCACCCTTTAGCACTCTCTTTTTGTTGAGTTCCAACTGCACCACATTTGCCAGTTGTTGTGCATCATTTTTGTAGTGCTCATTTGAGTGCAGCGAGTTGTACCACTTCCACTCCTCAGCTATGAAATCAAACTTCAAAAGCGACCAGTGAAGACCCACTGCATTTTGTATTGTAGAGTGATTGAGGGGGATTAGAAGAACTTCCAAATCGTCAGGCATGTCCCGTATGAAATCTACCACAAGCCTTTGTGTCTCACTGATGTTGTTGTTCTTCACATAGTACTGCAATCAATAATTTGTTGGAAAATAAGGTACACCTAAATCATACCTATATAAAATCTATCAATCAAGCATTCATACAAACACTTAATATAGCATTCGTCAATCATATGGCATACTGGTGTATATCTATGTCCACTCCTAAATAAATCTACAAAGGCATACTGGTGTATATCTATGTCAATCATGTGTACTAGTATGTACACATCATTAAATTATCTATATATGACATTTTTTATTTGTTTTTTTGAGAAACTTACACATGCAGTAGGACTCATAATTTCGCATCTCATGTACTTCTGGTCACCAGGATGACGGATGATGTCTCTGACCATTGCGTTGCAACGTCGATGGATGTAAAACTGCAGTACCACTTGATCCAAATACTTGTTGAACATCAGTTCACAAAGTACTTTCCCCACAATCATAACATCTTCCTTGACTGTTGGATCTTGGAGCCTTGTTAGTTCCCAAGCTACAGAGCTGCAGAATCATAAAGGAAATGTTAACATGGTGTACATAGTGGTGCACATAAGATTTTTTCAATAAGATTCAATCATTCATATAGTACGAGGTATTGTTTTGTGAACTTACGCCAGGCTTGCATAATCGAAGAATTTTTGTACCCTTCTCTTGTCCGGTCCTGTGTCCATGGCATGGTAAAGTGGTGATTGACGGATATCTGGCAGTAGGCGATAAGGATGATACTCATTGTCCTTTCTCTTTTTCGGAGTAGGATAGAGTGTTTGTTCTTCGTCCTCAATTTGGATCCTCTTGCCCTTTTCAACTCCTTTGTCATCCATTTTCGGCCTAACTTGTCCTTTTTTTGCCCTCGGCGATGAAATCGAGCATCAAGTTTTTCTTTGCAACTCTCTTTGGTGGTGTCTTGGACACCACACCAAGCAACTCTTGTCTTCAACATTTCTGCTTCTTTCATCCTCCCCGCTCTTGTCTTTCTTTGGTGGTGTCTTCTCTCTTCTTGATTTTGCTAAAAATGCATCTCCATGTTGTTGGATGAATTGCACTGCTTCAGCAACAATCATTTCTCTTACGTCTTCATTGGATAATGATCTTTGCGACGACTCTTCTTTAGGATATTCTTGGCTCAACAATTGAAAGCTTGGACATTCGTTGATCACGGTTGCCATCTTTTCCTTCACGTCGAGACATTTGCCATTACAGAACAACCTTTTTCAAGCTTTATGAAGACACTTTCGGACAAGTTGTCTAGAAGTTCCTCAATTGTTGAATAAGGATCATCCAGTTGATCTTCTCCTTGAGTGAGTAAAAGCACATCTCCTTCAACCGCAACATGCCTTTAGGGTCCAAATGAGCTAAGGCTTCGACTGCGATGATTGAAGCCTCATCAATTTCAAATTGTTTGAGTTGCAACCTTGGTCTTCTTTATATGCGAGATGTCTCACGCAGAGAAGTGCTTGAAAAAAATGAAATTTTTGTTAGGTTCTACAAAAGTGTACATCTTTGTACACACACATATACGAAGAAATCACTAAGGTGTACACTTGGTACACATATAAAAATGAAAACAAAAATGAAATTACTAAGGTGTACAAACTTGGTACACATAAGAAATCACTAAGGTGTACAGACTTGGTACACATAAAAAATGAATTTTTTGTTAGGTTCTACAAAAGTGTACATCTTTGTACACACACATATACATAAGAAATCACTAAGGTGTACAGCTTGGTACACATATAAAAATGAAAACAATCATGAGCCTAACAAAAAATATTTTTTTATACCTCGGTTTGTTAGCAGTTTCAGACTCAACTTCAAGCCTTGTTCCATCCTCTTCTTCATTTGACTTTGACAGAGGCCTGCTGAAAAGTATAATTTTGATTGAATTTTATCAGTGGTGTACAAGTATGTACATGATACAAGAAATGAAATAAAATGCGAGCTTAGATCACCATACCTCGGCTTGTTAGCAGTTTCAGACTCAACTCCTTTGTCATATTCACTTCCATCATCCATATCTTTTGCTTCATTTCCATTATTGGTCTTTGATGGAGGGGAGCTAAAAGATGCAAGTTTAGAGAAAAGGTATGAGTTATAGCATCTTTGGTGTACAACTATCTACACACATAAAAACAAATGACTCGCCACATTTAGTAAGAGTGATTTTATACCTTCGCTTTTCGAATTGGCACCCTCGTCATCACCACCATGCATATCACCACCTTTGCCACCTTGGTCATCATGATCATGCATATCACCACCTTTGCCAGCACCACCCTGCATATCACCACCTTTGCCACTATCATTGTCATCGTCATCGTCATCGTCATCACTATTATCATCATCATGGAGATCAACATCTTCACTGTCCTCCTTCTTCTCATTTTCCTGTTTCTCCTCAACCTCTTCCTCCTCCTCATCATCCTCTTCCTCAACCTCCAACTCCTTCTCATCATCATCACGTTCATCCTCACTTTTTAACTTTTTGTTCAATGAAATGATTTCTTGCAAGGTCTCAGCAATTAAATCAACAGCATCCCAATCTTTTTCCACAGTCTTGATTAGTCAATAAAGTATCTTGGCTTTTTCTTCAATGAAGCTAACAAGCTTTTGATGTTTAAGTACAACTCATAAAGCTCTTCCAATGATTCATCTCTTTGCTTTTCTCGCTCTGTACAACTTTTCTTTCAAGTACATCTCTCGTTATTTTCTCCCCGCTCTTTCAGTACTCTTCCGAATCTGTTGATGTTCATCACTCCAAGCTTTTACCCATCCGGTTGCATCTGAAAACATGCCAAAGTGTCAATATGTATAACAGGTGTACATCTTTTTACACCTGTGTTACAGGTGTATATTGTTGTGCACATGACAAAATTTTCTCACCATTTTCAAGGTGTATATTGTTGTACACATATAGGAAGAAACTACTATCATAAAGAAAGTTATGAAGTTACCTTTTTCATGGCTTCATTAATATCTTTCTCTATTGTATTGCTGATGTCACTTATTACCCACCTTAGAAATCTAGGGAAACCTTGTTCATTGTTTGGCGTCATGCTATTGTTATGTTCAGCAACCAATACTGCATTGACAAAAAGTTAAAGAGTTAGAAATCTTAGGACCCAACAAATACAATGAACAAAAGCATGTAAATTGGTACAACTTAATACTTGTGTAAAACAATGTACACATACTATCTCAGTAATAAGTGTACTCACCAACAGTACACCGTACAACCATTAAATCCCCCATCGCTAATTATGGCTCTTGGAATTCCAAACCTTGCAAAGATATTAGCTTACACAAAATATGAAACCACTTTAGAATCATTAGTTGGGGTGGCCTAAGCTTCCACCCATTTAGAGACATAATCAACGAGATAGTAAGATATAAAAATTCCCATGGGAATTGACAAAAGGACCCATAAAATCAATACCCCATACATCAAAAACTTCAATAAATTGAATAAAAGTTTGTGGCATTTGATTTCGGGCACCTAGATTGCCTGTTCTTTGGCACCTATCACAAGTTGTACAAAATATATGTGCATCCTTAAACAAGGTTGTGAATAAAAACCACTTTCAAGTACCTTGTGAACGGTTCTCTTTACTCCCAAAATGTCCTCGGCAAGCATAGGAGTGACAAAAAGACAAGATAGAATTAAATTCGTTCGGGAACGCACCTTCGTATTACTTGGTCACTACCATGTTTCCACAAGTATGGATCATCCCATATGTATTGGTTCCCCAACTTCTTAAGTTTGTCCCTCTCAAAGCCACGAGACAAGTTCTTTGGGATTTGTTTAGACACCAAGTAATTGACAATATCGGGATACCATGGTTCTCCAAAGGCAATTGAGAATAGTTGCTCATCCCAGGAAACTTTCACGCAATGGGATAGCTTCCTTGTCCACAGCAAGACGGCTCAAGTGATCCGCAACGGTGTTCTCAATTCCTTTCTTGTCTTTGATTTCAATATCAAACTCTTGCAAGAGTAAAATACATCGTATGAGCCTCGGTTTCACTTGTTTCTTCATTAGCAAGTACCTAAGTGCTGCATGATCAGAAAAGAAAACAACTTTTGTACCAATTAGGTAAGAGCGAAACTTTTCCAAAGCAAAAACAATGGCTAACAACTGTTTCAGTGGTTGTGTAGTTTTGTTGGGCCTCATTTAACGTTCTAGAAGCATAATAAATAGCATGAGGTATCTTCCCCACACGTTTCCCAAGCACCGCACCAACCACATAATCACTTGCATCACACATGAGCTTAAAAGGCTTACTCCAATCCGGTGGTTTAATGATAGGGGCTGAAATTAAAAGTTCTTTCAAACGATTGAATGCCGCCATACACTTTTCATCAAAGTTAAAAACCACATCTTTTTGCAATAAGTTGCAAAGTGGTGATGCTATCTTGGAAAAGTCCTTGATAAATCTACGATAAAAACCTGCATGACCAATAAAAGAGCGTATCTCCCTCACCGTAGTGGGAGGGGTTAAAGCACGAATAAGGTCTATCTTAGATTTATCAACTTCCAAGCATTTAGAAGATATTATATGGCCTAAACTATGCCATGAGTTACCATAAAATGGCACTTCTCCCAATTTAGCACGAGGTTTGTTTCAACACATCGTTCAAGGATTAAAGACAAATTGTTCAAGTAAAGGTCAAATGAATCACCAAAGACACTAAAATCGTCCATGAACACTTCGATTATGTTTTCAACATATTTTGAAAACAGACTTACCATACACCTTTGAAAGGTAGTTGGAGCATTGCATAAGCCAAAAGGCATCCTTATATAAGCAAAAGTACCGAAAGGACAAGTGAAAATGGTTTTCTCTTGATCCTCCGGTGCTATCACAATCTGATTGTAACCTGAATAGCCATCAAGGAAGCAATAGTAAGAGTGTCCAGCTAAACGTTCAAGCATTTGATCAATAAAAGGCAATGGAAAATGATCTTTCCTGGTGGTGGCATTCAATTTCCTGTAATCAATACAAACCCTCCAACCGGTTTGCACACGAGTTGGGACAAGTTCGTTCTTATCATTCTCCACCACTGTCACACCTGATTTCTTTGGCACTACTTGTACCGGGTCACCCACTTGCTATAGGATATGGGGGTAGATAACACCCACTTCCAAAATCTTGAGTATCTCCTTTTTCACAACTTCCATCATGGGAGGATTCAAACGACGTTGCGCTTCCCTTGTAGTCTTTGCATCGTCCTCCAAACGTATCTTGTGCATACAAACGGCAGGGCTTATACCCTTGATATCGGCAGTTATCCATCCTATGGCCGTATTGTACTTCCTTAGCACCCTTAGAAGTTTTTGCTCATGTACATCACTAAGCTCATTAGAAACAATCACAGGTAACTCTTCATTATCACCCAAATACAAGTACTTTAGGTGATCGGGAAGAGGTTTCAATTCTAACTTTGGAGATTTAACAATTGAAGGTACAAGCTTTTCATCACTACATGGTAAAGAAATAAAAGAGATATTATGAGTTTCCGAGCATCCTTGTAGTGAATTAAGATCACCAAGGGCTTCCTTGACTTCATTATCACACTCTACACCATTATCCATGGATGTAGTTAACATGGTTTCCAAAGCATCTTCACCATTCAATTCAAACACTTGTTGTGCCAATGTATCCATAAAATCAATGGAGAAACAAGAGTGGACATCACTAGGATATCTCATCGTCTCGAAAATGTTGAAACGTATTGTTTCTCCATCAAACTCCATAGTTAGCGTTCCCTTGTCCACATCAATAATGGTTTTCGCCGTTTTCATGAAGGGACGCCCAAGTAGCAATGGAAGAGACGAGTCCGGTGATCCTTCATTCATCTCTAACACACAAAAGTCAGCTGGAAATACAAGTTGATTAACCTGCACACGAACATCCTCAACAATACCCACTGGGTATACATTAGAGCGATCGGCTAATTGCAATACAATTTCAGCCTTTTTAAGAGGACCAAGATAAAGTGAATTATACATTGATGCATGCATAACATTAACGGATGCACCTAAATCCAACATATCTTTGTTAAATGTAGTGTTACCAATTGTGACGAGAATGTCAAAACTACCGGGATCCTTGCACTTAAGTGGGAGTTTGTGTTGTAAGATTTCCGAAGCATTCTCCCCCACACTAAGCACTTCATTACCTTTGAGCCTTTGCTTATTGGTACACAAGTCCTTCAACACCTTTGCATACTTGGTAACTTGCTTGATCGCATCAATGAGTGGTATGTTCACATGGATCTTTTTAAGAACGTCTAAAATCTCCTTTTCTAATTCCGCCTTCTTAGAACTTGCAAATCTGCGAGGAAAAGGTAAAGGAGGAACATAAGTAGAAACCAGAGTTTTAGAGTTATGAATAGGCACCTCAGAAGTTTGGGGAGAATCCTCATTCTTCTCCTCCAAAACAGGTTCCTTTGGTGTTTCCACCTTGCCCGAATCAGTAACTTCGGGTTGCACAAGTTGTGTACCACTTCTCAACGTAATAGCATTGACACCCTCTTTTGGGTTAATAGGTTCAGAAGGGAGTTTCCCACTATTTTGTGCCTTCAATTGGTTCAATTCAATAGCCATGAAGCCCATTTGTGTATGCAACTCCTTGATAGCACTCTTAGTTTCCTGCTGACTTTCTTTAAACATGGTGGAAATTCCTTGCATCATTGTTTGAAGCTTTGAATCGATATCAGAACCTTGATTTTTCATTGATTGTTGTGCTTGTGGTTGCTGAAATTGTTGTTGTTGTGGTTGAAATCCACTCGGCGGTTGAAATTAGGTTGTTGTACTGCACCTTGCTTGTTGGCATAGCTAAAATTGGGGTGATCTCTCCATCCCGGATTGTAAGTGTTAGAGTAGGGATCATACCGTCTTTGTTGATTTGGAAAGACCGCATTAGCTTGCTCGTCCTCATAAGCTTGAGAGGAACTTGGCATCACCGCGCCGCAACTTGTTGCATCATTCTTTGTCATGTTAACCATTTGTTGACGAAGTTCCTCGACCTCACTCACTTCATTTACTTTCCTAAGAAGCACATCCGAGCCACGACTCAAGAATTGTTGGGAGTTTGCTGCCATGTTTTCAATCAACTCTCTAGCTTGTACCACCGTCTTTCTCACTAGTACACCACCACCCGCAGCGTCAAGAAGATTCCTATCACTTGATTGGAGTCCTTCATAGAAATATTGGATGATCATAGCATCACTGAATTGGTGTTGAGGGCAGCTTGCCACTAATCTCTTGTATTGTTCCCAACATTCATATAAGGATTCTCCCACATTTTGTTTCATCCCACAAATCTCTTTGCGAATTTGAGTAGCCTTTGATGCAGGAAAATATCTCTCTAAAAAGAGTTTCTTCACCCATTCCATGTCGTGACACTTCCTAAGGCAAATAGTACAACCAATCCTTAGCATTATCCATCAAAGAGAAACGAAAAACTTTCAACATTGCACCATCCGCCTCAATATCCGCTGGAAGCATGGCCATGACAATGGTGTGGAAGTCCATAAGATGCTTGTTTGGGTCTTCATTCACCATGCCATGGAACTTTGGTAATTATCTAAGCAACTCCGGCTTGATCTCAAAAGTAGAGTTTGTTTGAATACACCCCTGTTGTGTATCAAGCCTATGAGAAGCCAAGTCCTTGAGTGTACGATTTGCATCACCCATTGCTTCTTCTTCTTCAACTTGTGGTTCGTCTACGAATGGAACCTCTTGTTCTCCTTCTAGTTGTAACTCTTCTCCTACTTCTAACTCTTGATCTTATGTTGTGTCTTGACTTGGTTGGATTATTGTGCCTCTTCAAGTAGCTATCCCGCACCTTGGATAGTTCCAATCTTTAGAAGCCGGGGATTAGGTACACGAAACAATTCTCGCAAAACAAATGAGAAACAAGACAAGAAACAAAAAAGGCAAAGATAAAAGCGAGAAATTATAAAAAGAAACTAAAAAATTAATAACAAGCCATATGCCTCCGCAACAATGCGCCAAAATTTGATTGTCGGTAGAGCAAAAATAATTTCACTTGCTCACTCTACTAAATATAAATGAAGTACGTGGTAAGAAAGAGTTCGTATCCACGGAGACGCAATTGTTGTTATGCGATTTCAGTTTAGTAACCAAGGGGGATTTTTGTTTTATCTAAGCAATAAAAATAATTGAAAGCAATAAAATAATTTGAATAATCAATAAGGAGAAGATATTGGTCACGGGATAGTATCATTCACAAACATGTATTTTCATCAATGATTAGAATTGATAATGTAATCTCTAATTTACTAAAAGTCCTAGGATACCTTGATCGCAAGTATATCCCGCTAATTCCCTGATTTTATCACAACCACATTAAAATATGCATATGTGAATTCTTCCTAGAAAGCAACCTAAAGTGTAAAAGCACAATTAAGTTTAACTCCCTCAAAGCACTAAGTTCTATGGAATAAGACTAATCAAGGCAATCAAACGTGTAAAAGCACTAATTCAATTTAACCAAGGTTATGATTCATATGCAATTATAAAGATGTATCACTACAAGTATTAACCCACACTATGCTACTTAGAATCAGGGATAAACAACTATTTCGTATTGAAAATCCTAATCTAGCAATAGAGATGAATGTAAATCGGATTGATTCCGGACTCAACCTAACAAGTATTCAACTCATGTGACAATATTAATAATGAATCATAAACAATAAAGTATTGAGACAAAACTAATTCATAGATTCAAATAACATGTTGAGAAATCAACTTTATCCCATAACCAATAATATGTTTTTAGCTACTCATAGCTATGGAGTTCATCATAAAAATATTAATTGAATAGAAGAAGATGAACAAAAGCAAACCCTAGTAGCGTAAACAAAAGCGGCTCTCTCCAAGTTCCAAGAATAATACGTGATTCCAAAATTATAGAAGCCTTCCTTTTATAGCTCTCTTGTTCCAAAATTAGGTCAAGTCTTCAAAGAGTCCAATAGATACAAATCCACCAAGCCCATATGTGAGAAAAACCCATGTAGAAAATATGCCCCAAAAACAGTCGCTGGAAAACTGGTATTATGGTCGGAAATTGGCCGAAGAAGTGACCGGAAAGTAGCTCAGGTGACCGGCACAGTCCACCCGGTCACTGGTCAAAGAAGTCAACTCAGTCAATGCTATACCGAGTCAGGACGAGCCATCAAGCCAACTCAGTGATGTCAGCCTAATCTAGTGAGTCCGAAGCTAACTCAGCTGAGTTGGTCTAGGCCAAAGCTAGTGCACTACAACAGATCATTTTGCAGGCCATAGTCAAATTAGCACCAGGATGGCGCTTCATCCAAGCATCACTTATCCATCCAAACAGCTGCAACCAGCCAACACCGCCAATGCCTTCTCTGTAATTCTAACACCATCTCAACCTGCAGTTCTGTCACAGACATTTCCCTCCAGCTACATTCTTTCTCTTGCTAGTATGACCAATGCCTTCAGCTCTTGACTGCACTCCTTCTTTATCCTTGACTGACTGACAATGCAACTCTTTTCACTTAGCTGCAACCAACTAATCCACCATCTCAATTCTTCTCAGCTCATAGTCACCACTGCACAACATAACCACCAGTTCCAACGTCTTCTTCTCTGTAGTTATACCACCTCCTTCTCTCACACAGAACCAATAGCAACAGCTCAATCCATTCGAGTACCACTAACAACAACAACACAAGCTCTTACGCAATCTCAAACATTAACATCAAGATTGACCATCACCATCTGAATCTCATAACTTCAACCACGAAACAACCCCACCGCATCGATGTTGAGATTAACCTCAAATCCTCCTTGTTCTTGGGTTCACTACATCAACACTCCATTAGGACCATCTGCATCCATATGTAGCTTAACCACCATTTTTAGCTGCTACATCTCTTCCCATCTTTTCTCCTGCACCTTTTCTCAAATTATGTCCTAAACATACATCTAAGCTTCATTATAGCTCAAACACCAACACAAAATCATTCACCAGAACTGCACCCTATTCTCTGTCACCTACAATTCGAACAAGCCATTTATCTTGCACCAGTTCAGCTGTAGCCCTTCAGTCTCAGTTCAAGTTACCACTAGAGACTATAGCATCAGCATCAGCAGCTACAATTCCAACAAGTCTTAGCTGAGAGCCAAGTACCAACACACACATCTAGTATCTCAGTTCTTCTAATCTCCATACACATACATCTGCAACCATTCATGCAATTCCAGTTATATCTCTTCTTCCATGTCAGTTCATCCAGCTACTTCCATTGCATCACAGCTCATCACAAACTGCAATTGCCTGCATTCTGTAACTACACCTGCAACTGCTTCTTCATTGTCTTCAAACCCATTCCACAACTGCACAAACCCTTGTACAATTACAATAGCTTCATTACTATCTCTTAAAGATAACTCAGCTGCAAACCTACAACAGCATCAACATTATTTGTTACTTTCTTTCCCTGTAACTTATACTCCTGCTCATCTTGCCTGCAATTCATCTCGGCTTCCTCCTTTCTTCAGTTCAACTAGTGATCAAAACCGCATTAAATATCTTCCTCAGCAATAACAGCTGTTCCATATACCACCTGCAATCATCTCAGTCTCCATAACTGCCATCACCAGCTTATATCACCTCGACAACTTCAATCTGAGTACACCTGCAATCATCCATACCTACACATACATATAGGCTCATCCATTGCAGCTATATCACATCAGTTCACTCATTAAACCCATTTTATGTCTTGAAGCAGCACTACCACCTCTTCCGTAACAGCTGCAGTTCCATGTATTTCTGGCTGTCAAAACCCCTGTTTAATACTTCCATTTCAATCACCAGATTTTAGCAAGAACCCTAAATCAAATTCAGATCTCCTTCATCCTAAGCAGCAAACATAAAACCCCTCTTTAATTTGTCACTAATTTTGTAGCTTCTCAATCTTCTCCATCTAATCCTGGTTGTTGAATTCGAGCTCAGAAACACTCAATCTGCTCCTTTTCATCACAGATCCCCTTTTTTCTTCCCTGGGTTTATTATCACCACCAACTGACATCTTCTTATTCTTCATTTTAACTTTCAAGACCCCTAAAACAGCTTTACAATTCCCTGTTAGCTCAAGAACAACCCATCTCAGAAGCCCTAACTCAGTGCTTCAATTTCATCTTTTCTGTTTTGTAGACAAACAAACCCATCTCGATCTTGTTCTCTAATCCTAGATTCAACACCTTCTTATGCTTCAATTTCACTCTGAATTTCCTCCATGAAAGTTAATGGAGCCGCAGCTTTTTACAGGCAGTGATGAAGAGATAAAAAGAAACAATGATGAGAAATGATTTTCTCTGAAACTTAGGTCTTATGTAGTAATAGGAATTACTCAAGGCACCCCCACAGGAGTGAATAAAAGAGCCACCACAGCATGAAAGCCCCTCATCCTCTATTGTGCTCTCGATAGCACATGCATACGAAATGACGCTTTCGCCCTTCTTGCTCAAATTGAGTGATTTCTTCTTCTTTTCCTCCGTGCGACTCCAGAGTACCTAATAACTCAAAAACACTCATAAAATACATAATTCACGCGAAAAGTAACAAAGAAAGCATAACCAATAGATATTAATGAAGGTGTTTATGACACCTATCAACCCACAACTAAGAGTTGCTACGACCCAAAGTCGAAGAATTTAATAAACAAATCTGTATCACACATAAAAGTCTACAGGAATAGATAAATCTGTCTCCCATAGAAATAACTATGAGTTTTGTTCCGTCTTTTGATAAATCAAGGTGAATAGGAACCAATTGATATACCAAACTTATATTCCCGAAGAACATTGTCATGTACCCGGCATGGTAAGGGAGTGCCCATATCCTATATATGTCTGTCTTTAGTAGTAGTAATGTTTTATTTAGTATATTTAGGAGTGTTATCTAATAGTAGGTTGTACTGATGATGAATTAATAGTCGTTGGATTTTAAGAGAAGAAATGCCCATCTTTATAAGGCAGGGTCTGTAATGAAAAAGGGAAGAAAATTATTAATCAAATTAGAACCTTGTTCTTCTTAGGCTGTGTTCTTTGAACTCAGAGGCTTGATTCTCACTAATCAAGAGAGGTTTATCCTCAATCTTTACTTCTCTGTGTGTTCTTCCTTGTCAACTTTTTGAAGCTACAAAGCTGAGGGACAACTACAACATTCCTTGGCATACAAATTCCAGACGGACACTACAAATGTTGCTTCTATTGGCGCCACCTCAACAGGGAGTTATGAGAATACAGGGCCTGTTCATCTTGGGAGAGTAATTTCAACTTTGCGACTCGCATGTCAACAAAGAGCACAGTGGACAGCTGGGCTTGTTATACAGATGTTATGGGCCTTACATGGGTTTTCAGTGACATTGTAGATTTTGGTCTCCGATGGGTGACTCTTCGATTTTTCAAGTGATTCACTTAACTCTCATCCTTGAGGACAAGGATGTTTTCAAGGGGAGTGGAATGTCATGTACCCGGCATGGTAAGGGAGTGCCCATATCCTATATGTGTCTGTCTTTAGTAGTAGTAATGTTTTATTTAGTATATTTAGGAGTGTTATCTAATAGTAGGTTGTACTGATGGTGAATTAATAGTCGTTGGATTGTAAGAGAAGAAATGCCCATCTTTATAAGGTGGTCCAGAATGAAAAAGGTAAGAAAATTATTAATCAAATTAGAACCTTGTTCTTCTTAGGCTGTGTTCTTTGAACTCAGAGGCTTGATTCTCACGAATCAAGAGAGGTTTATCCTCAATCTTTCCATCCAACCTTGTCATCGTACTTAGGTACATGACAAACATCCTAGAAATATCAATCACCTCACAATAATCTTAATGGACTAGCGAAACAAGATATTGTGGAATCACAAACGATGAGACGAATATGTTTGTGACTACTTTTCTATCTTGCCTATCGGAGAAATTAATCTCAAGTCAATCCTTACGATTGTACTCAAAAGATAGAAACAACAAGATCAGATCACATAACTATATAGAAGATAGTTGGGTTTGGCTTCACAATCTGAATGAAATTTTTAAGTCGTTAACCTGGCGTGGTCTCGATTAGAAACCTAAGGTTAAAGGAGAATCGACTCTAGCTTACAACTAGTATCACAAAGGAGGTGTGGGGATTAGGTTTCCCAGTTGTTAGAGTTATCCTTTATATAGTCTTCAAATCAGGGTTTGCAATCTAAGTTACCTTGGTAACAAAGCATTCAACATTCACCGTTAGATGAAAACCTGATTCGATTCTAGCTAATATCTTTCAACCGTTAGATCGAACTTAGCTTGTTATACACACATGAAATGTAACTTCATTTAGGTTTGAGTAACCATACCTAAACGTGTACAAACCGTCGGTTCAATAGTAGTTAACCATAGGTTAGCCATATGAGCACTTTCATATCAACCTTATTCTTGTTTACCACAACTAGTTCAAATGACTCAAATGAACTAGTTAGATAGTTGTTCAATTGCTTAGATCTCATAGAAGTATACAAGACACAATCGAAACAAAAACAGTTTTGATTCACTCGAATCAATTCATGAACATTATAGCCACGGTTTGCAAAGATTGCATTCCTTAATATATAAATGTTTTAGTTCACGAATTAAACTGTTTTAAAAAAATAACCTACTTAAGTACGCATACTGGTTCGCGGACTTAAGTACCCAGATTAAGTTTGTTTTCAGTTCACAAACTCCAATAGAAATTCACGGGAAGTGAACTTCCGGCAGTGCGCGTACTGGTACACAGACTTTAGTTCCGGTTATCCTGAGCAGCAAAGTACGCATACTTTGGTTCAAGGATATTGGACTTACACACATATGAGTTGCGTCACAATGTTTATATCCAAACATGGTTATATATTCTAAACTCTCATTTCAGTCATTGAAACATTCTTAGAGGACGTTATATAGTTGTTGTTTACAAACTATTTTTTTTAAGTCAAAGCGCTTTTCAAGTAATTAAAACTAATATGACTTTCGTCACTAGTAAAGATGAACTTGGCCAAAGCGAAAGCTTACCAACACATATTTCGATAAATAGATAAGCGAGATAAACTCAACTCGAAATAGTGCGTATGCATAATCATAGTCTATATAGCAATACGACTTTTGTCTCAATATATGAGATAAAGCATACTTTTGAGTGATTGATAAGTTCAAGTCCCCACATACCTTTTTGTCGATGAAGTTCCACCAGTTTCTTGAGTAGTTCTTCGTCTTTGCATGATGAACGCCATTGAGTCTGGAGCTCAACTACACTTTCTATCATAGTTCGAGACTTAGCTATTAGTAGACTAGAAATCAAGACTTATAGTTTTGGCAACTAAACTTGACAAGCAAGCTTGAGATAGCAACGCTTGCGAGTTTGACCGAGCAGTGCTCTAACACAAAGTTGAAATCTATTTCTTTCATAGCTAAATCTTAATTAAACCCAAACCTGTTTTCATAGCAAGAAACTCATATTTCCTATTAACTTCTAAACACTCATCAAATACCTACCGTTCATCGAACTCAACAAAGAACATGACTCATCGCTTATTCTCTAAATTCCCGGCCTTATCTTCTTTTCTCTGTCGGTCGAGAACATATCCTAGCTGTTGTTGTCTCAACAGAAACCTAAACTAGCCCTTGGCAATGACAAGACCCATGAAAATTAGAGACAACAGATATTGCAGTCAACTGCAGATCCAAATGGTTTACTTCCTTGTTGATTCTACATTTCCAAAACATACCCAAAACCTCCCCAAACTCGTACCCAATGTACAATGTATCTCTTAGTTTGAACTGAGTCGTGAACTTGAACCTTAACTAACCCAAGAACTATAGTTCCAGCTGCTTCTTATCCCTAGAAAACGACCCATCAGTCCCATGGCTAGTTGGTGCAATCAACTAGTCTTCCGAACTTGAATTTGCGCAGAAATGATAGTGCAGGCATTTTTTACAAAATTGCAGGGAAGGAGGTGCATTTTTTGTTCTTTGCAGATAAATCTAGCTTTATCGTAGTAATTACCTGCAACATAACATACACAACCAAAACTTTTAGCTCATTATCTTGAGCAATACACTCACCAACATTACCGTCACATTCACCATTAAAACAACACCCAAAAACAAGTATTGAAGAAGAAAAGTAAAAGGGACAACAGAAAAATAAAAAAAGATATACATTACGCACTCGGGTGCATCTAGGCCAAAACCTATTTTTATATCAGAATTTACATTATGCACTCAGGTGCATCTTCCGTATTTTTTAGATTGTATATACTACATTGTCAAGTAAATATGTTATTCTATATTATATGAAGTAAACACACTATTCATATTATATGCGCTCTATATACAACATTGATTAAGTATCTCCGGCCATGGTGTGAAATGTCAAATCTTATAAATACACAAATTCCACATTCCACATGATCAAATTTATCAATACCCACCACCAATATCACGCCACTGTATTGAAATATGAAAATCAAGCAATAAAAACTTATATCATTTTTCTCTTGTTTTAGGAATTTTGTGAAATGCTCGGTGTGCCATTTCGTTGATATAAGAGGTGTGTGTTTCCTGGTTGTATTGAGCTTACTTGAAAGGATCTTCAACTGAAATTTCGAGTTTGACAACAACCCATTTATGCTTAGACTACATGGTATCTAAATCTCTTCCTAATCCTCATCATCCATCACCTAAATACTTATAACAACAACACCTTATTTACTGTTTTCCGACAATAAAACTTTCCTGAATTTTCAACCAGTTCATACCCAATGTTGACCATTGTCTTAACTTCTAAAAAAATTCTTAATCTTCATACACAACTCATTCAATCACTACCATTCACTTATAAATATCAATTTTGTGTGTATCTAGAACTGAATCAAACATAGATTCAAGTAACAACACAAATTTGTGTGTACCTATAAATATCAATGGCCATGGTGTGCAATGTCCAATCACAAATTGCATTTTAGTCAGATTCAAGTAACAATAGAAACCCATTTTAAGGGAAAATCAAATTGCAATTAGACATTCATGGAAGAGAAATCAACCGAGCAGGATTAGAACATACCTTGTTGTTGATGAGAAATAAGTCTTTATTCCTGATTAATAAACCCAATTTATAATTCTTCTTAGCTTCTCAACCCATCTCCTCTAGATTCAACCATCTCAGTTCAACTCTTGCGAACCCTAACTCTTTAATTGCATAAAGAAATCCAACTGATTCGATACACTCCCAGCAGCACCAACCAGTTTCTTCTCGGTTTTAACACATCTCTGCTTCTATAAAAACAACGACCACCACCAGATCTCATCAATTCTTCTTCAATCATCTCTCCCATCTTTGAATTCGAGTCTCATATCCCCTTTCCATCTCTCAATTTCATACGAGACAAACGACTTTTCTTCTTTTCTTATTAAGTTTTCTTCATATGGGAAACGAAGTTTTTCTCTTCAGGGTCATATTAGTAACTTAGCTATTGATATTTGTTTTAAACTTGGGAAGAATGCCCATGATGGCTATTAAAACAAATCATTTGAATATATGGCTATTTGAAAGGTTGGCAAAGTTTGCTTGTCTTTTAGACCCAGGAATTCAAATCTAGGGCCTATTTAACCAAACAAATGGAAAAACAAATTCTAAGCGGTTACTTTGACATTACAAAAACACCAAAATCCCAAAAATAAAAACAAATAAACAAACAAACAAACAAGCAAAGTATCAATAAAAACCGGAATAATATATAGCCGACTTACCTACATAATATAATATATATAAACCTTAATAAATATACTCATAAATAAGAAAAAGTTTAATTAAAATTAAAGCTAACATGATTTAATTTTATTAGATAAGGAGTATCATTTCAAGAAACTAGTTGCAACCCTAACAAGCAAAGCTCCAATAACGTACTACTATATTAGTTGAACAAAGTTGTTGTGCTAGCCTACCAACGAACATATAAAGTGGAAATCTTTATATTGAATCATATAAAGTGGGAATCTTTTCACGTCACTTCATTATTTTCTCTGTTCTCTCTTCCATGTCCCTCTTCTGTTATTCCTTCGCCTTCTATAAACAACGTCGAATCTTCTTCATAATTAAGTAATGTCGCCATTTTTATTTTAGATTAATTTTAGTAGCAACTGTTTTTTACCTCTTTCATTTTAAGTGGGGCCTTGGGGTTTTACATGACCATATAAAAATTAAAGTTTCTTAGGGACACTAAGCTTTCACTTTCGTGTGCACATATCCTTAAGAAACTTGGCATAATAAGGAATCACTACACCAAAACATCCGATTTGGGATGGATATACGCGTTGCAGTGAATTTAACCAACGCCTATATGCATTGGTAATATGACGCAAATTAGTGTGCAACGTATATAAACGTTGCTCAACCAGTGTAACAACGTTTTATTTTGCAATTTGAGCAACAAATTCTTAAATTTGTGCAACGGTTACATTAATTTAGGCAACATAATACACTAATCTGCACAACGATTATATACGTTTTACAATTGAAAAAAATTTTTGGACGATAATTAAGCGATTTCTGCACTTTGAGTATATATTCTGCATCTTTCATATGCCATTGTAGATCAACTAGAAGACCTAATTTTTCATATGTACATATGGTTAACCAACAATATTCTCTCTTCCAACATGGATTACATATACTAACTTACACTCTCTATAAGAGATCAGCAATAGAAATAGTAAATGCTTTATTGAACTTGTACAATTAAAGGAGACGACTACTAAATCGTAGGACAAAATCTGGTGATTTCTTATGGCTGAGCTTAAGTGGGAGTTGGCAGGGTGATTGTTCATGTTAGTGGTCAGAGAGGTGAAGATAGTGTTGATATAGATGTTGTGCCAGAAAGTAGTTTACCTGTTAGTCGAGTAAAACTGGTTAAACTGGTGTTGATTAGCGAGGGTCTAGTATATGTTTATTATTTTGTCCTTGTTTGATATAATTTAGTTTCTCTTAATATAAGTTGGACGTCGTGTTATACATATTATGTTTTCTTGATATTTCATGTTTATGTGTATTTTATAGTTTCATTGATTGACATTTTTGAAATCGGACAGTTCTATTGTTGTGGCGTGAATGATAAAAATTTAAATGTTAATACTATTTTAGCTGTAAAATGGATTCAGCTATCATAAGATATATGCGACGACGAAGAGAGACGACATACCTCAACGGTACCACGATGATAGTCATGAAGATTACGCAATCATGTATCAGGAAATATTGCAGGAGGCGCATGATTTGCACCAACCCGAACCAACGTTGGTTAGGAATAGAAAAAACATTAACAAATGTCGTGTTGATGCATATGCTAAGATGATGCAGGACTACTTCATTCCCGGTTGCGGATACGGACCTGAGCGTTTTAAGGGACGTCATGGTTTGTCCCGAGACCTTTTTCTTAGAATATTGCCTGGAATTTTCACCTGAGATCCTGATTTTCTATAGCGAAGAGATGCTTGTAACATCCCGGGTCACTCTCTTCATATGAAAATGCTCACCGTCATGAAACACCTAGCAAAGGGGGTAGTTGCAGATATCCTAGACTATTACACTCAGATGGCTGCGGTAACAATATACATGTATGTTAAAAAGTTTATGGATGCACTACTTTGGGTTTTTAACGACCGTTACATGAGGCGCGCAACAACTTAAGATACTAAGAGGCTATTAGGCGAGAACGAAGCTCGTGGTTTTCCTAGAATGCTTGGAAGCTCAGATTGTACCCATTGGGAGTGGAGGTTTTGTCCTACTGAAGAAGTCGGCCGACACGTGGGTCATCATAAGAAACCAACTCTTGTTTCACAGGCTGTAGCATCATATGACAGATGGTTATGGCACTGTTATTTTTGGAAGGCCGGGTCTAACATCGACTTAAATGTTTTGTGGAAGTCGGGATTATTTGATAGAGAGCTGAGAGCGACAGCCCCTACTTGCAATTTTCGCATCAAAGGTCACGACTACAAATAGGGATATTATTTGGTCGATGGGACCTATCCTGAAATACCGAGGGTGGTCCATGGATATAAGAGACGCCATAATATGCTGCCGCTCCATATGAAATTTAATGAATACGTACCACTCCGCCAAGAGGAAGGACGTAGAGCGTGCTTTTGGTGGTCTAAAGTCCATGGACATCGCCAGTGCATGATGCCCATTTGCAAGAACAAGGTCTTACAATACCTCCTAAGCGTGCAAATGCGGTGTTGGATACGTTGACGGAATACGTATTGCTACAACTACCAATTTGAATATTAAACTCGGACCAACTTGAAACCAAAACTGCCTCCCCATTGTAGGGTTATCTGAATCATGAGCCGAATCTAAACCCTGCAATAACTTAAGACGAGGGCATTATCTTCCTCGCTTGAAAATCGAGGCATCGTGAGTGATTATTGTTGTAGGGGTAGAAATGAAACTGCAAAAATAATAAACAGGGATACAACAAAGATTATTTGGTGGTTGGGTTTATATACCATTACACATGTAGAGGAAATTGGGAAGACAACAAAGATTTATAAAATAAATAAGTCCTCTATTTTCGGCATATTGCAGAACTCTAAAAAAAGCGAAAAGGTTCCTTGAAAAAACGAAAAAGGGGAAAGCCATTACTTTACATTGGGATGCGACAAAGCATGCCTGCATTATTGAGTATCATTGTGTTTTGAATAAACTGCAAACATTATTAAAGGTAAAAGGTAACATAGCTGAAAAAACCCGACGATACAAGGTGGGAAGATAATACTGATGCAATCTATCCCAACCACATACAATAACATAATGACCCCCCTACCACAAGTTGTACAAAGTATGTTCACTCCTTTTGACTTACCCTTCACGGATGACAATTTTATGGGACCCAAGAACACTTTAAAACATTGACGCGGAAATTAAATGTCTTCAAAAGACAATAACTGGTCCCAAACAACCCTATACTTTCATCAAGAGTCGGCAAATGTTATCGTTGAACCCATTATAATTTGTTTATATCTTTTCGCACCCTTACCGAGGACCTTCCAGTCCATATGTGATTAGTCTTATAAAATACTTCATGGCAGTATATTAAGTTCATTTGTGAGGTCATATACCACATACTTTTGAATGTTGGTGATTTTGTTTCACCCTCGGCCTTCCTATTTAAGGTCATCCAAATAACCCAGTCCGCTTATATAACTTGTGAGACAAAGTAGTATATAATTTGAATTATAGAAACCATGCTCTTCAGTACTGACAAAGATTTAGGAGTTGTGGGAGCATGGATTGCAATATATAACAAATCAAGGGGGGAGATGATCATAATGTTTTCTGGAACCGTGTTTTTCAAAACTTTGAAGATCTTAAACGATAACGCCAGAACTAAAGCCTCGGTTAAAAAAAAATCTTTGATAACCACGGAAGTCGATGCTTTTGTTACATGTATGCTTCATGTAAACATAACCCATCCTACACTATCATACGAAGCTCGGGTGTGTAAACATATCCTTCCATATACCCAGTGTTAGCACTCTAATTATGAATACCAACCCCGAATAACTTGAACTATTTTTTTTTTTTGTGTACGGAAAACAAGAGCCGGGATCGATTTTTAAATGCGGATTCAAATAGGCCTTTCAAGTATAATGATTTGTACGAGCTCCTAAAGGACGTTGTCTTAGGCATACAATGTCGAACGATTAAATACTTGTAATGGAACGCTAATAAAAAAGTCGTGTGATTTTTAATGCAACTAGGTTCAAAGTGGTTTCATTAAAATTGAAAGTTTAAAGAACATTAGGGGTACAACGAATTAAGTAACTGCAACATTGGAAATTAATTCAAAACGGGAAATTAAATACTACAACAAGGTAAAAAAAATCAAATTACATAATGCCAGTATGCCACATGAATAATTAGATACTTAAATTCATAAGAAAGGATAAATGCAACTAACTGTTCGACATTAGGTATAACGGCAACTTGACCCATGACTAATAATAATCTCATTTTTCAGTCCCACGAAATACTCCCTTTCAATTTCGTGGGACAGGGTATTCAAATCAATTGACATTATCTTCATGTCAGTTTCACGTTGGTGGTTCATTGCTAACAACTAATTTGTAGCCGTTAAATTTCTAATAGATGGACCACCATCGTCTGTTCGGAGAAAATTCATCCTTTCTTGAGCTTCATGTTGCTCCCATTGTAATCTTTTTTCATCTCTTTGTTTAAAATATTCTAATGCCTGGTTCACTCCTTCTGTTGTCATTCTTTCTTGTATTCTATTTCGTTTTGCATGTTTCCTCCCAGGGCCCCTATGGGGACCCTCATCCCGATAAAAAGCATTTATTCGAGTGTAATCCGAGGATTCACCGCGGGTATTTTGTGAATCATGCAACGTTTCATCATTATCTTCCATCCCGCTCGTCGGTTGGCTTGGTTGGGTGGCTTGGCTTGAATTTTGAGGATCTAAGATCGACGGATCATTCCCTTGGAAAGTGTATCTTCAGAACTTCAAAAACCTGCTGATGTCTCCAACGTTTTTCTTGTTCCTTATCATCCTTGTATAACACTTCGCCATCCCGGTACTGCATTCAAATTTATAAAATGGTATTAGTACTAGGTCATCAAAAATTATTATATATGAAATAATTAATGTTATCAAACTCACCAAAATTTCCGGGTTTGCTCCACTTGCCATATTCCTGAAAGCATATCTAACATAACTAACAAATCTTTTAACCTTTTTTTCAAAGTGTCGACTCTTTGATGGAGGGACTTGGTAGTTATCTTGGTGTCGCCCCGCCATTGTGCCTTGTATCGAAGAGTTTTATGTGTAACTCCCGTGGTGCATCAAGTAGCCGACGTAGAATTCTAGGTCCTACGGGAGAACTTCCCATTTACAAGATTTTAAATGTAATAGGATAGCTATGGGATATGAAGAAGTATCTACACAAGTCATCCATAAGTTAGCAAGGGATGAAACCGAAGGTGTTAACTATATCCAATTCCAAAGTAACCCATGGTTTCTGGCACAACAATTTTACTCGGAGGAATAACCCCTTTAGGATGAATAAAACCCTTACGTCAAAGAATCGAGCGTTTGGTTGTATTGGTGGAGGAGCAGCGTTTGGTTGTATTGATGGAGGAGAAAAAGCGGATGGATTCGGTAACTTTTATTTGACAATGAAGGTGATATTTTAAATTTTGTTTGGTAATCCATTTAGTTTTTCAGTCGATTTTTGAAATCTTAATTAAAGGCAATACACATTGTTTGTCTGTATTATTTGTTACAGGATCCTAGTGGAAAAATGCCTGCTACTTGTCATACATCAGTGGTCAACCATGAAGAGTATGGAAAGCAAATCAGGTTTGGAGCAGTAATAGTTTTGAAGAAAGTGGTTATCTTTTCTTTAAGTAAATACAAAAATGATTACATAAACATCACCCTAAATAACATAGAGAAGGTTTGTTTCCCCTCTTGCATTGCATGTATATCTGTACAATGAAATATGGTATTACTATAATTGAACGTTATTTTAAAATGGATATTTTGTAAAAGGGTCGTATGTTTTGAGTCGTATTAGGGTCTGGGTCGTAGAACATGCCATTGATGTAATAGGGTCGTAGACTGACTTTGACCGTCTATTATATTTACTAAAACATCCTTATGAAATAGTTAAATGACCTATCTTCCTAACCTAGTTAAATACTAGCTAAGCCAAGTTTTACATTTTATTGAACATCTTAGGGACGGGTGAGTAGGTGAACAAAGAAGGAAGAGCATATGATCTCCGTCAATAAATGACGAAGATATGAGAGTGTTAAGTCATAGGTGAGAGTGAAACAAATTAAAATAATTTTTTTTCGTAAGAGAAGATGGTATTTCAGTTCAAATTTTCAATCGGATCCATTATTTTGTTTCATTCCTAGATACAAAGAACGCTTCTCACTTGTTTTAACATCCTGGATAAATTAATTTACTAATGAGAACAAAAAGTGTAAAAAGATCGACAAGAATATGCATTTGCAACATATTGGTACTTGGTGCAATCACAAGTGATTAACAAATTACACGGCAACCTTTCTTCTCTTTTCAATTGCAGCAATATTAGGGAACGATCTTTTCATTGGTTACTTAAAGAAGAAGGATGGATCAATAGATATGAGAGGTTACTGGTGGAAGAAACATTACTTGGTTAGTTTAAGAAGAAGAAGAAGAAGAAGAGAATGGAGATCGGACAAGAAGTTTCAGCGAAGAAAAAATAAGAAACGAAGTAGAAGAACGAAATAATCACACTGGATGGAAGAAGACGAAATAGGATTTATGAGTTAAATATTTTACCAGTCAACGCTAGTCATCAATGGTCAGGGTGTTTGGCAAAATATAAAAGTCAAGCTAACAATATTTTAATGGTCTTCGGTCGCCGCTACGACCCAAACACACCAACGGCATGTTTTACGACCCGAGATCCTAATATGACCAAAAACATACAACCCTTTTACAAAACATCTCCTTTTAAAATTCACAGGTCATTCCGAGGGAGTGTGGTGTTGTTGTCGGCGTCTATAGACAACGTTAGAACTGCAGTAAGATACAAATAGGTTTTGTGGGTACACCTCTTTGTAAACCCTCACGAGACAAAACTCGTCCAGTGGGGTCACCTAAGGGTTGAAAGGCTTTTCGCACATGCTAAGTGTAACCGCATGTCATGCGAAAATGACATAGCTTTAGATTGTATCATGTACCCCTTCCTTGGTTTTTCTTTTTTTTTGTCAATGGATGTGAGAATCCTAAAAACTTTTAATAAATTGGTGGTGTGTCCAACCCAACCAGTTGGTTATTTTTTCAAGTGGTTGATATGTATTTCTTTTTTTTTTCCTTTATGGGTGATAGGGACTTGTGATATTTATTATCATTTCTTTTCTTTTATGTACTTTATAAAAAGTGTACGTTTGTGGACTACCATGGGTTGAATGTTTCTTTTTCTATAGCAAATAATTGAATATATATGGATGAATTCTTGGAACATCGAACATTCTTATGACATGGTGAGGCATAACATTAGGCGTCCCCTACGTGACCACTTAGGCGTCCCATACGTGATCCCTCTTTTCACCAATGGCCAATTAATGGGAACTCTATAAATAGAGTTTCATTCATCTAAAATAAAACACACCAACAAACTATGTGTTTATCTCCTGCTAAAATATAATCTTTATTTTATCAATTTGTTTAAAGTTAAAAAAGAATAGCTAGATTTTCTAGCAATGAGGGTGATGCACTTATTGGTGTCTGGTTGTTTGTGGGTGAAAATTGTTTCTGCTGATTTTGGTAATTTTGGGTGTGTGGATGAGAAACGAATCTAAACCCTAAACAATGTACTGCATGGGAGTACTTTTCATTCGAGAGATCAATTTGTACAATCCTGGCCTAAACCAAGAAATGGTCGTTCCAGACTTGCTTCGGTCACAAAGTGAAGGATAAGGGTTGGTCTTAGGGAGTGTTGAGACCAGAATGGTTAATTATGAAGATGTGACTTGTTTTATGACTTGTATCAGAAAGTGGAACTGGCTTGCAGAGTGAAAAGCTATCATTTTTTGGTGATTTCTGGATACTATGTTGTTGCCGACCAAAAACTTGTTGTTTGGTGGAAATAGGTGAAGCCTATTTATACAAGTCATATTAAAACGTACCCTGGTCTCGTAGGAAGTGGAAACGATTGAGTGGTGGAAGAAGGAGTAACGTATAACCTCCAGAAACCCATGATTCCATAATAAAGAAAGTGGATTCGTTTACACCCGTTACTTCTTGCCGCCATTAATTGTCCTACTTCATGATACTTTCTTATAACAGGCGTATTCGCACACTGTAAACCGCCAGACCAATACCCTGATGACTATCCCCCAGTTTGTGACATATTTGATGTCTCGAGTGTTTTCGTGGAAAACATGTCGCATTTTGCTACGTGTGGCAAGTTAAAATCAAGAGGCTTGTCGTAGGAAAATATCATGTGATGCTATTAGGCTCGTCTTGGCCGGTCGCCTAAAACTTGCCACAAATCTGTTAGTTAGGCGAACTTCGATGGCTGAGATCGCATCTCATGAGGAAGGGTAGCCGTTGATTATGGCTACCTTGTGTTGGCGCCTGATAATGGCGCAGTAGCGTTTTGGTGTACGCCAAGGGCAATGTGGCAAGGCTGGCATGGCTCGTGCATGCCAGTGGCACGGTGGTGTAAGTGGCGCCTGACGTAGCCATGACCACTAGATTTAGGCAGTTGGTCGCCTGAAGCTTGCCACAAGTCTTTCAGCTCGGTGGCGAACTTGGATGGCTGAGATTGCATCTCATGAGTAAGGGTAGCCGTTGATTATGACCACATTCTGCTGGCACATGTTAATGGCATAACGGCATAGCCGCGGCGTAGTGGCATGCGCCTACGACATGGTGGCATAGCTGCGTCTGTGGCGTTGTGGCATGGCCACACCTGTGGCCAAGGCTAGGATTTGGCGCCGTGGCCAAAGTTATGGCTTGGCGGCGTGGCCAAAGTTATGGCTTGGCAGCATGGCCAAGGCTAGGATTTGGTAACGTGGCCAAAGTTAGGGCTTGGCGGCATGGCTAAGGCTAGGATTTGGCGTCGTGGCCAAAGTTAGGGCTTGGCGGCATGGCCAAGGCTAGGATTTGGCACCGTGGCCAAAGTTAGGGCTTGACGGCATGGCCAAGGCTAAAGTGGCTCGTGGCATGTTGTGGACTATGACCAAAAATTAGAGTTTCGGCTAAAAAGTCTTTGTTTCGATCACGAAATCCTAATTGGAGAACATTATGGCATTGGACACGAATAGAAAGTGGATTAGCACGTAGTGGTGTCATTTGTGGCACATTGGCATGTTAATGCGGCAGAGTGGCATGTTGGCATTTTACTGCGGCAGAGTGGCATATTGGTATGCCGATTAATATGTTGTTGCGGAAGGGCGCATTTGTCCTTTAATGTATGGTGGCGAGTTTAGAGCGACTTGATTGGTCAACAAAAGGGTCGGCCAAACATAAGGCGCGGCCACACCTCTAGTGCTCATGGCGCATTTTAAAGTGACCTGATAGGTCGGTAGGAAGGAGAGGGGCCGTACAAGCATGGGCGTGGCTACACTTTTGGTGTGAGTGTGGCACCTTTAGAGCGACCTAATTGGTCGATGGAAACTGGGGCCGGCAGGTATGGTCCCAGCCACAAATCATTGGAGTGTGGCAGGTTTAAAGCGACATGATTGGTCGACGAAGGTGTAAAGGGCCGGTTAGGTAGCATGGGGCGTGGCCAAGTGGCTCCGGTTGGCCTATGGCATGGCCACGCTCCCCTCATTGTTGCTCCTACTCCGCGACTCTGTTTATTCTTTGCTTTCTGACTGAGTATTTTGTGCAAGGGCCTTAACCTTGGTACTTGGAGGTCCATGCTACTCTGCTGCGAGTGAACACAAATCCGTCATACCATACCAATATTAAGGGTTCTTCCAGGGAACATAAGCACAAAAAAGTACTCAGCAGGCTCTGGTATTTGTGAGTAATGCAGCTAGGAGCTTATACACTCATTAGGCTCTATACTAGTGAACAGTTCATCCAGGAGATTGAGTTTCGATATAATACGAAGAGAGACATAGGTACTCGTCAGATTTTGATATATTCTCCAAATTCCTTGCGGAATATAGACATATCAATGTCTATTACATCTGATGTCGGGTCAGGTAGATAGACTTTTACAAATTTAGCCATGAGCTAAAAACTACCATCAACATTAAGTCCCCTGCTTAGCTCGTAATAGTAGCATTGTTGCGGGGTAAGCATGAGATGGTGACAGACAAGGATAAAAATAAAAAGTGCAAGTCATGAAGAGATTGTCAGGGAGAATTTGGCTAACCTTTGGCAGGAGGCACGAGGAATCCGTGATCCTTGTATTGGAGACTTTACGTAACTCCGGCTTTAACATAGGGTGCTGGGCAGAGATGGCGCTGCAACTTGGTCCGCGGATCGGTGGATGGCGCTAGCTGGCTAGGTCACGGAACGTATGGAGATGGCGCTTGGCTTCAGTCCATGGAATGGTGGAAACTGGCTTCAATCCGTAGAATGGTGGAAACTAGCTTCAGTCCGTGGGAATGGTGAAAACTGGCTTCAGTCCATGGGATGGTGGAAATCGGCTTCGTCCATGGCATGGTGGAAACTGGATTCATTCCGTGGAATGGTGGAAACTGGCTTCAGTCCGTGGAATGGTGGAAACTGGCTTCAGTCTGTGGAATGCTGGAAACTGGCTTCAGTCCATGGGGTGGTGGAAACTAGCTTCAATCCGTGGAATGGTGAAAATATGGCATTGGAACTTCGGCTACCAAACGGTGATGAAGGCGCTGGAACTTCGGCTACCAAATGGTGATGGTGGCGCTGAACCGTGGCTACCAAATGGTGATGGTGGCGTTGGAACTTCGGCTACCAAATGGTGATGGTGGCGATGGAACTTTGGATACCAAATGGTGATGGTGGCGCTGATGGCTTCAGTTCGTGGAACGGTGGAAATGGCACTTGGAAGGCTTGGCTGGTTGGATCACGGAATCTTTGGAGCGTTGGAGCTAACTTAACCATATAATGCTGGAGCCATGGAGAGTTGGCTTGACCACGGAGTCCGGATCCATGGAGAGTTGTAGGTTGAGCGACTGGTGTTCCTCGTGCTGGCGCGCTGCTGGTTCGGTCATGGAGCAGAGATATTGGCACACTACTTGTTCGGCTATGGAGCATGAGTGTGGTGCGCATAGTCATCTATTCCCGTTCATGGAGCAATAAGGAATCCTTATTATTTTCAAACTCTAGAAACTGCGTTCGTATGAAAAGGGGTATCGACCCTCTTATGTTTTTGTTTTGCATCCGTCTCCGTGCTTTCATCTGCAGCATCTGGCTCCTCTTCGTCATTCGTTAGCGGTGGTAGAGAGAGCACTAATGGCAATCAAATCAATCTCCAATAGTTATAATCAACAGCAAGGAAATCCAGGAGAACTCAAGGTAGGTGATCTCGCATGTATCCACCCAATGGTACCATCGATCTTCTCCAGAATGTATAATAAGGTTCTGACTCCAGAAGAATGAGTATCTGACCTCTCCAGTAGATTTCAAAATTTACCAAACTCCATTGCACTCTTGGTATGGATGGATGAAATATATGCTCGGCAATGATCATGTCAAGGCTAATCTTAGAGATTGTGGTTGCGTTATTGGTCCATCCTTGACTTTAGGTTATCTGGTGCCTGGAATTTCTGATTGCGATGATGATATGATGTGGATGCTTGCATGGTCGAAATCTTCTAGAGCCATTGGGTGAAGTAGACGAGTTGAGAGCGTTCCGTTGTCGATGTGCTGCTATAAAGTCTTCAAGGTCTTCGTTCCAAGCGACATCCTTTGAACCATCTTTTGAATCTTGAACTGTTGTATGGAATGGGATGCGGTGAGCAGTCCCCAGTTATACTTCTGTTAGACCCAATGGCGTGGCCGGATGTGTGAATGTATCTTTGTGACGTTCTTTTGGAGTCTTTGATGCATGTGTACGGCTTCATGTTGAAGAATTCCTGCGGCTCGTAAAACTTTGACAGTGATGATGTTGAAATCAGAAATAACCTGGTTGAGGGGAGTGAAAAGCATCCCATGTTGGTAGTCCACATGTGTAATTATCCTGAGCCTATTTTCTCGTGAAAGATGTGCTTCTACTGCATTCACTGGTAAGGTGGTGACTGAGTTCAAACCTCTAAACCTGAAGGAGGCTTCAGTCCCCAACTGTAGCCTACTTTAATTGTATCTCCTTGAATCCACGCTTATGGGATTTGATACAATCTTATTATACTCTTCTGGATGTGATGCTGGGATTCTTGGAATCATCTCATGGACAAAAAATTATGGATAACGAAGAGGTAGCAGTGAGAGAGTTATGTCGTTAATCGTGGCTCCCTCTCGTCTCTTTAAGAAAAATGTTTCACCAAGCGTCTCGGGAGTTATCTCATGAGTGCTTGATTGTTATCGGGGATGGACCGCGATGAGCAGTCCCCAGTCGTACTTGTCTTTTTTATTTCCTCTGAGTAGGCCTGGGATCCGTCGTGGGCCTCGTAAAGTGTTGCACACGCCTTCTGGGCATAGAGGTGATGATATCCTTACGCTACACCTTTGAAGAGTAGGTGACCTTGTCGTGGCTATGACTTTTAGGTTGACCGTGTATCCTTTGTAGTGGTTGTTGCTATGGTAAAGCTCTGGCTGGTATCAACAAAGCGAACAACAACAGTTCTTGGCAGCAGATGTGATCTGAAGAGACTACATTGTCGTGGGAACCAAAATAGGTTGGCTGGAATTGCATGGGCGTCCATGGAATAAAAGGGATTAACGGGATGTGTATGAGAGTAAAACTTGGAAGGAATGAGAGGCATTGAAGCGGCTTCGGCTCTTGGAGAGGACACTGAAGCGCAATTGGAGAGAACGTTGAAGCGGCTGCTGAAGCGGATGTTGAAACGACTTCTGAAGTGAACATTGAAGTGGTTGCTGGAGCGAACGTTGAAACGGCTTCTGAAGCAAATGTTGAAGAGGAGCGGCTTCTGGAGGTGAGACGTTGAAGCGGAGCGGCTTCTGGGGAGAACGTTAAAGCGGCTCTTGGAGTGAAACATGGAAGTGGAGCGGCTTCTGGAGCGAAACGTTGAAGCGGCTCCTAGAGCAAAGTTCGAAGCGCCAGCGCAACACGGATGAGAGCTTGAAAATATATCTCGCCGCTGCACCTTGGATAAATAAAAAAATCTCACACACGTGCTCCATCATAGATTACATGGTTTTGTGAGCAGAGTCCCCAGAAAGCATTAATGCACAACTCCACCAATTGATGTTCGGTCACATTTGGTTTATGACAATCTAACGCCCGAATTCTGAATCCCTTGAATAATCATTCAGATGTTCATTGTTTCGCTCCTTTTGAGTTGTGTCCATGTCCATCTGATCCTTAGCAAAAACTTCTTGTATTTCCATCAAATCATCAATGGTAATAGGGGGTTGGTTTCTTCTGGCTCCTCCAATCTCTTGTCCTGACGAAGAAGTGATGATTGGAGGCGGTCATGATCGAAGAAATATTAGGAGTAGCAGCGGCTCTGGCTCTGGTAATGCGTCATTTCAGAGGGGATGCTTCCGGTGCCGCTGGTGTTGGTGGTAGAGGATGTAACGTCATGGGACATGCTGACTATGCTTGCGGATGGTACATTGGTGTTGGCCATTCCCTTTTTGCTCTCGTCTGATACGTCCAAATACTTTATTCGCTTAGGGTCTCTCCATGAAACTGAATTTTCAGGTTGCAAATCCGAGTTTATTGTGTGACGCAATCCTGGCCGCGAGAAGTCCCCAGTCGTCCTTTATTGTTTGTGTAACATCTTTATGCCGATCCGCGAAAATACAGGGGATCTCCAGTCCTCGGGCGCAATTCCACTGAATCTATCTTTTCTTGGACGATGCGTTTCAGAGCATTACATTCACTGGTAGGATGATTGACAAACCTGTGGTAATGGCAATACTTGGGATTTGTCATTTGTTCTTCAGTTGGTAGGCGCCTAATAGGAGGTAGTTTGATGGCATCGTCTTGAATCCATACTTCCAGGAGTTCGATTACTTTCTCGATCGGGAACGGGAAGTTTGGAGCAGCATATCCAGTTTCTTTTTTTTACACAGGAACCTTAGCCGTGACCTTCTGGGGTGAAACCATCTGATACGCTGGTGCCACACGTTTGGGTTGTTGTTCAGCTGCTGCCAGCTGGAGTTTTTGTCTTTCTCCCTTCATTAGCGATTGACTGGAGGTTGGATATTTTATTAGAAAGACGCATGTTTTCCTGAACGTCTTTACTAGCTTTTTCATTCTGGAACGGTTCGGATCGACTGAGTAAAGCAGCAACGGATCTCTTAGCAGCTTCTGATGCAATATGTGAATTGATATTTTCCAGGAAGGATGCACATAATGAAATCACCTTTTCATTGCCAGGATTCTGATGAGTACGTGATAAATCCCACGAGTCTTCTTTCTGATCTTGAGGAAATATCTTTTGATATTCATGAGAAGACAAGTTAGCTTGGTGGATACCTTTCCATTCAACGTGACCATAGGCTTCATCCTCCTCACTATGAGTAGGAATATGAATCTTGGAAAAAGGACTACCACCATCAGCATTGATCCAAAATGAATGGTTGATAGCGCTTCCCACAGAATGAATACACGTTGGTTCCTTTGACAGTTGATCTGTGAGCACTTTCAAAAGCGTAAATACTTTGTCCTGCGTCTTGACAATAGTATCTTGATTCTCGACAATATCATTCAGGATTTTCGTCAAATCATGAATAGTTGTTAAATATCGAGACTCATACCCTCAAAAATGGTTTTGAATGAAAGAACGGATTCAAGGATAACATGTGGAGTATTTTCGGTGCTAGGAGAAGTAAGATTGGGATTGAGGGTTTCTGGAGCATTCCTAAGATCAACCATCTTGAGAAATTTAGGAAATTGAAAACGGGTTTGAATTTGGCCTAAGACCAATTGGGATGAAAATGAAATTGGGAATTGAATTTGCAACCGAGAGATTTAATCTCCCACTGTGGTCGCCAATTATTTGTGGGTGAAAACTGTTTCTGCTGATTTTGGTAATTTTGGGTATGTGGATGAGAAACGAATCTAAACCCTAAACAATGCACTGCACGGGAGTACTTTTGATTCGAGAGATCAATCTGTACAATCCTGTCCTAAACCAAGAAATGGATGTTCCAGGCTTGCTTCGGTCACAATGTGAAGGAGAAGGGTTGGTATTAGGGAGGGAAGCGAAGAGAGTGTTGAGACCAGAATGGTTAATTATGAAGATATGGCTTATTTTATGACTTGTATCAGAAAGTGGAACTGGCTTGCAGAGTGAAAAGCTATCAGTTCTTGGTGATTTCTGGATACTATGTTGTTGCCGACCAAAAAACTTGTTGTTTGGTGGAAATAGGTGAAGCCTATTTATACAAGTCATATTAAAACGTACCCTGGTCTCGTAGGAAGTGGAAACGATTGAGTGGTGGAAGAATGGAGTAACATATAACTGCCAGAAACACATGCTTCCATGATGAAGGAAGTGGATCCGTTTACACCCGTTACTTCTTGCCGCCATTAAATGTCCTACTTCATGACACTTTCCTATAACGGGCGTATCGCACGACGCACGCTGTAAACCGCCAGACCAATACCCTAATGAATATCCCCCAGGTTGTGACATATTTGATGTCTCGAGTGTTTTCGTGGAAAATATGTAGCATTTTGCTACTTGTGGCAAGTTAAAATCAAGAGGCTTGCCGTAGGAAAATAGCATGTGATGCTATTAGGCTCTTCTTGGCCGGTCGCCTAAAACTTGCCACAAGTCTGTTAGTTCGGTGGCGAATTTCGATGGTTGAGATCGCATCTCATGAGGAAGGGTGGCCGTTGATTATGTCTACCTTGTGTTGGCGCCTTATAATGGCGCAGTGGCGTTTTGGTGTACGCTAGTGGCAATGTGACACTACACCAAATTCTGGGATTAGAAACAGAACCAGGCCGTTACAAAAACGGGTTGTAACGGCCCTCGCCTGTTGCAAAAGTGGGTGTTACATTTTTTTGTAACGGCTTTGTGGCCATACGAATTTTTTTGTAGACGGCCCTGTAATGTGCTTGAGCCGTTATTTAATTTGCCACGTGGTAACAACTCGGGGCCGTTACGAATTTTTTTTGCAACAGGATGTTGTAACAGCTCAGTGGTCGTTACGAACTTTTTTGTAACAAAGAAAAATTATCGCGGTCAACCTTGACCTGGTCAAAATTGGTCGATCGACCAATTTTGACTGGTCAAGGCCGACCTAGCGCCTCATTTTCTCATTGAAGTAAGCCGAATTCCAAAAAACTACCGCATACACCTTTCATTTCATCCTCCACAATCAACAATATTTTCTCCAATCAAATTCATCTCACATTCAATCAATTCTTATCACATTCAAATATCTTAATACAAAAAAAGAACTTAAATTCTTCCAAGTATCAAATTTTTGTTAAGTATGAAATACTAGGGGATACTAAGTATCAGTTCATAGAAAATCTAATGTTCACAAACTCATCTAACTTAGAAACACATAGAAACTTACAAAACTTGCATCTGCTCTCCAACCTAACGATCGCCTTGTTCTCCAACATTTCGCTCCAAACTTGCAACAGAGCATCAATTCAATTAACTCGCAAACACAAAAAATATCTATTTAGATATTGGTAATTCAATGTGCTGTAAACCCTACATAAGAAACTAAGGCCAAAACAAGCTGTAAGTTGTCATACTTATTGAACACAAAACTGCCAAAGTGCAGGACAGTTGATACACAAGCTGGCACACTTCAAATTACATAATGCTAACTACAAAATCGAATATCGTGCTGGAATTCTTGTTCAAAAGATAACTGATACTTGACAGTAACAAATCTCATACAGGTGAAGGAAGCTAAAAAGCTAAGACTAATAGAAAGGCCATATTTATAACTTCACTACATGGCCAAGGGATCCAGTAAATCTAGAAGACTCCAGCAGAAGGGGAGGATGCTCCCGTCGTACTCCTCGCCCGAGAAGTCCCTAACTTGGGAATCTCACTCTGACCCAATTTAGTAAAGGGCGACTGGATCCCTGAAAAGACATGACTTACAGAAATAGACAAAACCTATCCAACCTACACATTAGTGGTTGCTTCTGACAAATATACAAGAACCCGTAAAAGGAAAAGATACCAATGCACAGCAGAGAGCAAAAAATTAGAGCTAAAAGTTCACCCAATCTATTTCACAAAGACTTAACTGCAGAACTATCCCAAATCATAACAACAAAAATTGACAATGTTTCCTAAACGAACCTTAACCAAGTTTCTCTATACCAACCGCACTGTTAAGTGGCAACATGCTATATGCTTCACAAAAAGATGTAAAAGAACTAAGGAAAAAACCTGGATGCGTCTGGTCCAACAATGAAGACTTATATTTTAACCTTCCATAAAAACAGATGTAAGAAACAAAAAGAAGAAGCTTTGGTGATTCAAATAGCAAGATTTGAAACCTCATTTGTCGATCAATTGAGATAATAAAACCTTAGCAAGTGATTCAATATAAAGATGAGCATCCTTCCATGTTGTAGAACAAATCCTTTCGGTCATCGATGGATAGTCATAAACATCTATGAAAATCTTTTTCTTAAGACAATAAGATATAGCGTTTCCCGATACATGTATAAACACCCTCTTCCATCAACTTCCTCATCAGACATAAGATATAGCATATTAATTAAATTACCATAATATGCAATATCATACTACTTTAATAATCAAAGCTTCCTTCACCGTATGCTTTAAGTTGGAATTCTTGTTCAAAAAGATAACTCGATAATCGAATATCGTCCATTAAAGTACCAAATCTCGTGAAGGAATCCATAATCCAGATCATCATCTAAAGTACCAAAATATCATGCCAAAATGTCACAGACAATATTAGAAATTTCTGAAATGATATGATTTGTCTCAATTCAAATGATTTTCTTATGAAATCTATCATTTACTCGTGACTTATAAGATCACAAAAGATACCTAATTCTAAGTCCTAGCATAGATATGCCCCTATCATGAAACAATGTAGGCAGTTTGCCAAAAAAACAGGTATGTTGATACTAAGTTTGCCAAAAACAGATAGAATTATTTGTAGAGGATTCAATCAATAATCATAATACCGAGATGAAATTGTTGGGATAATAACAATTGAAGTTGAATCATACCTTCAATCCCAAATCAAACAAGACAGTAACAAGAAAGCCCTTTCCAATTACTCCCAAATCTCCATGGAACTAAGTGACCCACGAGTTCATAACTATCACTTTCTTTTCCTTGTATTGAACTCGGAATCTAGTATAAGTTCGCCCGGTTTTGATTTTCACTTGAATCTACAGATGTTGTAAAAAGATGCGGATAAGTTCGATTGTTTTAATCAATTTTTCATGTGTCTATGAATTCGACTAAGCCCAAGATTTTGGCAAGAAATCCTAAGATAAACTCAAGTTAAGTTAACACCAATGAGTACACGCACAATAAACTCAAGCTAAGTTAACACCAATGAGTACACGCACAAGAAAGAAAACATATATCTAGCATTCTAATAGCATAAAAACGCTACTACCCAAAAGTTACCCAACCGTACAGTAGGTTTCAGAGAATAATGAACTAACATCATCACAATAATTACTAATTATGTCTAGATGATTAAAGTGCCTTAGAATCGTGCCGAAATGTCACCTAACACAAGCCATTATCCAAGTATTGCTGCAATTTCAGTTCAATCAATTCTACGTAAACCCTAAAATCTATCAACTAATCAATTCTACAAAACCCTAAGATTTTTGCAAATTTAATGGTTCCATAATAGGTGTCGAATTAACCCGACATCTATCGCTTCGAACAGAGGATCACCTCGACCATGTTTAACTAAAATACTATAACTGAGTGCTAGAGATCCAACCAAAATAATTGCATAAAGAAATTTGAAAATCGGAAAGAATTAACTCATGTGCCGTCGAATTTATTTGCTCCCTCACTTGGATTTTGAATCAATCACCTTCTTTGCGAAAGAAGGCAAAAGCAATCTGCAGTGAATGTATCCGTATAAACGACAAACCCGAAGTAAGAACATAATAAACTTGTAGAGAAACAAGGAGGGCGAGCGAGAGAGTGTGCGGTCATGTGCGGGAAGGAATTACCTCTTTGTTATAAAATTTCAATGGTGCCTTTTCATTATCTTTATCCTCAATTGGGTTCACCGGATTCCTAAAATCAACAGGCGCCCACCAAAGGAACAAAGCATGAAACCGATCACCCCACCGCAACAAGAGAAGACAAAAGTATCAAAAAAAAAGTTCTTGAAAGTGGGAATTAACTCTTCCCAAAAAAGAAGTCATAAAATCGGATGCCTCGGAAGATCCGAATTGCCATAATAGAGTGATGCTAACCTAGGATAGGTGGGTACTGTCGTCCATGCATAGTTAATCGAGCCTTTAAATATCTCATGGCGCTTTGAGACAATATCTTCGATGATGTGCATATGAAGCCATATGCTTTCTCACTGGTACATACAACTCCTCCAGGTCGAAGAGCCTTTGCCACCGATTCAAAGAAGGGCTTCTCAAAAAGCTCTTGAGCAGACCTCGACGTGTTTAACATGCCCATCATTAGAAAAGACTGATTTGCAAGTTACATGCGAATGTCGATATAAGTACGATTAGCCCGCACAGAGATCAATTACCTATGGGATCGAAGAATCCACTATGACCGCATCATAGGTACCTTCAGAACAACCTTTCAAAATGCAACTTCGCAAAGTCGGGAAAGGTTTACAAACAGGGAGGAAAACATAAGGCAAAAACCGAAATCCCATAATAGTTTTAGAAATTTTTCAGAGAGAAGGTCATACCATCTCCAACATGGAGGTTTACACGAGGATCCTCATATCCAACCGCCGATCTCGGAAGAATTGCTTAGAAACCTCAACGACCATCCCATCGATCTCACATATGTCTATTTGTTCAATGAAGAATGACGAGCTACTTCCCGCAACACCACCATCTCCTCCTCTAATAACCAATACCTATGAAGAAACATGTTTTATTTAAGAAGCAAAAACAGTTGTCCGGAGAAACATTGATAAATCAAAAAAAAAAAAAAAAAAAGTGGATCATGTGTCTTCACTCTAGCCACCTCCTCTTCTAATAAGGGCATCAAATGACAACCATTCATATAAGTCTAGCAGAAAGAGCGACCTTTTTAGGGTTTGGAATGGAACAAAGGGGAAGGTGAGCAATCATTTCTTGGTAGGCGCATTCATCTCTCTCTGTTACTTGAATCACACCATCTAAAACAAGAACTTTCCCGTAGGTAGCTGACTGAAAGTGAAAACATTGCAACAAATATATCAAAGGTGGCATACACTGAAGCACTTGACACATAAGTAAGCACTTGATTGAACTGAAAATTTTGTCTGTCTAGGAACTGATAGATGGCAGAGGTGAAATCAAATTCTACAGAAACCCTAAAATCTTAATACTTGATCAGACAACAAAATTGATAACGCTTTAAGGACATAATCATTGAGCAAGTTATATAATTTTCAACTGTTTGAGAATATGAATATCAAGGTTGAATCTTACCTCCAATATTCAATCAGTAAGAACATAAGAAATCCATTTCTCTCACCCTTAAACTCCCTATCGATCGACAAGTTCTGCACACCCAAAAACCTCACTTTCAATCACTTAGGTTCATAGAATTTTTTGGGTAAAAGTTATTGATGCTCGTAGATGAAATTTTCTCCTTCTTCTCCTCACCCGAAGTTTCTCGTCGCTTTCTATAAGAGTATTCTCTTACAGCTACAAAGACCATATGAAGAAGATTTATATGAAACCCTAAAATCAGTTCATATGAAGAAGATTTATACCTTCAAAATTCTTCAATCCTCAAGTCTTCAAAATTCTTCAAACCCTAACAGAAATTAGAAAAAAAATTGAATTAGATTTATATGAGGAAGATTAACAAAACATAACTCATCTGAAACAAATCGTTTTAGATTCACGGATTAAAAAATGGAAAAACTAAAAACTAAATAAAATGAAGCCCTAAAAAACAGATCGATTAAAAAAAAGATGAAACCCTAAAAATCGAAAAACTTATAACGATTAACACTTACACGATTGAAAGGTATTGAGAAGATTAAAGAGATGAATCTCACTCTGACTTGGGAATCTCACTCTGACCCAATTTAGTAAAGGGCGACTGGATCCCTGAAAAGACATGACTTACAGAAATAGACAAAACCTATCCAACCTACACATTAGTGGTTGCTTCGACAAATATACAAGAACCCGTAAAGGAAAAGATACCAATGCACAAAGAGAGCAAAAAATTAGAGCTAAAAGTTCACCCAATCTATTTCACAAAGACTTAACCTGAACTATCCCAAATCATAACAACAAAAATTGACAATGTTTCCTAAACGAACCTTAACCAAGTTTCTCTATACCAACCGCATCATATGGCAACATGCTATATGCTTCACAAAAAGATGTAAAAGAACTAAGGAAAAACCTGGATGCGTCTGTCCAACAATGAAGACTTATATTTTAACCTTCCATAAAAACAGATGTAAGAAACAAAAAGAAGAAGCTTTGGTGATTCAAATGAAGATTTGAAACCTCATTTGTCGATCAATTGAGATAATAAAACCTTAGCAAGTGATTCAATATAAAGATGAGCATCCTTCCATGTTGTAGAACGTAAATCCTTTCACCATCAGATGGATAGTCATAAACATCTATGAAAATCTTTTTCTTAAGACAATAAGATATAGCGTTTCCCGATACATGTATAAACACCCTCTTCCATCAACTTCCTCATCAGCACATAAGATATAGCATATTAATTAAATTACCATAATATGCAATATCATACTACGAATAATCAAAGCTTCCTTCACCTGTATGCTTTAAGTTGGAATTCTTGTTCAAAAAGATAACTGATAATCGAATATCGTCCATTAAAGTACCAAATCTCGTGAAGGAATCCATAATCCAGATCATCATCTAAAGTACCAAAATATCATGCCAAAATGTCACAGGACAATATTAGAAATTTCTGAAATGATATGATTTGTCTCAATTCAAATGATTTTCTTATGAAATCTATCATTTAATTGTGACTTATAAGATCACAAAGATACCTAATTCTAAGTCCTAGCATAGATCTCGCCCCTATCATGAAACAACAGTATTTAGTTTGCCAAAAACAGTATGTTGATACTAAGTTTGCCAAAAACAGGATAGAATTATTTGTAGAGGATTCAATCAATAATCATAATACCGAGATGAAATTGTTGGGATAATAACAATTGAAGTTGAATCATACCTTCAATCCCAAATCAAACAAGACAGAACAAGAAAGCCCTTTCCAATTACTCCCAAATCTCCATGGAACTAAGTGACCCAAGGATGCGTGTCGTAGGTGCAATCAAATTAATTCAAAATTTCCACTCAATTAAAAATAATATAATGGAAGTCAAGTTCGTTCCCACGAGGAGCAAGTGATCTTAGTTGTAAAAGTTGTCACGAAAGGGGGTGTAAAAAAACAAAATAAAAATAAACAAAACAATTAAAATCGAAAGTTGAAAGATGAAAACAATAAGAGAGAGAAGATCAAGGAATCCTTCTTCGTTACGAAACAATGATTAAAGTTATGTTCTTTTCTACTTGTTATTAGTCACAGATTATCACCAACCGTAGGATAGCAGGTCCGCTTAGCTAGCCCCAAAATCCCTAATTTCACCGAGTAACAGTCCGCTTAGTTATCGATTCTATTCAAAAGAACCACCTTGAGGTCCGCTTACAAGATGTAATTCCCGAATGCATTAAGATTTATGAATTTAGGTTTAGTACTAGTAGTTAAACTCGGTTCGCTTGGTTCACTTTCTAGCGTTGTTTCTACACACAATTGCTCCACGGAATCCCTCCGCAAGGTCTCGTGTTTTCTACTTGTGTAAAGTGTCGAGAATGATTACGTATTCCCTAACTTATACTAGATATAGATCAATTAACAAATCAATTTAGCGTGCACTCCAAACAATCTATCAATCAATCATGAATGTCTTTAAGATCACTCCTATTAGTAAAAACAATCGATAATCATGTGAAAAACTTCAAGATAGAATTGAAAACAAAAACTCAAATCATGTTAAGAACTAGGAATTCATCCTCAATCAAAAAGAAAATTAGCTACTCATGTTTTTGAAATTCACACAAATAATAATTATTAAAAGAAGAATTTTCAAATTCACACAAGTAATTAAAAAGAAAAATCTTAGAAAAGCAAGCAAAAACACAAGTGATGTGTGTGTAGAGAGGTGTGTAGAAGTTGTAGAAAACTTCTCTATTTATAGGCTTCAATATTCTCCAATTCTTCCAAGGATTAGAATCCTTTTCCTTTTGCAATTCAATTTCCAATTCCAAGCTTTTCTCAACTCTTCACCTTCTCTTTCCAAATTTGAGTCCAATTCTCCATCCAATTCCTAGCCAAAGTCTTCACACCCATGAGAGAGGTCCATAGAAAATTCTGGAATTTTGCTCGCCGGAAAACGGGATTATGGCCTAATTTGGCCGGAAACGTCGCCGCCGCCACCCGAAAATTTTGTCGTCGAGAGAATATTCGACGGAATATTCCGTCCGGTCTTCCGTTAGGACTAACGGTCAAAAGTCAAACCGTTAGTCAGTGGTCAAAGAGAATAGAGTCAGCCAATGAGTCAGCTGGTCTGACTCGGTCTTAGTCGGGCCGAGTCACCGAGTCAACTCGAGTCGAACCGAGTCACTGATCCAGCTCACCAGCACTGCACCACTTGCCAGGCCATCTTGTGTTGCACCAGGATGGTGCATCACCGCCGCTCCCACCATAATGGTCGCTCAACTCGCAATTGCTCGGCCTTTCTCACTTTCTCTAAACAAACTTGCCGTGCCGCTTTACTAGCAAAGATATCCCCTCATCATTGCACCTTCTTCCACTCCCCCTGCAACTGCAATTCCGCTTACGACAATCACCACATACATCACCTGAAGCTTCAAATCTGCCTTCACCTAGTTCTGCTAATGTCAGCTCTCCACTGTAATACCTTCACTGCGTCACAGTAGCTCTTATCAGCAACATCATATGGACTTAAACATCATCCTTGAAATCCACCAAGAATGACTCCTTCTCGGTGCCACGACACGACATTCATCCCATTTCATTCCATTCATTTCCAAAGATCTCAAAGCTCATCCTCGCTCCAGATTATAAATTTCTAGTTCAAATACTCTCTAGCAACAACGGTGTCTTGTCAAAGCAAAGAATACTTCTTGACTCAAAAAGCACCAAATCCTCCAATCTACCACAATTATCATCACCTCATTGGCAATTGCCATTGGCTCAAGACCACCCGGGATCTTCACCCACCGCTTGCAAATCCACCTTGCACCGCCTCTCTCTAGCAATCCAACACCAAACTTCTCACCGGTAACATCTCAAACATCAACCACACGGTCGTAAGCAAAACCAACCATTACCAGTGCCTCCTGCAGCTTGGATCCACAGCAACTTGCAATTTCAGTCATCCATTGCAAAGACATTGGCAGCCCTGCATCAGATGCATAGCATAAGATTCCACCTCACTGCAGCATAGCCATGAACCCAGTGATCCACCTGAGACATTCTAGGCACCAAAGCCATCATCTCATACCCAATAATTCATCCAAATCTGCAACCTCAGGCCAAAAATATAAGAATGCTTGCCAACAAACTCATCTCAAGCCCGTGACAAATTCACACCCAGTTCAATATCATCTTTCCCTTGCCCTGAATCTCTCTCACACATCGATTCATGGCCGCTTCTCTCTTTCTCGATCTCCCCTGAGTTCATTCTCAACCCCTAACTCAAGCAGCTTCAATTTCTTCTCTGTGATTTTGATTTCACCAAACCCAACTCTGCTTTGATCTGTTCTTCAATTTCTGCATCTCGATCTGTCTTGATTCTCTCGATCCCCTTATATGAGCAAATGACACTCTTCTTTGACAGAACCAAGCCCCAATTCTGTTTCACTCACATCGATCCATTCATCCCGTTACCAACTTCACTTGTAACACCATTGGCTCACTCACCATCTCCAATTTCTTCTCCTCGTATTGAGCTCGATTCCCCGAATCCCCACAACTCCTTAATCTCTGTGTTCCTCTCGATCCGACAGCCAGTACCACCAGACGCAGCCTTCATCGGCCGATCTCGATTCAACAAACTCTACTCGGTCGATCAATCTCTCGCTTTCGACGCAGCCATTGTCTGCTCCTCTCAATTTCGGTGAGATTGGGTTAAATGAAAATGATTGAAGAGAGCCTTTCTCGATTTAGGGTGAAGGTGAAGTAGGTAAAAATGGATCCGGTTTCGGGTCGTGGATCGGGTGGTAGATGGGCTTCGGGTGTGGTAGATGGGCTTAGGGTATGGGTGGATTCAAACACCCACTAAGTACACCCCAAGTGCTATTCTCACTCACTTCTTTTGGATAAGGGACACCTCTTTGACCTCCCCTTAACCTTGGCTGGGCTCCATATAGTATTCCCTCCTTGGTGAAATGACAATTTTACCCATTTGGCTCAAATTGGGTGCTTTCTTCTTCTTTTCCTCCGTGCGACTCCAAAGTAGCTATAAAACCCAAAACAAGCGTAAAATACATAATTTACAAGAAAAATAGCAAAGAAAGCATAAACTACTAGATAGTAAATACGGTGTATTCTACACCTATCAAATTCCCCCACACTTAGACTTTGCTAGTCCTCGAGCAAATCAAACTAAAAACTCACAATTTCAAAGCGTTCAAGCGTCCCAAGCATCCAAAGAGTTATGAGGACATAGAGTTTCTGCATGCTAGTAATAAGAAGTTAGAAATACTAAGGAACATATTCTCATTCTTAAATGTTGAGTGAGAAATAACCACACCATAATGAGAGAATGCGTGTTTGAGAAACGATCAATAAGCATTTCGCCTCGACTTCTGCCTCACCAAAAAGGATTTTATGATAATTGCACTCAAAAAGACAGCTTTTTTATGGTTCTCACATGTGTGCAGGTAGGAATGAAGAGAGAATTCCTGCATCACGTTGAATGGTGGGAAGGATAACTTCCGAAATTTTGAAAAACCCACATCTTTTAATATTTTGAAAAACCATTTTTCTGACGATCTCTAAGAAAGGAAATCAACCATTTTTATCGAGGATGAGATTACTTACTTACCTTCACATCCGATCGCTAATTATGATAACACCACTCTCACGGCATCCAATAGAAACGTCTTCCGCTCCTCGTCTTTAACTTCTTAGTCTTCGGTTTCAACTATTGATGATAAACCCTTGAATTTCATAAATCCTCAACAATTTGTAACTCTTTTTTACCTTAAATATCCTTGTCGCTTGAAACTTCCTTATATATTTTCCTTCCCCACGGCTTATTAACAAAACAAATATTTCTCTTGTTTTTCTCTCTTTTTTTTTTTCTTTCTTTTTTCTTTTCTTTTTTTTTTTTTTTTTTTTTTTTTATTTATTCACAAGAGAAATTAAATACAAAAATAAACCATGGCCGTGGGAGAAGTATTTTACCGCTTGATTCTTCACAACTTGTATCGTCTTGAAATCATAAACTTCAAAAATTCTCACCTTTTAATTTTCTTCGCTTTCATGAATAAGTCTTCATACTTGAATATAAAATTACCTCATTGTAGTGTAAGTCTTCAACATATATGTAAAATCCGCTCTTTTGTATGTTGCTTTTACTTGTATTTGAAATTTGCTCTTTTTCTCATTCCGTTGCTTGTAAACCTTAAACTTTTCCAACTTTCCTTGTAGATTTTGATGTCGCTCCTTGTTGATGATGAATGTGTTTCTATGGATCCGTTGTTGTCGAGAGAGAGAATGGTGCTAACTGCAAATCGAACTACAAGAAGGAAGCTTTCATCCATAGACGTCACCCTCATGATTGACAAAATTAGCACTCAAGAGATCAAAGAGTAGTGCTTTTAGTGGTGGGAGGTTGGGTAGCTCACCATTCTACCCGGAATTTACTTACGGTGACACACACTCAAAAGACGCTCTTTAGTAGATGGAAAATTTCTGGTCGGTGCCTCTCATGATATGAATACGGGTAGTCTCCACTAATGATTGATCAGCAACTCTAATAACGCACTTCTCCCCGCACCAAATTCGCATCACCGGCATGATTAAATCCATTATTTAACACTCAAACAAACAAGAAATCCGAATGTAGTTCTCTAACATTTCCAAGTTCAATTATGTCGGTCAAAATCTCTATGTAAACATACCTAGAAATATGCTAGTGACTCTAAAATCTTTAAAAGTTGGAATTTTTAAGTAAAACTTTTTTTTTTTTTTTTTTAAAATTTTTTTAATTTTTTTCATTTTTTTGTAATTTTTGTTTTAAAAACATGCTTAACCACTCCCCCACACTTAAACCTTACATTGTCCTCAATGTAATTGAATCCTCCTAGTAAAGTCAAGGTGGGAAATTTTAACATGATAAGAAACAAGAAAAAGAAATAACAAAAAGCAAAAGGATAAGAAATACAAAACCGATGGGTTGCCTCCCATTAAGCGCTTGTTTTAAAGTCGACGGCCCGACTTAGCTCTTGCGGCACATTACTCCTCCAGAGGGAGTGCATCTTGAAGTCCAATTATGTCCACATGCTCCGTTGGAAAGTTTTCATAATATGGCTTTAACCTATGGCCGTTGACTTTCAATTGTTGTCCTGTTTTTTCGCTAACAATATCAACTGCACCATGAGCATAAACATTAGTAACAACAAATGGTCCCACCCAACGGGACTTAAGCTTTCCCGGAAATAAACGTAAACGAGTATTAAATAAAAGAACTTTTTGCCCCACAACAAAACTTTTCCGCGAAATCATCTTGTCATGAAAAAGCTTAGTCTTTTCCTTGTAAATCCGGGCACTCTCGTAAGCATCATTACGTATCTCCTCTAGCTCATGTAGTTGTAACTTCCTTTGTTTCCCCGCTTCATCATACTCCATGTTGAATTTCTTTATCGCCCAATAAGCCTTATGTTCAAGTTCAACCGGAAGATGACAAGCCTTGCCATAAACCAACCTATATGGAGACATACCAATCGGTGTCTTATACGCCGTTCTATACGCCCAAAGTGCATCATTGAGCTTAAAGCTCCAATCTTTCCTCGTGGTATTCACCGTTTTCTCAAGAATGGACTTTATCTCACGATTTGAAATTTCCGCTTGTCCACTAGTTTGTGGATGATAAGGCGTACCAATTTTGTGTGTTATGTTGTACTTCTTGAGGAGAGCGTGGAAAGCCTTCTTGAAATGTGAGCCTCCATCGCTTATCACCACTCTTGGTGTTCCATGCCTATTGAAAATATTTTCCCTTACAAAATCACAAACAACTTGAGAGTCATTAGTCTTGGTGGCTCTAGCTTCCACCCATTTCAAACATAATCAACGGCAAGAAGTATATAAAAATTCCCATTCGAATTGACAAAAGGGCCCATAAAATCAATACCCCACACATCAAAAATCTCAACGGCGAGAATTGGTGTGAGTGGCATTTGATTTCGAGCACCTAGATTGCCCGTTCGTTGACATCTATCACACGATTTACAAAAACATATGAATCTTCAAACAAGGTGGGCCAATAAAATCCACTCTCGAGAACTTTGAGAGCGGTACGCTTCGAACCAAAGTGGCCACCACATGCAAAAGTGTGGCAAAAGGAGAGAATGGATTGAAATTCGAATTAGGCACGCACCTTCGCATTATTTGATCAACGCCATATTTCCATAAGTATGGTTCATCCCACACATATTGCTTAGCTACCTTCTTAAGTTTCATCTTTTGGAAATTAGACATTGTACTAGGTACTTTCCTTGTCACCAAGTAATTCACTATATCCGCATACCAAGGAGTTGATTCTTCCATGGAGAAAAGTTGTTCGTCCGGAAAGCGGTCATGTAATGGAAGTTCCTCTTGAGACATCACAAGTCTACTAAGATGATCCGCAACGGTATTCTCCACACCCCTCTTATCACGAATTTCTATGTCGAACTCTTGTAACAATAGGATCCACCGAATTAATCTTGGCTTAGCTTCTTTCTTCTTTATTAAGTGTCTTAGTGCGGCATGATCGGAATACACAATAACCTTTGTACCCACCAAGTATGATCGAAATTTTTCCAAAGCAAAAACTATAGCCAATAACTCCTTTTCCGTGGTAGAATAATTGATTTGTGCATCATTAAGGGTCCTAGATGCATAATAGATAACATGGGACAACTTGTCCACCCTTTGACCCAAAACGGCTCCAACCGCATAATCACTAGCATCACACATTAATTCAAATGGAAGATTCCAATCCGGTGATTTGATAATTGGCGCACTTGTCAACATCTCCTTTAATTTGTCAAAAGCATCCTCGCATTCCTTGTTGAAGTTGAAAGGTACCTCCTTTTGTAATAACTTGCACATCGGCATGGAGATTTTGGAGAAATCCTTGATAAACCGCCTATAGAAACCTGCATGACCAAGAAAAGAACGGATCTCCCTCACCGAAGTGGGATATTGTAAGTTTCTTATTAAATCTATCTTTGACTTGTCCACTTCGAGCCCTCGAGAGGACACAATGTGACCAAGTACTATGCCGTGGTTTACCATAAAGTGACATTTCTCCCAATTAAGGACAAGGTTTGTGTCTATGCATCGTTTAAGAATTAGTTCAAGGTTATTTAAACAACCATCAAAAGAATTGCCATAAACACTAAAGTCATCCATAAATACCTCGATGATGCGCTCCACATAATCCGAGAATATACTCACCATGCATCTTTGAAAAGTAGCCACGCATTGCAAAGGCCAAACGGCATCCGTCTATATGCAAACGTTCCAAACGGACAAGTGAAAGTGGTCTTCTCTTGGTCCTCCGGTGCAATAACAATTTGGTTGTATCCCGAATAACCATCCAAAAAGCAATAATAAGAATGCCCCGCTAACCGCTCCAACATTTGATCAATGAAAGGTAAAGGAAAGTGATCCTTACGGGTTGCGGAATTAAGCTTTCTATAGTCAATGCACACTCTCCAACCGGTTTGAACTCTTGTAGGAACAAGTTCATCATCTTGATTTCGAACAACCGTGACTCCGGATTTCTTTGGTACCACTTGAACCGGACTTACCCACTTGCTATCGGAAATTGGGTAGATTACCCCCACACTTAGCAATTTGAGTATCTCTTTTTTCACAACCTCCATCATGGGAGGATTGAGCCGACGTTGAGCATCACGTACCGGCTTCACGTTTTCTTCCATTAGAATCCTATGCATGCACATGGATGGACTAATACCTTTGATGTCCGCAATTGTCCACCCAATAGCCGTTTTGTGCTCTTTCAAGACTCTAAGCAAACGGTCTTCTTGTACCGGCGTGAGGTTCTTAGAAATAATCACCGAAGCTCATCTCCATCTCCCAAGAAAGCATACTTCAAATGGTCCTAAGTGGCTTCAATTCTAGTTTGGGCGCCTTCACAATAGATGGTACAAGTATTTCATCATTCACGGGTAAAGAAATATAAGAAACATCACCCTTTTTAGCTTCTTGCAATGTCGCCAAAGCACCACATATCTCCACCAATTCCTTGGAGATTTCAACATCCAAGTTAGACAAGCCATGGACGTCCAATTCAATGCTCTTTTGCAACACCACATCAAGTTCATCCTCTTGGTTCAATTCCACCATTTGTTGCGCTAATGAATCAACCACATCAATGGAGTAAACGGAATGCACATCACTTGGGTAGCGCATGGCTTCAAATATGTTAAAGTGTATTATCTCCTTGTCGAATTCCATAGTGAGTGTACCCTTATCAACATCAATCTTCGTCTTTGCGGTCTTCATGAATGGCCTCCCAAGAAGTAAAGAAGTAGATGAACGGTTCTCATTGTTGTCCATATCCACCACAAAGAAGTCCACCGGAAAAATAAGCTCATTTACTTGCACTAGCACGTCTTCTATAAGCCCCTTTGGATATATGTTAGACTTGTTTGCCAATTGGATAATAACTCTCGTCTCTTTCAAAGGTCCAAGATTCAAGGAGTCATATATTTCGGCCGACATCACACTAATGGAAGCTCCCAAATCAAGTAAAGCATGTTCAAACCTTTGTTTACCAATAGTAATTGGCACCGTGAAACCACCGGGATCCGTGCACTTTGTAGGCATCTTCTTCAATAGCATAGCCGACGCACTCTCGCCAACTTTAGTAATTTCATTATCAAGCAACCTATCCTTCTTGATGCATAATTCCTTCATGAACTTGGCATATCTTGGAATTGTCTTGATAGCCTCAATGAATGGGATGTTGATTTCAATCTTCTTAAAGATATCCATAAGTGCCTTGTCTTGAGCTTCTTTCTTGGATTTAGCAAAACGACTAGGAAAAGGAGGTGGAGTAGTGAAAGTAGAAACCGGTTCCTTGGATTGATCGGTTGGGGTTGAATTCTCCTTTGGTGCGGTTTCCTCCTTGTCATTGACTACCTCTTCACTAACTTCCTCATGATGACTTGGACCCTCCACTTGCCTTCCACTTCTTAAAGTAACCGCATTAACATTCTCTCTTGGATTCACCAATGGTTGTGAAGGAAGTTTTGTGGAAACTTGAGATTTCAATAAATTCACATCGGTCGCCAATTGTCCCATTTGAGTATGTAAATCCTTGATAGCCGAATCGGTCTTTTGTTGATTTTGTTGAAACAATGACGTAATACCTTGCATCATGACATTAAGCTTATCATCAATTGAAGATCCTTGTTCTTTCACTTGAGGTTGGAATTGTTGATAACCACCTTGTTGTTGAGGTTGGAAACGTGATTGTTGAAAACCTCCTTGTTGCTCATATGGATTAGGAGCCGCCGCTTGCTTGTTTGCATAACTAAAGTTGGGATGATCCTTCCAACCGGGATTATAGGTATTGGAGTATGGATCGTACCTTGGCCTTTGATTTGGATATAAAGCATTCACTTGTTCGGTCTCACCATCCGGAATAATTACCGCGGCCATCCTTTGCATCATAATCTCCATGTTACTTATCCTTTGATCAAGATGTGATGAATCACTTACTTCATGCACTCGCCTAACCATTGGTTCATCCCTTGTGTAGAATTGTTGCGAGTTTGCCGCCATACTTTCAATCAACTCTCTAGCTTCGGTCAAAGTCTTGTTCATTAATGCACCACCACCCGCGGCGTCAAGAAGAGACCTATCACTTGAGTGAAGAGCTTCATAGAAGTATTGGAGTATCATAACATCACTAAATTGATGGTGTGGACAGCTTGCCACCAACCTCTTGTAACGCTCCCAACATTCATACAATGATTCTCCCACTTGTTGTTTCAATCCACAAATCTCCTTGCGAATTTGAGTAGCTTTGGATGCGGAAAATATCTCTCGAGGAAAATTTTCTTCATCCCATTCCATGTTGTGATACTTCCTAAGGCAAATAATATAACCATTCCTTAGCATTACCCGCCAAAGAAAACGGAAAGCTTTCAACATTGCTCCATCCACATTAGTCTCCGGTGGAAGCATAGCCATAACTATGGTGTAAAAATCCATAAGATGTTTGTTTGGGTCCTCATTCACCATGCCATGGAACTTTGGTAACTCTCTAATCAACCCCGGCTTGATTTCGAAGGTTGAGTTAGTTTGGATACACCATTGTTGTGTGTCAAGCTTGTGAGAAGCTAGGTCCTTTAGTGTACGATCAGCCATTGTTTCTTCCTCTTTGTCCGAATCACTTGATGAAGAAGGAGAAAGTGGAGTGTTAATCGCACGAATGAAATCCTTTAGTTGAGTGCCGGATCGAAGACGTATTGGACTCGGTCTACCTCCTTTAAGCATTCACCAAAGGAATAACACCTGAAACAAGATTCTCACAAACTAAGTTAGATACGGTAAAGAATCTAACAAAGCAAAAAGAATAAAAACAACTAAAAAATCGCCCGTTGCTCCCCGGCAGCGGCGCCAAAATTTGATGCGTGTCGTAGGTGCAATCAAATTAATTCAAAATTTCCACTCAATTAAAAATAATATAATGGAAGTCAAGTTCGTTCCCACGAGGAGCAAGTGATCTTAGTTGTAAAAGTTGTCACGAAAGGGGGGGTGTAAAAAGCAAAATAAAAATAAACAAAGCAATTAAAATCGAAAGTTGAAAGATGAAAGCAATAAGAGAGAGAAGATCAAGGAATCCTTCTTCGTTACGAAACAATGATTAAAGTTATGTTCTTTTCTACTTGTTATTAGTCACAGATTATCACCAACCGTAGGATAGCAGTCCGCTTAGCTAGCCCCAAAATCCCTAATTTCACCGAGTAACAGTCCGCTTAGTTATCGATTCTATTCAAAAGAACCACCTTGAGGTCCGCTTACAAGATGTAATTCCCAGAATGCATTAAGATTTATGAATTTAGGTTTAGTACTAGTAGTTAAACTCGGTTCGCTTGGTTCACTTTCTAGCGTTGTTTCTACACACAATTGCTCCACGGAATCCCTCCGCAAGGTCTCGTGTTTTCTACTTGTGTAAAGTGTCGAGAACGATTACGTATTCCCTAACTTATACTAGATATAGATCAATTAACAAATCAATTTAGCGTGCACTCCAAACAATCTATCAATCAATCATGAGTGTCTTTAAGATCACTCCTATTAGTAAAAACAATCGATAATCATGTGAAAAACTTCAAGATAGAATTGAAAACAAAAACTCAAATCATGTTAAGAACTAGGAATTCATCCTCAATCAATAAGAAAATTAGCTACTCATGTTTTTGAAATTCACACAAATAATAATTATTAAAAGAAGAAGTTTCAAATTCACACAAGTAATTAAAAAGAAAAATCTTAGAAAAGCAAGCAAAAACACAAGTGATGTGTGTGTAGAGGTGTGTGTAGAAGTTGTAGAAAACTTCTCTATTTATAGGCTTCAATATTCTCCAATTCTTCCAAGGATTAGAATCCTTTTCCTTTTGCAATTCAATTTCCAATTCCAAGCTTTTCTCAACTCTTCACCTTCTCTTTCCAAATTTGAGTCCAATTCTCCATCCAATTCCTAGCCAAAGTCTTCACACCCATGAGAGAAGTCCATAGAAAATTCTGGAATTTTGCTCGCCGGAAAACTGGGATTATGGCCGGAATTTGGCCGGAAAACGTCGCCGCCGGCCACCTGAAAATTTTGTCGTCGAGAGAATATTCGACGGAATATTCCGTCCGGTCTTCCGTTAGGACTAACGGTCAAAAGTCAAACCGTCAGTCAAACCGTTAGTCAGTGGTCAAAGAGAATAGAGTCAGCCAATGAGTCAGCTGGTCTGACTCGGTCTTAGTCGGCTGAGTCACTGAGTCAACTCGGAGTCAGAACCGAGTCACTGATCCAGCTCAGTCCAGACCAGACCACTTGCCAGGCCATCTTGTGTTGCACCAGGATGGTGCATCACTGCCTGCTCCCAGCCATAATGGCTGCTCAACCTGCAATTGCTCAGCCTTCTCAGCTTTCTCTAAACAGCTTGCCAGGCCAGTTTACTAGCAAAGATATCCCTGTCTGTTGCACCTTCTTCCACTCCCCCTGCAACTGCAATTCCGCTTACGACAATCACCACATACATCACCTGAAGCTTCAAATCTGCCTTCACCTAGTTCTGCTAATGTCAGCTCTCCACTGTAATACCTTCACTGCTGTAGCTCTTATCAGCAACATCATATGGACTTAAACATCATCCTTGAAATCCACCAGTAACAGCTCCTTCTCAGTGCCACCTGACACAGACATTCATCCCATTTCATTCCATTCATTTCCAGCATCTCAGGCTCATCCCTGCTCCAGTTATAAATTTCTAGTTCAAATACTCTCTAGCAACAACAGTGTCTTGTCAAAGCAGCAATACTTCTTGACTCAAAAAGCACCAAATCCTCCAATCTACCACAATTATCATCAGCCTCATTGGCAATTGCCATTGGCTCAGCACCACCTGATCTTCAGCCCAGCTGCTTGCAAATCCACCTTACAGCCTGCCTCTCTCTAGCAATCCAACACCAGCTTCTCACTGGTAACATCTCAAACATCAACCACAGTCCAGAAGCAAAACCAACCATTACCAGTGCCTCCTGCAGCTTGGATCCACAGCAACTTGCAATTTCAGTCATCCATTGCAGCACATTGGCAGCCCTGCATCAGATGCATAGCATAAGATTCCACCTCACCTGCAAAGATAGCCATGAACCCAGTGATCCACCTGAGACATTCTAGGCACCAAAGCCATCATCTCATACCCAATAATTCATCCAAATCTGCAACCTCAGGCCAAAAATATAAGAATGCTGCCAACAAACTCATCTCAAGCCTGTGACAAATTCACACCCAGTTCAATATCATCTTTCCCTTGCCCTGAATCTCTCTCACACATCGATTCATGGCCGCTTCTCTCTTTCTCGATCTCCCCTGAGTTCATTCTCAACCCCTAACTCATCAAGCTTCATCTTCATTCAAACCCTAACTTCTTCTTTCTTCTCTGTGATTTTGATTTCACCAAACCCAACTCTGCTTTGATCTGTTTCTTCAATTTCTGCATCTCGATCTGTCTTGATTCTCTCGATCCCCTTATATGAGCAGCGACACTCTTCTTTGACACGTAACCAAGCCCCAATTCTGTTTCACTCACATCGATCCATTCATCCCGTTACCAGCTTCACTTGTAACACCATTGGCTCATCTCACCATCTCCAATTTCTTCTCCCCTGTATTGAGCTCGATTCCCGAATCCCCACAACTCCTTAATCTCTGTGTTCCTCTCGATCTCGACAGCGGTACCACCAGACGCAGCTTCATCGGGCCGATCTCGATTCAACAAACTCTACTCGGTCGATCAATCTCTGGCTTTCAGACGCAGCCATTGTCTGCTCCTCTCAATTTCAGGTGAGATTGGGTTAAATGAAAATGATTGAAGAGAGCCTTTCTCGATTTAGGGTGAAGGTGAAGTAGGTAAAAACGGATCCGGTTTCGGGTCGTGGATCAGGGTACGGGTGTGGTAGATGGGCTTAGGGTATGGGTGGATTCAAACACCCACTAAGTACACCCCAAGTGCTATTCTCACTCACTTCTTTTGGATAAGGGACACCTCTTTGACCTCCCCTTAACCTTGGCTGGGCTCCATATAGTATTCCCTCCTTGGTGAAATGACAATTTTACCCATTTGGCTCAAATTGGGTGCTTTCTTCTTCTTTTCCTCCGTGCGACTCCAAAGTAGCTATAAAACCCAAAACAAGCGTAAAATACATAATTTACAAGAAAAATAGCAAAGAAAGCATAAACTACTAGATAGTAAATACGGTGTATTCTACACCTATCATTCGGTTCAATCAATTCTACGAAACCTAAAATCTATCAGTTCAATCAATTCTACAGAAACCCTAAGATTTTTGCAAATTTAATGGTTCCATAATAGGTGTCGAATTAACCTGACATCTATCAGTTCGAACAGAGGATCACCTGACCATGTTTAACTAAAATACTATAATCTGAGTGCTAGAGATCCAACCAAAATAATTGCATAAAGAAATTTGAAAATCGAAGAATTAACTCATGTGCGTCGAATTTATTTGCTCCCTCACTTGGATTTTGAATCAATCACCTTCTTTGCGAAAAGAAGGCAAACAGAATGCAGCTGAATGTATCTGTATAAACGATAGCCAAGTAAGAACATAATAAACTTGTAGAGAAACAAGGAGGCGAGCGAGAGAGTGTGCGCTGTGTGTAAGGAATTACCTCTTTGTTATAAAATTTCAATGGTGCCTTTTCATTATCTTTATCCTCAATTGGGTTCACTGGATTCCTAAAATCAACAGCTGGCCCACCGGTGGAACAAAGCATGAAACCGATCACCCCACTGCAAGAGAAGACAAAAGTATCAAAAAAAAGTTCTTGAAAGTGGGAATTAACTCTTCCCAAAAAGAAGTCATAAAATCGGATGCCTCGAGAAGATCTCGAATTGCCATAATAGAGTGATGCTAACCTAGGATAGGTGGGTACTGTCGTCCATGCATAGTTAATCGAGCCTTTAAATATCTCAAGCGGCAGTTTGAGACAATATCTTCGATGATGTGCATATGAAGCCATATGCTTTACTTTTCTGGTACATACAACTCCTCCCGGGTCGAAGAGCCTTTGCCACGATTCAAAGAAGGGCTTCTCAAAAAGCTCTTGAGCAGGACTGACAGTTTAACATGCCCATCATTAGAAAAGACCGATTTGCAAGTTACATGCGAATGTCGGATATAAGTACGATTAGCCTGCTGAGATCAATTACCTATGGGATCGAGAAGAATCCACTATGACAAAGCATCATAGGTACCTTCGAGAACGACCTTCAAAAAATGCAACTCTGCAAAGTCGGGAAAGGTTTACAAACAGGAGGAAAACATAAGGCAAAAAATCGAAATCCCATAATAGTTTTAGAAATTTTCAGGAGAGAAGGTCATACCATCTCCAACATGGAGGTTTACACGAGATCCTCATATCCAACTGCCGGATCTGGGAAGAATTGCTTAGAAACCTCAACGACCATCCCATCGATCTCACATATGTCTATTTGTTCAACAGAAGAATGACGAGCTACTTCCCGCAGAACACCACCATCTCCTCCTCTAATAACAATACCTATGAAGAAACATGTTTTATTTAAAGCAAAACGGCAGGTTGTCCTGAGAAACATTGATAAATCAAAAAAAAAAAAAAAAAAAAAAAGTGGATCATGTGTCTTCACTCTAGCCACCTCCTCTTCTAATAAGGGCATCAAATGACAACCATTCATATAAGTCTAGCAGAAGAGCGACCTTTTAGGGTTTGGAATGGAACAAAGGGGAAGGTGAGCAATCATTTCTTGGTAGGCGCATTCATCTCTCTCACACTTGAATCACACCATCTAAACCAAGAACTTTCCCGTAGGTAGCTGACTGAAAGTGAAAACATTGCAACAAATATATCAAAGGTGGCATACACTGAAGCACTTGACACATAAGTAAGCACTTGATTGAACTGAAAATTTTGTCTGTCTAGGAACTGATAGATGGCAGAGGTGAAATCAAATTCTACAGAAACCCTAAAATCTTAATACTTGATCAGACAACAAAATTGATAACGCTTTAAGGACATAATCATTGAGCAAGTTATATAATTTTCAACTGTTTGAGAATATGAATATCAAGGTTGAATCTTACCTCCAATATTCAATCAGTAAGAACATAAGAAATCCATTTCTCTCACCCTTAAACTCCCTATCGATCGACAAGTTCTGCACACCCAAAAACCTCACTTTCAATCACTTAGGTTCATAGAATTTTTGGGTAAAAGTTATTGATGCTCGTAGATGAAATTTTCTCCCTTCTTCTCCTCACCTGAGTTTCTCGTCAGTTTCTATAAGAGTATTCTCTTACAGCTGCAAAGACCATATGAAGAAGATTTATATGAAACCCTAAAATCAGTTCATATGAAGAAGATTTATACCTTCAAAATTCTTCAATCCTCAAGTCTTCAAAATTCTTCAAACCCTAACAGGAAATTAGAAAAAAAAAATTGAATTAGATTTATATGAGGAAGATTAACAAAACATAACTCATCTGAAACAAATCGTTTTAGATTCACGGATTAAAAAATGGAAAAACTAAAAACTAAATAAAATGAAGCCCTAAAAAACAGATCGATTAAAAAAAAAGATGAAACCCTAAAAATCGAAAAAACTTATAACGATTAACACTTACACGATTGAAAGGTATTGAGAAGATTAAAGAGATTTATGTGATGTTTCTCGGCTAATACGATCGATGATTGAAAGTTATCTAAACCCTAGTTTTATCGCCTGAACATACGCAGAGCAGAAGAGAGAAAAAAGTTAGATGAAAGTGAAACTCGATTTCTTTCCACTGCCAGCTTATCCATGGAATTCACGCATGTGAATGGCACACTCGTGGGAGGAAATATCCTCTCGTATAACCAAGTGTGGGTGCAAATATAATGCAAGGCGTGTGAGTCGCACACACACATACTCAAGGTGTGACGATCCAAGTGTGACCAAGCGTGTGAGTCGCACGCTTGTAAAAAAATTCGTAACGGCTTGGACTTGTTACGAATTTTTAAAAATTTAGTAACGGCTTCTGCCTGTTACGAAATTTTTGTAACGGCCCTTTGTAACGGGAAATTTGTAACGGCTCAAAAGTTCACAATTCTGTTACTAATCCGAAAATTTGGTGTAGTGTGACATGGTGGAAAGGCTCGTGCATGCCAGTGGAACGGTGGTGTAAGTGGCGCCGGGCGTAGCCATGGCCACTAGATTTAGGCAGTTGGTCGCCTGAAGCTTGCCACAAGTCTGTCAGCTCGGTGGCGAACTTGGATGGCTGATATTACATCTCATGAGGAAGGGTAGCCGTTGATTATGGACACATTCTGTTGGCACCTATTAATGGCATAACGGCATAGCCGTGGCGTAGTGGCATGCGCCTACAGCATGGTGGCATAGCTGCGTCTGTGGCGTTGTGGCATGGCCACGCCTGTGGCCAAGGCTAGGATTTGGCATCGTGGCCAAAGTTATGGCTTGGCGGCGTGTCCAAGGCTAGGATTTGGCGTCGTGGCCAAAGTTAGGGCTTGGCAGCGTGGCCAAGGCTAGGATTTGGTGTCGTGGCCAAAGTTAGGACTTGGTGGCATGGCCAAGGCTAGGATTTGGCGTCGTGGCCAAAGTTAGGGCTTGGCGTCGTGGCCAAGGCTAGGATTTGGCACCGTGGCCAAAGTTAGGGCTTGACGGCATGGCCAAGGCTAAAGTGGCTCCTGGCATGTTGTGGACTATGACCAAAAATTAGGGTTTCGGCTAAAAAGTCTTTGTTTCGATCACGAAATCCTAATTGGAGAACGTTATGGCATTGGCCACGAATAGAAAGTGGATTAGCACGTAGTGGTGTCATTTGTGGCACATTGGCATGTTAATGCGGCAGAGTGGCATGTTGGCATTTTACTGCGGCAGAGTGGCATGTTGGTATGCCGATTAATATGTTGTTGCGGCAGGGCGCGTTTGGCTTTAATGTATGGTGTCGAGTTTAGAGCGACTTGATTGGTCAAGAAAAGGGGTCGGCCAAACATAAGGCGCGGCCACACCTCTAGTGCTCGTGGCGCATTTTAAAGTGACCTGATTGGTCTGTAGGAAGGAGAGAGGCCTTCCAAGCATGGGCGTGGCTACACTTTTAGTGTGAGTGTGGCGGCTTTAGAGCGACCTGATTGGTCGATGGAAACTGAGGCCGGCAGGTATGGGCCCAGCCACAACTCATGGGAGTGTGGCAGGTTTAAAGCGACCTGATTGGTCGACGAAGGAGTAAGGGCCGGTTAGGTAGCATGGGGCGTGGCCAAGTGGCGCCGGTTATCCTATGGAATGGCCACGCTCCCCTCATTGTTGCTCCTACTCCGCGACTCTGTTTATTCTTTGCTTTCTGACTGAGTATTTTGTGCAAGGGCCTTAACCTTGGTACTTGGAGGTCTGTGATACTCTGCTACGAGTGAACAAAGCGGGAACATAAGGGTTCTGCCAGGGAACATAAGCACAAAAAAGTACTCAGCGGGCTCCGGCATTTGTGAGTAATGCAGCTAGGAGCTTATACACTCATTAGGCTCTATACTAATGAACAGTTCATCCGGGATCTTGAGTTTCGATATAATACGAAGAGAGACATAGGTACTCGTCAGATTTCGATTTATTCTCCAAATTCCTTGCGGAATATAAACATATCAATGTCTACTACATCTGATGCCGGGTCAGGTAGATAGACTTTTACAAATTTAGTCATGAGCTAAAAACCACCATCAACACTGGTGTTCTGTTGCAACAAATCCAATAGTTGGAAATGACCAAGAAAGCGTTGCCTTTTGGGCCCGGGTTAGAGTCGAATACAGAACCACATGGCAAGGTGAGACGGTTAGGAAAAACAATTCATTGTAGCAAAGGATTAAGATGTTAAATAGAGAAGTGAAAAGATATGTACGTTATGTTAAGCGTTATTTTATGAACTTACCCAATTGATGAGACAATGAACATGCGGTGAGTACAATTTAAAATTATTAATTATTATTTTTTTGTTAATGAAAACCTTGTATTAACACTTTTATTAATTTAACTCCAGTACCACCAAGGTAGAATAGATTATGAAGATGATCGACAATATGGAAAAAGTTGGAGACATGATGCGGTGTTTCATATATTAAAATTTCACTTTCCAATGGTATATGATCCAGAGATCTTAGAACAACCAGCTAATATTGCTCCTCCGCAATATGGAGGCGAGATATAAAAACATCAACACCTCCATCACATGTTTTGTGGGTACACCTCTTTGTAAACCCTTACGAGACTCAACTCGCCAGTAGGATCACCTAATAGTTGAAAGGCTTGTTACACGGGATAAGTGTAATCGCGGGTCAGGCGATAATGACATAGATTTATAAATTTTACGTATTTTTATTTTTGGTTTTTTTTTTGGTTTTTGTTTTTAATTTATGAATGTGTGGTAATGACCGAATGTACTTTTTTTGGTTAAATAAATGTTGATGTGTCCTGTGAAAAGAACATAGTTATGTTATTTTTCCATGCATTATTAATAATTAATGTTTTTGTTTTTTCTTTTTGGTTTGTCCAAATATAGTTGAGTATTGTACCACGTATCTTGTTGCAATCTTCAAACTTGAAAGATTCTATTTTTCTTTATTTGATTTCCCTACCCCACGTGATTCTGACACCCACTTCATGGTGTAATGTAATGTTTAATTGACAAATCAATGACAAGTTTTACTGGGTTGGTTTTCGTTAAAAAGTAAGGTTTGTCTGGTAACAGTAACCAACTTTTGAAAAAAAAAGTTTTGGTTGTTTTTGAGCAGTGATTATCTTTTGGATTAAGTAAGGGTTGCTTTGCCATCAATTATCGAAATAAAGGTTGTGCGTAAATAGTAAGGGGTGTTTATTAATAGTTAGGTCATTTACAAAAATAGGCCCTCTATAAATAGTGTGGGTATTCAGCCTAACTCAAACACCCTCAAATACTTTTAGTTTCGTTATCTCCTTGTTTATTTTATCATACCCTAATTTCTGCTTTTATTTACCACAATATACCTAGATTTGAAACCGCCAAGGATGTCGCTTCAATTCGTGCTTATTGTTCGGTTGCTAGTGAACCTTTTATAAGAAGACCTATGGACGGGAGCGTGTTTTGGGAGAGAATTCTAGCGGAATACAGATAAGCAATGGGCGACGACACTGCAAGTAATATAAAGTCAATATAACAAAGAACCTCAACCTTGAAAAATGATGTAAAGAGATACGTAGGTCATGTGAGAGTTTATTGTCGAGGAATGGCTGTCAAGGTTATAACGTTGCAAGGGTCATGAGTTTACTAAACAATAATTATTTACAATATTTTTAGAGACGTTATCACTACACTAACACACTATATGAATTTCACCCAGTACCGTGAAGGACAAATTGCATATGAAGAGGATGGTGATCACGGAAAAAGATGGAAACATGCACCGGTTTTCGAGATTCTAAAGACGGAATTTGGTGGGGTGTTTAACCTTGAGATCTTTCATCGTCCATCATAAGATCATTGATAGACGCATTTATGTGTCTATTTTGATCTCGATTTCCTATATTGTTAGTACCCATTTTTGTACTTATTTTGGTATTTTATGTCTTTGTAGGAATTTTTGGAAAAATAATTTCTTGCGAAGAAATTAGCTCGAAAAGTGGTCCTGGGAGAAAATTACTAAAGGCACCTAGAAGACGCACTACAGGCACCCCGAAAGTATGCTGGAGACTCCCCAGAAAAGTCATAATTACACCTCAGAAGAATTGCTAAAGGGAACCCGACAGTGGATAAGGGGTACCCAAATTACGAAGGGGCATCCATTTCCAAGGCAAGTACTATCAAGCAGACCTGCATAGGATAGGGGGCAGCCATCTTTATCGTTTTGAACATTAAAACTGGCGGGAAACTTGTAGCAGCGAAGTCCAGTTTTGGGATTGGATTTTTGGGGGATTTCGGAAGTGACTCAATCGCTAGAAATAGTTTTAATGGACTCAGAAGGGCTAAACAGAAATGTACGGGTCTCAGATTGGATTAAGTTGGGCCTGATTGTCGATTTGAACAAAACAGGGAGGATAGTTTTCTCGAGTTCTTTGAGAAGGATTGAAGAGAGATTTTCATGGAGTTTTTCACGGGATGGGTTGGTAATTACCCTGTTGCGGCAAGACAGGAGAAGTAATCGTAAAAGAGGAAGATTTTGATAAGGTTTTAACAAAACAGGGAAGAAAAGGTATTCACAGGAGTTGGTTTGAAAACATGGAAAGATAACCGGTAAATAAGGAAAGAATATCTTCTCACAGGGTTTTGGGTTCACAATTAAACAGAGAAGCTTCGCAAATAACGAAAGGAGGACGAGAAAAATCCCGGAGGATTGCCGTGAAAGAAAAGAAAGATATTTCTAAGATTTACTTTCGTTTTCGGTGATGTTGCCCGTATAAAAGGTGGGTACAAGTCCTAGAAGGCGGTCGAGAGTTTGGAGTAGAAAGCGGAGAGGAAGAAAATCACGCTGCGAGAGAAGAATCGCGAAAGAAGAATGAGAAGAAGAAGAAGAAGAAGTTGCGACGACACTTCGAAAGTGTTGTTCTCAAGAACACGAAGAACAGACTCGCAGTGGCAGTCTTTTATTTTGCAACACATTTGATTTATCGTTTATTATAACAGTGACTTGCAACACTTATAAACGTTGCAGTTTTCTGTTTTCATTACTCTTCTCTCTTTTGATTATTGTAAACACACTTTTGAGCCATGAATAAATATTTTGAGCGTATTTTCACCATGTGGAGCTAAAACCCAACACTGGGATGACGGAGGAAGCCATGTTTCACAATGTTTGGTAATTATAATTAATTCTTAAGACTTCTTGCATTGATTTTTAATCGATTTATGATTTTCATTGATTATTTGTGATTTTGTTTGATAGTGTATGCTTAGTCTAAGAACTTTTGATACACTATGCTTACGATTTACATCTAATGCTTTATAAATTCTACTTTTGGCAAAGAAATAGAGTCTAGAAAAAGCTAAAATTGTTATGAATCAATCGATTGTGAAGTTTGGTGGAATCCTAAGTCTCAGTATCTCTCAACTTTGTTAAAATCTTTTCTTGTTTCTAGTATTTTATTTAAGTAAGTCCTAAAATCAACAACTTCCCAAGTCCGAGAATCAAACCCTTTACTTACCACTTCAAAACTACATCAATCATCCACAAGATGGAGTGAAGATTAAGACAAGAAGCATGATTGCTTGGTTTGTTGGGTAAACCTCTTTGTAAAATCTCACGAGACTAAACTCGTCCAATATAGTCACATAATGGTTGAAAGGCTTGTTGCAAGGGCTAAGTGGCTAAGTGTAATCGCTGGTCATGCGACAATGACATTGATTTATAATATTTACGTGTTTTTTTTTTTTTGGTCCTTTGGCATGTATTTGTATCGGTGTGCACATGTCCGAGGCTGGTTTAATTAATAGGGAAGGATATAGCTTTAAATCATTCCCGAACACATATGGACACAATATTTATTATTCCTCTCTCTTGAATTTGGATCGACTTGTCACACTGACTCCCTTATAAAATCACTTGTATTAAGAGCGGTGGTAAAGTGTGGTCCACCTATTCAAAATAATAATTTAATTTCATATGGACAAAAGAGTTCATATTCTGAAAGACAGGTCGATGACACTCATCTAGTGAGGAGACATGTTGCACCTTTTACAACACTAACATTGAATGAGATTGCACACCCGTGATGAGTGACTCGTAGGGACAACACATATCTTATTTTTCCTATAAATAGAGTCTCTTGTACCAAAATGGAATACATAACCTTGAACATCTTATTTACTTTTTACATCTATTATTTTATACGAATTTTTCCAAATGGTTGCTGGATTCACCGTTCAGGAAGATATTGCAATTGTTGCTGGATGGGTTAGTGTATTGACAGCTCCGGTTGTAGAAGGGGTTGACACCCCCCACCCCCACCCCCACCCCCACCCCCACCAAAAAAAAACATATGGCTTCTGGTCCATAACCATTTTGTAGAAAAATTTTCGAATTCCAACCGTGGATCGAAGCAATCCATAAGAATTAGGGTTGGGAGTATAAAAATAGAGGTGAAATCGTATGTTATCCTCTAAGCTAGAATAATTAGAGACGTTCCACTAACACGCATTACATCGGATATGGATATCGTAAGTAATAATAGTTATAAATGTTAGACGTTGTCGATGTTTTAGGAAGGTTCCAGAATTTTCTAGAATCATCTAGGTGTTTCCTTATTTTGGTATAGCTAGAGGTTTCCTGTTTTAGTTAAACTCAAGGTTTCCTTTCTTAGCTATGTTTAGGTTTCCTAGTATAACTCATATACTTGGAAGACAAGTTTTTTAACCTATATAAATAAGTGTACAAGTCTTAAGGAAATACACACTACATAATCTAGAGAAGAGTTCTCATAACTAGAGAATTTTAGGGTTTAGAACGTTTGTTCATAGAGAATTAGTTTGGTGTTTGTGAACAACAACCTGCTGCTCATAGTTGTGGTTTAATTCTCTGTAATTTGTTCTATAATAAGAGTTGATCGTAGCCGTTTGTGGACGTAGGCACATTGACGAACCACGTTAAATCTTGTGTCTTTCTTGTTTCGTTTAGTGCATCTTATTTTCTGTTTTCTTTAGTTCTACGTGATCCAAAGAATTAGTGTCTTGTGAAGAGGTTAATTCTAAGGTCTTAATCCTCACAATAAATACTGGTTTTTAACAAACATTTTTTGTGCCATACTCATTCATTTGATTATTTGTTCACTTCATGTAGGAAACAATGACGAAAGCATATTTCCTTGAAAAAAATGGACGTCATTTCAGGTTTTATGAATGCTACGTCCTTATGAAGGACGCCTTCGACGAGTACAATCCAAGGAGGTTGTATAGGCCCTCACCATAATGTAACTGCAACGTTTTTATTGGTTTTGTGGGTATACCTCTTGTAAACCCTCCCGAGACACCACTCGGCCGCAAGGGAACCTACTAGTTTAAAGGCTTGTTGGACGTGCTAAGTGCAATCGCGGTGATTGCGACAGTGACTTAGGCTATTATTGCACTTTTATATCGGATCGATGTACGTGTGGTAATTTTAAATTAATGAAAATAATTTAAATTATGTTTCAATTCACTAAAATTGTTACTGGACGTTGTCTCCTAAAAAATATCTTTGGGGTTAAAAAACACGATCATTCAAAAAAATTATCCTTTTATTTATTCCTCATTTACTTTTTCCAACAAGGTAAACGGTAAATGATAAATCAAGGAAGTGATTTAAAGTGTCTAACATGTCGGATTTTTTTATTGGGTCTTTCAACCAACTTGCAAAACCAGATAAGCCTTACACATCATTGCTATTCGTCAACCAAAATTATAGTGCCAAATATAAGATATTCCGATCCATCCAGTTACATCTTCTCTGGGAATATCGGTTCATCTCGTCACTTCTATCCGGCAAGCACAACACACATATAATGGCTTCGTATACCGTGGAAGAGGATGTTGCAATCACAAATGCGTGGGCAAGTGTTGTTACCCTCCCCCGAGGTTGACCATCATTTTGTTAAACTAGCTAATATGGTTTGGAACCGCATATTCGAAAATTACACACAACAATTCACAAATATTCATCAAAGAACATCAGCAACTATAAAGGGTAGGCTCGGAGTAATAAAAAAAGGAGTGAGGGTTTACGTACGTTACCAGAAAGAAATTTATATTGCCCAGAACCAATCTCCTCTGTGGACACTTGAGAGACTTGTAAGTGGTTTATCTTTTTACTCCGACCCGTTGGTCGTATTCTTCACCAAAAACACTAACCTACTTATGACGTTTTTTTGTAGGAGCGATATGCAAACACGAAATACGCTTGGGATACAGGAAAAGAATTCATGTTTTATCAATGCTACTTAAAAATGAAGGCTAACTGCCCGGAACTAAACACGATACAACCACCACCTAATCCTCCTCAAGATGGATAAGAAGATTAAAACAACCGCATCAACGACGTTAATGGTTTTGTGGGTATACCTCTATGTAAACCCTCACGAGACAAAACTCGTCCGTTATTCCCACATAACGGTTTAAAGGCTTGCCACACATGCTATGCGTTGCCGCGCTACTGGGGAAATTTACCTACGTTTAGAATGTAATAATCTTTTCACTTATTGAAATTAAAAAATACACGCTTGAGTACGTCACTGGAACATTTGGCGATCTTTATTCCTAATGGTCTGCCTTTAACCAACGCTCACGGCGCCAAAGTTTACAAGGAGAGAGTGATGTAGAACGTAAGAGTGTAAACGGGGTGTAGTAAAAAAAAGGTCAAACAAATATAAACCTGGGACGCCATTTGTCTTGGCGTATAGACAAGACGCCATTTATAACACCGTCAGACGCCAACCCTAATGGCGTCTGATATTTTTTAGAGACGCCATTCCTAATGGCTTCCCAGTGTTGCTTCCATCTCACACCTAAGCAAACTGAAGACAACTCGTTGAATTCATCCTAACTGAGACACTTAAACGACACTTCTGGAGGAGAAAGTTGAATCTTACTCCCCCATTAGACTAAGCCTGATAGCTGGAGAAGTCTATGGTCCTTCATGTCTATGGTCCTTCATATTTACATATTACATACTAAATTCCACGACTCTCCGTTCCAGGCTTGTTGTGTGGCCTCGTGGAAAGCAGGTAATTTGTATGTCTGATCACAATTTTTCTCGCTCAGTATCCTTATTGCTCTCAATTACATACATATAGATTAAATTTTTAATATGAATTCAAATATTTTGGATAAAAAGAATTGTACTCCCTCCGTTCCTTTTTAATAGGCTGGTTTTGTTTTTAGAGAAAATTAAGGAAAATTAAGAGAACTAATCATTGAAAGTGGTCCTCATGACACTTGTCAATAAAAGAAGTGAAGTGAAATGGTCCCCATGACACTTGTCCAGTGCTAAAACAAAGTGAAATGGTCCATATGACATTTGTCGTCAAAAGAAGTTAAAGAGAAAAGTGGTGGGAAAAACTAAAGTAACATTTGACTTTCCTAATTAAAAACCATCTTATTTTTGAAACATATATTTATAGAAACCACCTATTAAAAAGGAACGGAGGGAGTAGATAGTATGTTTACTTACCCTTGCTGATTAAATCTTCAACCCTTGCTCTCAAAATAAATAAAAATAATGGTAATAATTAAAAAAAAAAAAAATGTTTGGTAAGCAACTTTAAAAATACGATGACCAAAATTCCTTACCAACTCAATTGTTTAGCACTTGCATATCCTTATCTGACTTCAGTGAAATTAGGCTTCCAACATAAGTTTCAGCAAAAAACAAACTTGGAATATCTTGGATATCCAAATTCTTATGAAATCCTCCACTTAACGGGTCATATGAGAGTATAGTGCTCTCCTGAGAAATATCCGTGGTAATCATAACCTCTAAAAGGATCTCACGATTCTTATAAGTATGCAGAGGACTTACCCTATCCCATTTTGTCTTAACAAAAGATGGTAGACGATTCGCGCTGCTAAGCCAATTTGTCTGCTCTTCTGAAATGCTCAAAAGTTTAGTCCAAGAATCTACAACTCCGTACTCCTTCATCACCCAAAGCTCTAATTTGCCCATAAGATAGTCACGGACTGAGAGGTAAAGGTCCTCTCCCAACACACCCACATCTTTGACCGTAACTTGATGACTTTTATCCAAAATGCAACTAGGGATTTGGATCTCTCTTGTTACCTCTTCAGCTACGTCGAAAGAAATTATAACATCCGTCTCTTCTATTTTTTTATCAGTAACTACAATACTGTTGATTACTACGCAATGAATAGCTCCATTCAAAAGTTTCTTAGAAACACTAAGACCATATAGATTATAAGGAACGTTTCCGTTTTGTTTCCATGAATTTGAACCTAATGCATAAACCCAAACTTCGGAACCAAGATCATATTCTGTATAAGACAGGAGTAGTAGTAACTTGTAATCATCATTCTTCTGATCGTAACCAAACCCGTAAGAGAAATATATGGGATTTTCATCACGAATCGGTGGTTTAGGTATTTTCTTGTATTCTTGCGTAGATGGGTTCCACATGCAAATCGCATCCTCACGTATAGAATTACAATCAAAATCAATGCATATTATACCATTACAGGAGCCAATAAACGCATCACATGTTCTTTTATCACTAATACATGGAAAATCAAACTCTATGGCCTTATAGGACAAGGATGATGAGGAGCTTGCATCAAAATCTACACGATAATAAGATGATTCTCCATTGCGGCGGAGAATTGGATTAAGAAGGACATTAAATTCGTTATTTGCAATAGCGTGGTTTAGATGCATCTTTTTAAAATTAGGGTTTCTGAATAATTCCAACCAACGTTTGCATACGCACCTGAATCGTAAGACAGATTTGACCGGCAACATGGAGAGTATAACCATGATCGCGTCTTCTGAAAGCCTTGGTGATGCGTTTAATCTCTGCATTGTGTTAATGAGAGATGGAAGCTTACAGTTTTCTTTACTGGTATTGCCCGACGAGGATATTTATATATTTATATATAAGCATTCCTATACCTAATCCAAGCAATGCTGCATGACACGTACTGCTTTCCTTTTTTTTTTATTTTTGCACGTACTGCTTTTTATAGCATTTTCTATCCGTTACTCCGGTTAGAGAAGTGCATGGTTTCTCAAGCGATTCATCTGTACCCATGATGGGAAATCGAGAAGAGGGTTTTTAAAAACAGATTTGACGCGATGCATGGGTTATATATGCTACTGCGGTTCAAATTCCAACTGTATGTCCGTAAAATGGGGTTGTTTATCAAATCCAGAAGTTTGTCTGCCAAACGCTCTCTGGCAACAAGAGGGTTTCTTATTGAAATCGATACACTGGTATACATGATAGCATTTGTGCACCCTCTTGAACCAAGAGATGGATCTGAATCCGTGCACCGGCACACTCCAATTCAAAACAGTTTTAAACTGCTGTAAAATCAATGTTGCAACAGTTATGCTGCTGCAGAGCATCAGGCTTGCAATGGAAATCACCTGTTGCAACAAAACTAAATTGTTTCAACTGCAGTGAACATCCAGAAATCATCACTTATAACAAATGATTTTAAAAAAATTGGCATCTCTGTAAATACTGACCATTACAATGTTTAGATTAATATAAATAAATACATCATGTTTGGATAACCAAAAACAAACATTCCGTCCACATAAACAGTAGACCAATTATTCAAAACTGTATTCAAGGATACTGGATGTACCCTCGAACATGAAACACCTTTGAAATAAGTTACCGTTTAAACATCAGACACTTGAAATCATCAATTGGAGTGACTGTTTGCTTGTACTTCCCTTAAACAGTCTTCTATTTTGCTGCAAGCATATTGTTTATCAAAATAGTGAAAGGAATCAAATTAAAGATCTTCTTATCCATTGATCTCACAGGGGATTCTTTACATAATCTTGAAAAACCCAGCTCTATCCGGAACTCAGTAAGAAGTAGCTCTTCCTAGTTTTCTCACAATGGAAGAAAAGGCGAGAGTTTGGTTCAGAAACCTACTTATTCATTTATGACAACAGAGCGTTTCAATGTGTCCAGTGTAGGTGCCCCATGAAAGCTACTTGTTGACGGATTTGTGAGTTCCATATGCTTTTGTGAGGGAAAACTAAAAAGAACAAGAAGAAGAAACTGAGAGTAAATTACCTTGCTGCCAAGTTAAAAAATCATCACCATCCTGCATCCTGAGCTGCATCTGAGCTGAAAGAGTAGTAGTATGATTGAGAAGACTCAACATCTGAGCTGCATCCTGCATGATTGAGAAATCTTGCAAAGTTAAGATTCCGTCCAGAACAGACGCAGTAGTATTCACAACCATGTCATGAATGTTGGAGTTCTTATTTCTACTAATAAGCTAGCTCAGAAAGAGTAGGAAATAAAGCACAAAGAGGCAGTAAGTGACTGTCAAGTCACAGACCCTTCCAAGAAATACATCTATTACCAGTGTTGACTATCATAGAACTGTTCATGATGATGTGGTTACTTTAATAATCCCCCTGCAATCAGATTCTAGTTCTGCCACTGCATGACACATCCCTAAGCAGAAGAAGAGTATTTATGTTCCCACCATTTGATTCATAAGATCTTCGTAAGGCCTTCCTTTCAAACCCCCCATCTCATCACGAGCTTAATTGAAACAACATCAGCTTCACTGCTTCAGTTCCTAGAAGGTAATACCACTGTTAGGTTGTTAAAAAAACAGTTTGTCTTTCACAAATTCCATCTCTCTCGTGGAATAACAAAGTAATAAAGAAAAACTTTCATGGTGTCCTTGTGAAGTGTATGGTACAATATTCTACAAAAAGTGAAAAAGATCATAATATCAAGTAGAATATACATTCATAATAACATCAAAAATACAGAAACACATAGAAAGAGGTAGAATTATGAGTGCATCACTCATCGACATTATAGGAAGTCAGCATTGCTCAATAATTTTCACAATGTCAAGGGGCGGCGGTATAAATTTTTGAAGCGAAGACAATGCTGCTCTCTTATGTGCACCATTGGTCACAAAGTATAAATTAATTGTTTTTCTGGAAAACAACACGAAGCACAGATGGTGAAAAGGGAAAATTTTCTTGCTATATGTACGAACTGATATCAAAGGTAACAGTCTCTCGAAAGGTAACTATAGATCAAAACTGTTCTGACCAGATCGTAATTGTAACTAATGATCCGTATATATGTTATAATACAGATATGCCTCTCTGAGTTGAGCATGTTAACTTCAAATTTTCTTATATAATGTGATTAGATTTAATGTTGATAATCTAAGTTGTAAGTAGCACTATTAAGTTTTACAAACCAATACCAAAATAAAAACATATAATTCAATAGGTACAGAGAGAGAGACTATGTACTTGCTGCTGTACTTTTCGTTATTACAGGTAATGCTAAACAATGAAAATGGTGTGTGGAACCAAATGAATTCTACCTGCATACTCAATTATGTGGCTTAGGTTAAATGAGAGTCCAAAATGAAAGTCCATTAATGTCCTCCACGATGGACACAATACATATAAATTTAACCACATTACTAATCAACAACATGCTAGCAAAAGTGCTGATTATTTGCACTATAACTGAGGGTTCTCTGACCTTATCATTTAGGACCACACATCAACACAGCTTATATGGCTGTGCCCATAACACTATATAATGCTAAGGGACCAGCTGACAGTAGTTAGGGGTTCATTGTAGTTAAAAAATATAAAACAAAAACTCTTGATACAACTATATGTACCTTTTAAGTCTGGCTTCGGATGGCAGCCAACCTATTGAATTCCTGTACGCACGAAAATAATTGTAATAAATCAGTCTTTAAATTTCAAACGTAAAATACAAATACGGTAAATGGGTCGGCAAAAGTTAAGCAAGTAATAATAAATTTCAATTTGTTTGCTGATGTCCATATGAAAGAGCACATGTCTCATACCATTTGGAGTTTCCAGTCATAAACCAACTCAAAAATAGAAGGATGACGGTTAAAGTCAAGTTCTCGTCGCGATATGGGATTTGAGGTAGAGGAGCATATTACCCATGTCAAGACCTGCAGTCATCCAACGTCCATCAGAAGAGCTCTATCATGGGCGTAGGCAGATTTAAACAGCTTCAACACTGAATCACACGAACATACGAATTCATAAACTCCATAAAGATTCAAACCAAAAATACTACTTATAGATGACTTGACAAAAATCATCAAACCATAGGCCACAATTACCAATGCAACAAATAACTACTCCCAAAATACATAAGATTAACACTTGACTCAGAACCAACTGACATATCATGGTTATGTCAACTTTGCAAGTTAACGGATTAATATACTTACAAAAGTTTTAATCACTCCCTAGACCACTACTACTGTCTTGAGTCTCTTGACGAAATGAGAAGGAAGAATAGCAAACTTACGAAAAGAAAAACAGTCTCTGCACCCTATATATCTTTGAGTGTAACTTGAGAAGGCTCATTCTTTCTGCAAATAAGAAGAATGCGTTATCGCATTGGTGTTGAGCCCTAACAAAAATGTATGCATTAAGGAAAAAGGAAAAATAATGATACTACATCAATTTAAGAAACTGCTTCTCATCCCCAAACTTTCCCATTTTCTGTACCACATCAATTCAATTTATTTACCCCCAAAATAAAATTTCATCCACTTACAATAACATCACCAACTTGTCCATTCCCGTAGGTCTAATTAAAGTTCATTCAACAAATCAGTTTAAGAGCTCGAAATTACAGAAAATTTAATACCCTAATTGATAAATTTATGGAAAATCGAAAGCAAAAAAAAAAAAAAAAAAAAGAATAGGAGAGGAGAGGAGAGGAGAGAGTTACCCCAAAATACCCAAATCATGATCATCGTCCGCAATAGGTGATGGTTTGAAGGAGAATCTAAATGGGGTTTTAGGTGATCTTCATCGCTTTACTCGCTATCACTCTAGTGAAAAATGGGTTTTTCTTTTCGCTTTTAGGGTCGAAGAACGAAGAAGTAGGAAGAAATCTTCCCCAATTTCGAAAATCCCAATTGGTTGGGTAAAACATGGGATCGGGGAAGAGAAGTTACAGAAAATAGAAGCCGGTGAAGAATGGAAATGGGGATAGTTTTCAAAGGTAAAACGATGAGCTGAAGCGTGAAAATGGAAGTGGGACCGGTCTAGGGCTGCACATGGGCGGGTTTGGGCGGGTATAAGTTAAAACCAACCTCGCACCTACAGACTGCGGGTTTTTATTTTCATAACCAACCCCGCACCCACAAAAAGCGGGCGGATTTTGTTACCCGCCCGCTACGGGTTTGGCGGGTTTGGGTGTAAACCCGCTTTATATTCAATAATCATTCACCCACATGTTTAAAGTTTAAATAAACTACTTACTTAAGTTCTTGATAACTTAAAAAAAACAAACCATAAACATAACTACACAAGTCTTCATTGTTAAGCTTAAACAAGTACTAGTGTAAATAGTACCCTAGTACTTCCAATAAAAACAAGTTTAAAGTTTAAACAGTACGACTACTTTAAAGTTGATTAAAACTTAAACAAGAAAAGTTTCCGGACCAACGATGAAGTGACTCATGTCTCTTCTATCATCTTAAAGTCTCTCCTCCTAGCATCCTCAAGGATCAAGGACTTCCGATTAGTTTTATCAATGGTGTATATTTTGCGGGTTTTTCGGGCGGGTTTGGGCGGGTATTAGCTAATACCAACCTCGCACCCATAGACAACGGGTTTTTATTTTCATAACCAACCCCGCATCCACAACGGGCGAGTTCGGATTAAAAACCCACGGGTTTTAGCGGGTACAGGCGGGTTTGGGTACGATGGGCGGGTCTTGTGCATCCCTAGACCAGTTGGTGGAAACGTCACTATGGACTATGGAGGGGTTCATCCCTTCCCTATCCCTCTCTATCCCTCAAAAACCCAAAAACTCATGTGCTATGGTCTCTCATATCCCTACATGAGTAGGGATATTTACTCATTTCCCTACATGGAGGATTACATCTGATCCCGCTTGTAGGGAAGGGAAACCACACGGCTACTCAGTTGCCGTATTTTTTTAGAGTAGCCGTAATATTTTTTCTGGTTTTTAAAGTTTTACCTTAAAACTTTCCATTTTCACTCTTTCTTTTTACTAAAACTCATTTTTTACCTCTTATATCTCCTTTTTTTTACCTATTATATATCTTTCTTTTACCCTAGAATATCTTTTTTTACCTAGACAAATATATTCCCATAGGAAAAAAAATGGAAAAAAACGGCTACTGAGTAGCCGTATGGTGTAGGGAAGGGATACCAAATCACCATAGCGAGGTTGACTTTCTTGTGCCATCCCTTTCCTACATATGAGGGATAGGGATGGGATGGAGTGCACCACAGTGCTAGCTCTAAATGAGTAGAAGTTTGTTAGGATGCTCTAAGTAAGGTGCAACAATTTTTTATTTTTTAACGAGTATGAGGCGAGAAATGATGATAGCACTCTATTTTCTAACCCTCTCTCAGACCAAGGTGAATGTTTGACTGTTCGTGAAGCTTTGTTATGGGTAAAAAGAAAGTAATTATCAAAGATTCAAGTTGAGGATGATGCTAAGAATGTTATCCAATTACCGGAGACACTCTACCCATTTAGTTGGAGAATAAGAATATAATCATGGAGATCAAACACTTCACTTTAAGTTTTATACATTGTAGTTCATTTTAATTTTATTATCAAGTTGTAAATCATATTTTAAAACAGTTAGAGAGTCTGCTAACGTGGTTGAAGCAGACAATAATTTCTCTACTGTCACTTGTAACTTTCTGAAGCTAATAAAAACTTCTTCTCTATCCGAAAAAGGGAAGAAAAAAAAAACAGAGCTCTCCCTCCTTCAAGTTTTTGTTGAGGCCAGAAGGAAGGAGAATAAAGTATTTGTTGAGATAAATAAATTGATAGATTAGTAAGATAAGATGACTCAAGTCAAGTTCGTCAATAAAACAAAACAACTCAAAATTTTAAACAAAAAAATAGAGTATTTTTAATACATTGTCAACATTAAAAGCTACGATTTCAATATAATGGATCTAAAGTGCTTTCGTAAGATAAAATGAACTATAACATATACAGCCGAAAGCGTTTGTTTTATTTCACTGTTCTCCAATATTTCAGTATTGATTTTGCAAGAGACGTTAATATTAGTTTAGTTTTGCATAAATGATAATGTTGGTACCAGCATTAGATATCATCTATGTGATCCAACGACATGATCACTAGTTAGTCTTTTGTCTTATATGAAATGGAATGGAATGGATGTTCTAGGAGTTTATCGAAATGGCCCATAGGAAGATTAACCAGAGTTTATCTCGCGGGAATGTCCTAGGAATCATCCGAAAGCCTCAATAGTACTAACCCCTAATGTTTGTACCACCATTTGGCAATCATCTGGTTTTGTTCTTTTTCTCTCCTCTCACCCATTTCCAACCATCACTTGAACAATGGTAAAATAAGTAATCAATGTAATATTAAAAAGAAAAAAAAATTAAAAGTTACATGAAAAATAATATTAGCGTGATTGGAATTTGCACAGGGTTGCTAGTAGAGGTTGCGATAGGGAGCTCTATAAATGTGGCGAAAAACTAATTTCACTTAGTTTGATTTTTCATCATTTCCAATTTCTGATTGATGCTTAATTTGATATCTTGAAACACCATTTTTTGATGATTTTCATTCTTTTTTCATGTTTATTATTCCTTAATATTACATAGTAACAAGCTCGGTTTTAGCTTTAACATGTTTTCTCAATAAAATTTGTACTGATTAAAAGTAGGTAGATTTGTCAATCTTTTAAACATATCCTGATCTAAGAATTAGTTACGAAAAACTGATTTGTTTCTGCAAGTCCTTTGCTTCAAGTATGAAGAGTATTCAGTGTTGGACCTTTGCGTATTGCATGTATTCATTGGTATTGACAGTATGTTCTCCAGTAGCAGTTTTGCAATCCATCTCCTTCATGATGGCCTTAACAAGTCTTTCTCTTCGCCAGCAGTGTTGCACCCGTCTTCTTTGAGATGCATTATACAAGTATGAGTAAGTTTGATCCCTATCGTCTAGTTCTAGATCAAGTGTTTGATCATGTTAGCTCGTCCGATCTCTAGATCATGAAACCGGAGAATTCAAAACTCAAAAATCCAAATGTCCCCCTTAACCATCCAAAACTCTAGGATCACCAAAATTACTTCTAAAGTTAATGCGTTGAAATTTTTCAACAAAATCTGTCATATGTATTTCCTTACCTCTTATAGGAAATATGCTTCAATATTCTCGAACAAAAAAAATTATATGACAATTTCTAGGAAATATCTTTTTCTGTTACAACTATAAAAATCATCGCCTACCCTAGGACTATTATTGTGAAACCTTTTCAAAGTATATCAGACCCTAGCTTTCATCAAACAACAGTCTGTTCGAATTAACTAGTGAAGCTAACTAATCAAATGGGAAAAATCATATCAAAGGGAAAACTATGGCTATCCAGAGAAGGGGTATTGGTTCTGCAAAAACTTTGGATGAGAATGCAAATGAATGACCGAACTTTTTAATAGGAAAAATATTAACCAAGGATACAATAAAAACAGAAGTAGAGAATGATTAAATCAAGTTACTATGGAAAAGCTACAGAAGAAGAGAAGAGAGATGTGGAGAGAAAAACCTCTATATTTTTAAGCTCAAATCGGAGAAATATGTTGAAGATATCATGAAGCATTCTCCATGGAATATCAATAAGTGTTTGCTGGTCTTCAAGAAATATACAACAAATACTTCATATGAATAATGACTTTTACTCATCAAGAATGGAATATCTAGTTCAAAAATCTTTTGTTTCAGCATCAATCTGTAGCTATAATATATGAATCTTTAAAGGATTTAGATAAGAAAATATGGACTAATGCTACAAATTGTAGACCAAAGTATGGAAGCATGATAACTGCAAAGGTCGAAATGGATTTAAGTACACCTCTCAAGAAAGGTCATTGGTGGAACAACAGAGCTGGTGGATTAACATGGGTTAGATACCATTGGAAAAGACAACCACACAACATTTGTGATCAATGTTGGACAGTTGCACATGATGATGGAAAATGTGATAAAGTTGCCGAAGTTTTATATGTAAATAGCCTTACTTTAGAAGAGTATGAGGGGCATCAAAATAAAAATAAAAATATGGAAAATGGAAAATGGAAGATCAAAAGGAAGAAGGACACACTGTAAAGGAAGAGAAAATGAATGATGGCCAGGAAAGAACCTGCAAGAGGTCTAAAAACAATGAAAATAATCTTATTCCCATGTCTCTCTAGTTAGTCCGGTCTTAGCCAACCACGTAATGAACATTAATGACAATACTATGTCAAACACAAATGATGAATACATGGAAGAAGCACATATAGATGGGAAACAAGAATTGCATGCAATACAGAAGGAGTTCTCTTCTAAAAAAGCAAATGGATCCTGAAGTTTTTGTAAAAATATTTTCTCAAAACTCGGTTTTTAATATTTCTCAAAAAAAAAAAAATTATGTGCTCTAGTTTTATACTATTATAGTTGTTTTGTCTGTTTGTTGCCTATCTTCCATACTAATTTTACTAAAATGAGAATCCTATCATGGAATGTCTGCAAGGTTATGGAAATAAGAATACAATAACCCATCTAAAGGATTTAGTGAGAAAAAATGATCCAATAATTATTTTTCTCTCTGAAACTACGTCTCATTACCAAAAAAATGAAAAAATTAATTAAGCCTCTTAATTGTCCTAACCATTTTATTGTTAATACCGTTGGAATTGTAGGTGGTCTTTGTATCTTTTGGAAAGATGGATTTAATCTAAGAATAATTAACTCTCCTTAGAATCTCGTGATTGTTGATGGTGGATTTTCATTCAAGGCTAAAATTGTAAAGGCCAAAATTATGCGCTAACATCTTGCAAAAGATAAAGCCATTAATAAGTGATGAATACTTCTTCACTTTACTAATTCACCTAGAATGCGAAGATGTGGCAACAATCCCGATGATCTCGTGATTTAAACACACGAAATTCATCCAGGATGGAGCATGTAGCAACAATCCCATATACCCTGTGAATTTACAGCATTATTAAATAATGCATGACCAGCCTTGTATTTCCTGTACTCATTATCGGTGCGGCATGACGACTGAGTATTGTTCTGAGCAGAGCAACACGAACCTCCAAGCATAAATAATGAAGCATGTACGAAATACCCGTACAGGCTGCAACTCTCGGTGTGTTATACTAGCCCGATTGAGCATACATCTCTCGGTGTGTTATACTAGCCCGATTGAGCATACATCTCTCGGTGTGTTATACTAGCCCCATTGAGCATATTTGAATCTGGATTGTCCATATCAGTCTCAGAAATGGTCACAACCATCCAACTTCACCAGCACGATTGGATGACTTGGATTGGCTCCATAACCCCCAAGCAGGTATTGGAATATCAACTACCGACCCAACGCGGGCCCCGCATGGTCGGCCTCCCCAAAAGGGTGGCATAGCTTGCCAAACTGTCCAAGCCAAAGCAGTATGGACGAAAAACCCGAAATTAGGGTTTGCGGCACATTACATGTGTCGCAAAACAGTCTCAACCATCCATCTTCGCATGCATAGATGGAGGGTGTAGATATAGATTCAAAGGGCCCAGAGCATCTCAACACGCTCACGGTAAGTGATAGGTGTTGTAAACACCTCGATTATATCTATAATTTATGCTTTCTTTGTTATGTTTTCTTGCGAATTATGTATTATTACGTTTGTTTTGAATCTTACAGGTGTTTTGGAGTCATTGGAGTAAAAGAAGAGGAAATAGGTGAAAAGGGGCCAAAATTGTCATTTCACAGGGAAGTGTTATTGAGAGCCTAGCTGAGGATAAGGGGTAACCATATGAGAGATTCGCTAAAGACAGACTACAGTTCGTTAAGGGACACCCACTCCTTTATAACTAAAAGCTAGGTCGAATGTCTTACACTCATTTCATCTTGGTTCAGAACCAGGAACCAAGAGCTGCAACCAAAAGTTCAGGCCGGCAAGCTCAGGTCTGGTTGAGTGTTTTTAAGGGAAGATCGAATTCGTCAAGGAAACAGACATTGGGTTTAGTTTGTGTTGTATTTGATGGGAGAAATACAGATAAGAAAGGCAAGCTCGCTGGCACTGGAGTAAAAGATGAGTGGAAGATTGAAGTGTGTTTCTGAGTTCTGTGAATGATGTATGGGAATGGGTTTTGTATGGAATTTGATTGCTCGCGAGGAAGGAGAAAGAATTTGATCTCGAAATCAACAACAAGTTAATCTATGAAGCAACAAAAAATGCACACAATGTGTTTACGTGCCTAAACTGTGATGGAGATTGAAAGTTGCTGCCATGATCGATAAAGGAGGCACTGGGAGTTGATGGTAATTTGTGATGGTGGCTTGACCTGGGATAGATGGTGCTACGGTTCAAGTGGTGGTTCGATTTAGATGGATGGTCAGAGGTTAGCGGTGATGCGCATTTGAAGCTAAATGATGCGGTTTAGGTAGTGTCGGATTTGAAGTGGTGAACTGCAAGGGAGATTATGTGTCTTGCAATGGAAGAATGAGAAGTCATGCTGCCGGGCTGCCAATGGGTCTTTAATGATGATGAGTTAGACTAAGATTCGGAGGATCTTGAGCGGTAATGAAGTGGTGTTTGCGAGTCTTGGTAATGGGTTACTACAGGGTACTAGTGAGCTGCAGCTGGAGTTGAAGCAATTGTAGAGGGCTAGGAAGTATGCTAAAGTTGTAGCTGCAAGATTGTATTGAGCTTTGTTGCAGAGCGGAGATGAAACTGGGAGCTGTAGGTGATTGAACTATGAACTAGTGGTGGCAATTATGAGAATGAGATGCAGTGCTGCTACTCAGAAATGAAGCCGAGAAACACACACACACAGCGTGGATTTGAACTGGTATTGAAATTGCAGATGGAGGTGGTGGTTGCTTCCATGGGTTCCGGTAAAACGGAGTTGTAGAAATGGCTAGGCTCTAGTGGATTTGGTTTGCAGTGTTGGTTGTGGCAGCTACAGGTGGTGGTGATTATTTCCAAGAGGTGCAGGAATTGAGTAAAGAAGTTATATGAGCTGCATTATGAGACAAGAAATGGAAGATTACAGTGCAAGGAGCAATTGCAGGTGTCAGCTGTAGGAGATGAGTAAGAACAGGTTGAGGCAGTTGTTACAGTTAGAAGTGAAGAGAGCAATGATTCACTGGATCGAGAAGCAAAGAGTTAAAAGCTGGTTGAACTGAATGAATGTGTTATATGTAAGCTACAAGAACTTGAAGTTGTTGCAAGTGACTATGGAAAAGAGAAATGAAGGAGATTGGTTGTGTTGAAAACAGTTCGCAGTGGCAGAATTGGGCAAGGCATAAATGCGAGAAGCGACGTTAAGGTTTGCGGTTAGCGATGGTGAATGTATGGCATTAATGCAGGGCAGATATTGCTGTCTGGGTTGTATTGTGTTGCAGCAACTGGTTATGGATATTGTGGATGTGTTGAGTCTGTGCATTACATGGAAGTAGGCTAATGTGTTACTAAAGGCTGAGTTCTGATGGCAATGGAAATGGGTGTGCAGATGACTGAGCTTTGTTGCGGGGATTGAGAACAGTTTGGGCAGTGAAGTATGGCCCGAGGTGGTTAAAATGAATTAGAGTTACAACATGAGCTGTGAAATAGAAACATAATGTTGCAACCAGCTGCAGAAACAGTGCGAAAAGAAAGTAGAATTGGTGCGCCGGTGACACTAGTTCCTGTTGACGTATTTTGGAACCGAAAGTGGGGATTGTAATATTTCAGTGAATCGTGAAGGGGTTACGAGTCGGATGCATGATTCGGCCACGGCATATATGAGTTTGGAGCTACACTTTTGTGTACGTTTTCGCAAGAACAAGGAATTGGCTTAGATGGTATTTTGTGAATGTTTGAGTTGCAGAGAAGTAGAGTTGAGGTCTTTGGAAGGATACAATTGCCTGTGACAATTTCGATTATTCAGGTGGGGCAGAGATAACTTTCCGACAAATTCTCGGCGGCCCGGTGACCGGATTCCAGTGATGACGTCGAGCAAGACGGCGATCAGTTTTGAGTCGAATTTCCAGATAAGTTATTTTCACATATGGGTTTTATGGGCTTTGTGGACCACTTGGAGATGGATTTTGAGAAGACCTAAATTTGGAAAGAGTATCCTTTTGGAATGGGAGAAGCATATAAATAGAAAAGTCTTTCTCTAAACCTAGACATCTCCATTAGGGAGGCTTCTACTTGTTTTCTAGGGTTTCACATGATAGATTCTTCTAAACTCTTTGTGATGATTTCCAAAAACCCAAGTAGTTGATTTATTTTTATTGGTTAAAGATGTAGTTGGATTTTGCAACCAAGTTATGATTTTTATGAATTAGTTTTCTCTTAATATTATCGTTTGATTTCTACGGGTTATAATAATTGCATGATTGATGTATTGCAATATGATTAAATGTTTGTTTAGTTAAGTCTAGAATTGATTGAACTCACATCCATATCTATAGCTAATTTAGGTTTCTTCATCGAGCGATAACCTTGAATACGAGTAGCATGATATGATTACGGTTTGTAGTGATATACCCTTGTAGTCATATGTATAAATTGACCTTTGTTCGAATTGTGTCCGCAATGTATTACAATTGCATTGATTAGCCTATTTCTTAAACTTAATGCTCCTAGGAATTGAACTTAATTAGCACAAGGCGTTAGGTTATTCTTTAGGTAGAATTCACATATGCAGCTCTAATGTGTGTGTTAATGACTTGGGAAATTTATGGAGTATTCTTGCAATAAGATATTCTAGGGCTTTTGATGATAGCGAGATTAAATACGAATTCTAATCATACATTCAAAACTTGTTTACAATTGAAGATGAAACCTTTATTCAATATTTTCACATCCTTGATTTGCGTGTTTACTTTTTTATTGTTTTGCCTTTATTTTATTTTAGTTTATAAAAATCAGAAAACCCCCTTGTTATCTTTAGGAAACCAAAACATATTGACAACCTAGACCTCTCGTGGGAACGATCCTTTCTTGCCCTTGCTTCATTATATATTTTAGGTAGTAAGAAAGTGTAATTTATTTTTGACGCCTACGACTGCGATCAGTAAGCCCGCCTACATACATGACAGATCGGTCAGGACCAACTATAGTTGGTCGTTCCAGTTCGTGCGCCCAAACAAGGCATGACGCACGGACGGTGAAACCCTAATTAGGGTTCGAACATCACGAGCGTCAATTTTCTCCTGCACGAATGGAGGGTCCAGGATTAGATTAAGCAGGTCCGGTGCATATCAATATGACTACCGTGGGCCCATCTATCTCCACACCCGATCGGCCAAGGCATATCATGCCTGGTTGCCTCGATTCGCACTCCCAAACTAGGCGTAGTCACACCTCCCAATTTCAAACTAATCTAGACCACTCAACTTTGCCGGACAAATTGAGTGGCTTAGATCACGTTTCTATGGGATATTAAGGTATAGACGTGTACACCAGCTCGCCGTCTGTATACCAGACTAATCGGCCAAGACCGACCAAGCTTGGTCGTCTTGCAACGCGCGCCCGAAGTTGGCATGATGCGCGACTTTTGCGGCACCAGAAATCTGTTGCAAATTGATATCGACCACTCAATTTCGCTGGAAAAATTGATTGGCCCGGATCACACTTTCACGAGACAATGAGGTATGGGCGCCTACACCGTCATGCCGTCTACACACATGCATGATCGGCCCTTCCAAAATCATATCCCAAGCTTGGATTTGACCAAGCTAAAGAGTGATGCTTGCGCACCTCTACAAAAACCCTAATTCCACTAACGGTCGTAGATGAGTGTCTCAAAGATCATCTCGTCCGTCCAACTTCACCGGCTTGGTTATACAGACTTGGTCAGGAGTTAATTGGTCAGTGAGGTGTCATGGTGATCACCACCCGTCACTCTACCACACCATGTGGTCGGCCAAGGGAAGACTTGCTTGCGTAACCTCCAAACCATCACATGAAGTAGGATGGACATGAGGCTATTTTGAGACGCTCAAACAGCGATGCTTCATACATGCTTGAATATACTCGATGCGATACACATAGAATACACACGATACTTCACAAGTATCGACTTCCCAAATATCTTAGTTATTTAATCTAGCATTACATGCTACTTTCTGTGGATCCCACGATCCACACACTCGAGACATCAATCATGTCACAAACTGGGGATACATACTTTGGGGTATTGGTCTCAGCGGTTTACTGCAGCGGCGCACAACGCGCCATCACAAGAACGTGTCGGGAAGTCATGGACGGTTAGTGATGATGGGAGAAGTGGGCAAGTCTGGTCGTGTGACACTAACACACAACTCCACTACTCCATCACTTCACTTTCTCCACTTCCCACGAGATATGAGGGTTAGGCTTAAAGACTTGTATAAATAGGTTCTCCTCCCTATTTTCCAAACAGGAACAAGACAAGACAACAGAGGCAAGTGTTGATACAATCGTATTCAAACACCGGAACTGATAGCTTACATCCTGCAAGACAGTTCAGCTTTATGATACAAGTCATACATAGCCAACATCTTCACAATCTCAACACCTTCTTCGCTTCCCTCCCTAAGATCAACCCCATCTCATTCACTTTGTGACCGGAACAAGTCTGGAACGGCCATTTCTTGGTTTAGGCCGATTTGCCTGCATTGATTTCTCGAATCTACAAGCACTCCCAGTGCGGGTGCATTTGTTTAAGGTTTAGACTCATTTCTCATCCACACACCCCAAATTACCAAAACCGTGAAATAGTTTTCACCCATAAACAATTGGCGACCACAAATGAGAGGTTGATCTCTCGGTTGCAAAAATTGAATTCTCAATTCTTCGATTTTCATCTCGCGATGTATCCTCACCCGAGACCACAAAAAGGTTCGGATATCATGGGAAGTGTAGCTAGAATGCTTTGGAGGATATCTTGGCAAATCAAGCGGTATCGCTAGAAGACAGAGAGCGAAACATTCCGCCTTTTGAATGATATAACATCACAATTACAAGAAGTATCGGCAGCATCTACTCGGGACAAAGACAAGAAAACGCTGAATCCTTAGCCAGAGTCACACCTTTACCGTGGAGATGCAGAAAGAGCGCTTAATCACAGGGGACTCAGGAGAGACGAACAACATGGTCCAGCTGACAACGAAGACTCGAGGCAACTCCACAGAGGAAAAGACTTGTCCGGGTCACCACAACGTCTGCCGGATAAAGAAATGGAGCACTGCACTTACGGAGCCTCGCTAGAAGATTTATATCTCAAGACTCTTGTAGAAGCCCGGAAGATCGTCCAATCCGCATCGACCTTTCAACTAAGTGAAGAAATGCTTGAGGAAGGAGAGATCAATCAAGGAACACGTGAGTACAGAGTATGGGAGTGTTCAATTCGATCACTCAACAGTGATATTAAGACACCTTCCACACCCCGTCACCCAGGCAAGCGATCCGCGGATATGATGGCACTCACAAATATACCAACTTCATCTCTGAAACGTACTTCACATCAAAGCCATGTAGAGACTTCACAACGCCCACAAACACAGGAAAGGCTAGACTCAAAGTACCTACACTTTCCGTTCCCAAAGAAAAATATTTTGGAGTTGCTGGAGGCGTGGGTACGAAACGGAGAGGTGGAGCTACCTCATGTATATCATCCACCCATTGATCAAGAAGTAATGGACCCTAGGTATTGTCATTTCCACCGGTTCCTTCATCACCCTACCAGTGAATGCAACGCTTTTAAATGCATTGTTCAGAAGAATCTTAATTCAGAGGGATAGCTTTCCTTCTCTGAGAGATTGATGCAGAAAATTTCCTTAAAGAGGCTACTTCGGTTTGATACAAGTAAGGCTTCAAAAGCAAGTAAGTTGTATTCAATAATTTTACAAGAAAGATAGTTTTAGAATTCACTAGGGACTTGGCGTCCCACACATGGAGAAAGAGGCTCAATGATCAAACGCCATGTTTGTTTCCCTTCATACTTCCCTTTTACGTGACATTTGCAATTTCATATGATATGTGCAATCATTCATGATTAAGATGCAAATTCCATTTAAAATAATCTCTTTCAGAAAAGTCATTCACAAAACTATCTCAAAATAAACCAATTCAATTACCAGAAGTCAAATTGTGAAAAGAAATCCTCACTATCACTCAAAAAGAAAAGCATATAAAGACAAGTAGGTGGCGCGAATCCTTCAAGGAAAGTCTTTCAAAACAACTCGTCCTTACGGGCAAGAGTGACTTTCATCCTTTGAAGTACAAACACTGCTTCACTTCAACTCCCTAGACAACTTTTCAACCTCTTCTTCATGGCGAGTAACACAGTCTACAGAAGGGACTTCATCTTGTAATTTCTAGATCTTCTGAATCTCGGAGAACCCTTTGAAGAACCAAGGAGCATTGAAGTCGTACTGCACAAACACATCTCAATGGCACTTCCAGTCTTCAATCATCTCCTCGTAAACCTGTTCACCCGCCTCGTGACGCTCATTCCATGGATAGAAAATAAAGCTTCCTGGACGCGGTTGACCAATGCAAGACGACTTTTGAGCTTCGTAGTGGTAGCAATGTGGTCGTGCTTCTCCCATATCGCCGTGTACAACCCTTCGAACTGATCTGGCACGCTGAATCCTCCAACCAACACATGACCTGGATAAGGGATAGTGAAAGGAGGATCGAACAAAGCCCCGGTCTGCATTACCGATACTTCACCAATCACAGAGCCTTGTCGGTTGCGGAGGCCTTTCGGAAGAATTCACCACGACACTTTATTGACCTAACCCTTCGAACGTTCTTCAAGGGGAGCCACCTCAATAATAGAGGATGTTGCCTCTCTTATATTCCTCCCGATGTCTACTTCACTCTGGGTGTTGATTTCCATCACGGCCCCATCAACAAGATCACTTAGGGAGGTACCTTGTCCAGCCAAGATTGCGTCATCTCTATCATTGTTTGGAAAAGGAGCGGTTTCACCAGACTTCTCAGCATGAAGATCGTGTTACTGGACTTCGAGGATCGGTGTTACAGACTTCTCGGATGAAGATCGGTGTTGCTTCTCGGATGAGGATCGGTGTCGCCAGACTTGTCAACATGAAGGCCAATGTTACCCAGACTTCTCGTTCGAATGCGCGCAACCTTGTGAAAACATTCTCTTTCTAATTCCCTGATTTCAAGCAAGGATCACTCTTAGAAGAATTTACTCCGGAGAAATGAAGGAATCGACAAAAAGAGATTTAAATACCTGCATATTGGAGGAATTGAGGATCACCGAATCACATGCCTCGCTTTTAGACCTCTCTCCCGCTTGGGGACCGCAATCATCGGCTACGGTCCGTTTCGCTGGGAGTGGCTTCAACCGAAATGCTTCTTCAAAACATCGAAGATGGCTCACCACGGGAATCCGTCACAACATCCTCCGAGAATTCCAGAAAGCCAACAGTTGCTTCCTCCAAAATTCCTTATACTTATCGGTTACCACTGGGTTTCTCCGAATAGGCCAGAAGGGAAGACTCTGCAGTGCCAAGAACACGTAAGCATTAAAAATACCCAGGAGAAGTTCTTCGGAGCCTCCGACATAAGGATAAATGGAACACCCTGGTCAAATCCCATTTGACGAGCAGCCCTGTCAATGTTGTACGAAGTCACAGTAAATGCTTCGTTGAATACAGACGGGATATATCCCAGAATGCAGCTGTGCAAATAAATAAGTTCTCCAAATTTCATAGTCTTGACATCGGTATGCAACACAGCATCAGGACCGTCAGAAGCAATAGCAAAGGTCTTTGGCTGAACAATAGAAGAGTGGATCGGCCCCCATGGAAGGAAATCTACGGAAGACACATTATCAAAGATATCCATGAGTTTCGCACCGGAGTTCGGGACGCTCCTCTGCCAAACGGAGTATTCTCGAGCCACCATACAAACTGGCTGAGCGAAGCTGCAGGAACATGAGCATAGCTTTTGAAATATTCCCACAAGAATGCCTGAAGAAAAGCGAAGTGGACGTACGACTCCACCTTCTTGTACCCGTTGGAAACATGCATGTCCATTGCTAAGGCGTCCAGAAGAGAATACAGCGATCCAAGGAACAAGGCACCTAAGGGAAGAACTTCACCTTTTTCTAGCTTTATAGCAATCCTAACAAGGACGCCTCTTATGGTCTTCTTTCCAGAACCGTCATCAAATATATCTCTGGATAGCCACAAAGACAGGAATGCAATCACGCTGAGCTCGTTTTCCAACTCCTGATCCGGTTCTGGGTCTGCAGGAGACCACTCCGATACTTACCAGGTGTAAAAGCATCTTGTATCTTTTTTCTCCTCCTTGTCCATATCGTCGAATTCTGCCACCTTTTGGAGTATAGCGTCATAATCACGTTGTTCAGTGTCAGAAAGCTCGTAATAAAAACTTTCAACGACAGGCAGGTTCATCAATGCAGCTACGCTTTCCAGAGTAATAGTCATCTCTCCACATCTAAATATATTTGTATGAGTAGAAGGGCGCCACCGAGAAATGAAAGTAATCAAGCCTGCAAAGATCTTTCTTAATTTCAAGAGTAGCAGATGCCATGACCGCATTGAGGATTTGCGCTTTGGTCAAATTAGCTTTAACATCCTTATTATTCAACATGCGTCTCATCCACCCTTCATAAGAACCCGGTGGAGTATGACAAATCTTGAAGTCGATAGGAGAGGCGGATATTCATTTTTCGAAGACGAACCTCATCACAAGTGCCGAAGAAGAAGATGGATCGGCTTCCATATTTTCTGAATCGGAGAGCAGGACTATCCTGTGAGAGGGATGTTTCCTAATGTTTGGAAAAGGCAAGGTGAACAACTCATCAACAATGTTCGGCATATCTTTGAAGCTGTCAACACTTCCTGACTTAGCACCAGCATTATCTCCAGAAGACATCTTAACATGAGTTCTTTTCTTTATTCTACAATAAAAGTCAGGAGTCAATACTTGTATAAAAATGCATGGGATGTGTGGTCACACACGACAGAACACACATTCACGTTGGAATACATAAGGCCGGGATTGGGTCCAAACACCGGTATTGATCAAGTTTCAAGTCTGGTATTGATCAAGTTTCAAGTCTGGTATTGATCAAGTGACAAGTTCGGTATTGAACAAGTTTCAAGTCCGGTATTGCTCAAGTTTCAAGTCTGGTATTGATCAAGTGACAAGTTCGGTATTGATCAAGTTTCAAGTCCGGTATTGCTCAAGTTTCAAGTCTGGTATTGATCAAGTGACAAGTTAGGTATTGATCAAGTTTCAAGTCCGGTATCGCTCAAGTTTTCAAGTCTGGTATTAATCAAGTCACAAGTCCGGTATTGCTCAAATTTCAAGTCCGGTGTTGGTCAAGGGAATAAGGCTGGTATAAAGGCAGCATTCAGTCAAGCATACACGGTATGGGACCCACGTTCAATCGAGCATATATGGCGGGACCACATTTATTTGCACAACACGGTTCTCTTATGTTCATGGGAATCATGTTCACGAAATTCAAGCCGAATTTCTTTCCAAGCTACAACCTAAAAAGCTAGGTTTTGCATGCAACAATGAAAAAGGAAGCAGGACACAACATATTCATGGATTCACGGCTTGTTTTACTAAGTAATCCTAGAAAATATTGGCGTATCAATCTCGGTGGAAGAACTAAGCATAATACATATCTTGCAAAAGGTGTTTACCTAGCAAACTAGGGTTTTACCTTTAAAAAAAAAAAAAAAACGCTTACCTTGTTGCGGACGGCGACGGCAAGCTCCAGCGGCGTTGACAATGGAAGTGGTGGATATCACGAAACGGGAGATCGCCGAACAAAAAAAATGTGTGAAGAAAAAGAAAAGGGTCGGTCCCTTTTATAGACAAAAATTCGGAAGAATCCCAATAGAACAAGGATTCCTCTTTTGATTGAATCCTCTTTTGCTTGGATTCCTCTTTTGATTCAAACACGTAAGGAAGGAAACCCGGTCCCACCAAAGGATTCCGCTTGCACTGTGCGTTTACATGGACAACTGCTAGCGGTCGGTCAAAATTCCTCCGGGTAAACTTTCTTTATCCTATCTTCTTCACATAAGTATGTCACCATCTCATGCCTACCACACAATAGCGTAACTATATGCGCTAGGTAGGGGACTTAATGTTGATGGTGGATTTTCATTTAAGGCTAAAATTATAAAGGCCAAAATTATGCGCTAACATCTTGCAAAAGATAAAGCCATTAATAAGTGATGAATACTTCTTCACTTTACTAATTCACCTAGAATGGAGCATGTGGCAACAATCCCGATGCTCACAATTAAACACACGAAATTCATCCGAGGATGGAGCATGTAGCAACAATCCCATATACCCTGTGAATTTACAACATTATTAAATAACGCATGACCAGCCTTGTATTTCATGTACTCATTATCGGTGCGGCATGACGACTGAGTGTTGTTCTCAGCAGAGCAACACGAACCTCAAGCATAAATAATGAAGCATGTACGAAATACCCGTGTGTTATACTGTGCCGCAACTCTCGGTGTGTTATACTAGCCCGATTGAGCATATTTGAATTTGGATTGTCCATATCAGTCTCAAAACGGTCACAACCATCCAACTTCACCAGCACGATTGGATGACTTGGATTGGCTCCATAACCCCCAAGCAGGTATTAGAATATTCACTACCGGCCCAACGCGGCCCCGCATGGTCGGCCTCCCCAAAAGGGTGGCATAGTTTGCCAAACCGTCTAAGCCAAAGCGTATGGACGAAAAACCCTAAATTAGGGTTTGCGGCACATTACATGTGTCGCAAAATGTCTCAACCATCCATCTTCGCATGCATAGATGGAGGTGTAGATGTAGATTCAAAGGGCCCCGAGCATGTCAACACGCTCATGGTAATCCCGCCTACATACATGACCGATCGGTCGGGACCAACTATAGTTAAATCGTTCGGTTCGTGCGCCCAAACAAGGCATGACGCCTTGCAGCCGTGAAACCCTAATTAGGGTTTGAACATCACAAGCGTCCATTTTCTCTGAAAGAATGAAGGGTCGAGGATTAGACTAATTAAGCGGGTCCGATGCGTATCAACATGACCACCGTGGGCCCATCTATCTCCACACCCAATCGGCCAAGGCATATCATGCCCGGTTGCCTCGATTCTCACGCCCAAACTAGGCGTGGTCACACCTCCCAATTGCAAACTAATCTCGACCACTCAACTTTGCCGGACAAATTGAGTGGTTTAGATCACGTTTCTATGGGATATTAAGGTATGGACGTGTACACCCGCTCGCCGTATGTATACCAGACTAATCGGCCAAGACCGACCAAGCTTGGTCGTCTTGAAATGGGCGCCTGTTGGCATGATGCGCGGCTTTTGCGGAACCCAGTTTACATTTGCAAATTGATATTGACCACTCAACTTCGCCAGGACAAATTGAGTGGCCCGAGATCACACTTTCACGAGACAATGAGGTATGGGCGCCTACACCGTCATGCCGTCTACACACATGCACGATCGGCCTGCCAAAATCGTATCCCAAGCTTGGATTTGACCAAGCTGAAGAGTGATGCTTGCGCACCTCTTCAAAACCCTAATTCCACTAACGGTCGCAGATGAGTGTCTCAAAGATCATCTCGTCCGTCCAACTTCACCGGCTTGGTTATACAGCCTGAGTCGGGAGTTAATTGGTCGGTGAGGCGTCATGGTGATCACCACCCGTCACTCTACCACACCATGTGGTCGGCCAAGGGAGGAATTGCTTGTGAAACCTCCAAACCATCACATGAAGTAAATGGACATGCGGCTATTTTGAGACGCTCAAATAGTGATGCTTCATACATGTTGAATATACTCGATGCGATGCACTGCGAATACACCACGATACTTCACAAGTATCGACTTCCTAAATAACTTAGTTATTTAATCTAGCATTACATGCTACTTTACGTGGGTCCCACGATCCACACACTCGAGACATCAATCATGTCACAAACTGGGGGATACATACTGAGGTATTGGTCTGGCAGTTTACAGCGTGCATCACATAGCGCGCCATCACAAGAACGTGTCAGGATGTCATGGACGGTTAGTGATGATGGGAGAAGTGGGCAAGAATTGTCATGTGACACTAACACATAACTCCACTACTCCATCACTTCACTTTCTCCACTTCCCACGAGATACGATGGTTAGGCTTAAAGACTTGACAACAGGGGCAAGTATTGATACAATCGTATTCAAACACCGGAACTGATAGCTTACATCCTGCAAGCCAGTTCAGCTTTCTGATATAAGTCATACATAGCCAACACCTTCACAATCTCAACACCTTCTTCGCTTGCCTCCCTAAGATCAACCCCATCTCCTTCACTTTGTGACCGAAACAAGTCTGGAACGGCCATTTCTTGGTTTAGGCCGGATTTGCACAGATTGATTTCTTGAATCTACAAGCACTCCCGTGCAGTGCATTTGTTTAAGGTTTAGACTCATTTCTCATCCACACACCCCAAATTACCAAAACTGGCAGAAATAGTTTTCACCCATAAACAGTGATTAACTGTGAATTCTATATTGATGCCAGACCTAAAGTTCTAATGTCGTGTATGTATGGTGCTTTACCAAATGGCAACAAGGATGATCAATGGAATTTTGTGATATCTTTTAGTGAGAATATATGTTTACCATAGATTCTCATTGGATATGTAAATTTTGTTATTAGTAATGCTGAAAAGGAAGGAGGTATTCCTTATTCTCAAACTGTTCTTGATGCTGCTAAATTCTTTTGGTGATGATTTAGGTCTTCAAAGTATTAATTACTCTGGTAATCCGTTTACCTGGACTAATAAAAGGCATCGTGATGAGCTTATACAGGAAATGCTAAATAAAGTTCTTGGTAATGAGAAATGGTTTAATCCGTATAATGATTGTCATGTTTACTATTTAGCTCCAATATCTAGTGACCATAGTCCTCTAGTGTTAACCAGTTGCAGAGACTCTAATCCTGTTAGAAGACCTATTATTCTAACAGATGTTGGTTGAATGATCCGAGATGTAAATATCTCATTAGTGATAATTGAAATGATTCTACTAATGGATCTTAGCTTTTAGGAATAAAAATAACTTGAAACATTTGAAGTTTGTGTTAAAAGATTGGAATATCCATTCTTTTGCTCATATTCAAACAAACATTAGTAGCACTAATAATCAACTAGAGACTCTTCACTCCCAAGGGTAGTTGACATTAATGATACTAGGATTGCTAGACTTCATGAAGAGTTACATTATTGGCGAGAATATAAAAAGGATTTTCGGAAACAAAGAGCTAAGGATGGCACTCTAGATATAGATGACATAAACACTAGATATTTCCATAATATGGCCAATTATAGAAAAAGAAGAACAAAAATTGAGGGTATTCAGGACTCAACAGGTATTTGGATTACTAACAGAGATGAAAAAGCTACAAATTCGTTGCATCATTTTCTAGAATGGCTAGAACTGGTAATCCTTTTAGAGATAGGAGTTTCTTTGATCATATTAATCCTTATGATTCTGTTTCTGATAACATTGCACTGCTTAGAATACCTTCCTATGAAGAAATCAAGGATGTTGTCATCAAAATGAAACCTTAGACATCCCCTGATCAAAATGGTTTCGCTCCTGAATTTTATCAACAAATGTGTGATGCAGTTAAAATGTTGCAAGCCTTTTTCACGATAAGTTTATTCTTACGAGAGAATAATCATAATTTTATCTCTTTGATACCTAAAATAGATTTTCCTAAAACATTGCGATTTTAGACCTATAAGTTTGGGTAATACATCTTATAAAATCATCTCTAAACTGTTATCTAATAGGCTAAAACCTCTATTAAATATAAAATCATTAGCCCTTTCTAAACTGCTTTTGTCAAAAATAGGCTCATGACAGATAAAATTGTTATAGCACATGAACTTGTTGACACTCGAGAAAGGCATAAATCTAAAAAAGGTTCATGGAAATAAAACTTGACATGAGTCGTAAAGCTTTTGATAGGATTGAATAGAGTTTCCTTGAAGATTGTTTAAAATGTCAGGGTTTTGAAGATGATTTCTGTATGATGATAATGCAGTGTGATACAACTGTCTCTACTTTTGTTCTTTTAAATGGTGCTCCAGGTGATCAGTTTAAACCAACTAGAGGATTGAGACAAGGATACCCCTTATCTTCTTATCTCTTCATTCGATGTATGAATATTTTTTTACAAATATTTGATGCATGATGAGAACAACAATATCATTAAAGGTATTAAGGTTACTTATGCTAGTTTTTTTGTATCTCATTTATTTTTTGCAGATGATATCTTGACCTTCACAAGGCAAAGCCTATGGAGGTAAGACATATCACCTCCGTGATTAAGAAATTAGCAGTATCTCTGGTAAAGCTATGAAATTTGACAAGTCTGGACTTGCTTTTAGTCCAAAAAATTGAAACCATGATAAGAATAATATCACAAATATTATTAATATAAGAAGAATGAGCTTACAAGAAAAATATCTAGGTGTCACATCATTGTTACAACGAAACAAAACTGAAAGTTTCTCAGGTATGTTTGAAAAATTTGGTGGAAGACTAGGTATATGGAGACCAAAACACTTAAATCATCCTGCTAGAAAAGTTCTAACTCAGATCGTTTTGGGGTCGATAATTACTTATCATATGCGTGTTTTTCTTATGCCTAAAATGCTAATATATAGAATGGATGGTATACAAAGAAGATTCTGGTGGGTTAAGACTAGTAATTCTAGGGGAACGTGTTTTAAAAACTGGCCAAGTATTGTTAATTCTAGATGCAGATGTGGTCTCAATATCAGAAAATCTGTTATTTTAATCAGGATCTTTTAGCAAAAATTAACTGGAGAATGTTCTTTGGACCGGATGCTTTGTGGGTTCGAGATCCCGATGTATAAAATGGAAGATGGGTCTGGAGAGGTGTTTGTCAAGGTTTGATGCTTTGTGGGATCTTTCTAATTGCTCTCCATTTTCAAATGAAATTAGTACTAATGGAAGCTGGATCGTGTTTGTCAAGGTTTGCAGATTTTTAAACAAAATTAATGCTAGGAGATTGCTGATGGGAGAGACAAAATATATGAAAGGATAGGTATATGCTTCATTGTCAGGACTTAGTGTTATCATCAAACTGGTCTTCTGGTATGGAGTTTGTTTCATAACTCATTGACCAGGACACTAAAAGTTGGCATTTGAACATGTTTAACATTCTCTTCCCTGTTGAGACTGTTAAGCAAATATTTAGAATTATAATCCCTATGATACGAAAGGATATGATTAGATGGACATGTACTAAAAATGGAAACATTACAGTTAAATTTGCGTATGACATTTTGCTAGCTGAGTCTCAATAAAGTAATCTAAGTAGCAACGCATGATTCCCCTAAAAGAAATTATGGATTATGAAGTTACCACCTAAGATCCTCCATTTCTTATATGGAAAATTTTACAGGACTGCATTCCCACTGTAGATGGTGAAATTTGTATAAGGGGCAAAAACGTCATCTCAAGACCATAGACAAAACTCAAGTCTCCCGGGAGAGGTTAAGTCCTTGGTCCTCAACGCACTCATAGCCACGATTTCTAGTACACGTCCCCACGAGACACTGCTGGTGGTGATGCCGTGACTCCTAAGGCACATCCTCGACGAGATATTGCTAGTAATGCAGGTTCTGTAGAGTGTAAAACGTCCCCGACAGACTTATGAACCATAACATCCACAATTTCAGCATGTCTTCGTGAGACGCAGCTAATTGTGATGCCATGATTTCTAGTATACATCCTCGACGAGATACCGTTGGTCATGTAGGATTTGTAGATGCGTAAAAACATCCTCGTCGAACTCATGACCCATAGCGAAGATATACATATTTCCTGTAAGCACGACTCGCCCTATTTGAGATCAAGGGTTGATTCATAGTACATCATCGCGAGATACACTGGTCATATCTACTCTAGGCTCTGACTCAACTTACCGAGGCTTCAGAATAATTCCTAGGACATCCCGCGAGATACGCTGTTATGCCTTTGGGCCCTTTTGACAGACTCCTAGAACATCCTTCCGGGATATACTGGTCATGTCGGCCCCATAAATACGGACACAATTGATTCCTAGCACATCGCTGCAAGATACGTTGGTCAAAGACAAGTAAGCCAAAGTCTCGCAAAGATATTATCAGTCATGCAAGTCTTCTTTTCTCTCCCAAACATGTGCCAGGAGAGATTCCAATGCGTTGTCCAAGTTTCAAACAGGCTCTATCGCGTCAGCCAATTCTCAGACGGTTGAAGACGCATCGGCCAAATCTCAGATGGCTCCGGACGCGTCCGCCAAATCTCAGATGACCCAAGACGCGTCGACCAAATCTTAGACAGCTCCAGAAGCGTCATCCAAATGTCAGATGGCCTCATCCGAGATGAGCCATCTCGTTTGAAAAGTCTTATGCAAGTATAAGACTTGGGCACATGCCTCATCTAAGCCTCAGGTCTCTTTATGACCATCTCAAACACGCTCACGGCTAGTAAATTGGGCATGAATCACACGTCTACCCAAAAACGTGGACAAGTTCTCTTGAGCTCTGCATGCTCAACAAAGGGACCCGCAAGCAATAATAATGTCTCCATGTGACATATGTGATCGGCCATGGATAAAGGGAGATCAACCTCAGCATCTCTCACACTCTATACACGATTTCTGAGGCATTCCATGTCTTTTCACGTGACTCATCCTAGTCATTCTCACAAATCAAAGAATATCTCTCTATCTTGGCCAACCCGGATAAAGAGAATATTCTCTCTCTCAACACATCATCACAAAGGCTGACTCAACATCACAAAAATGGGGGCATATCAATTAGGGTTTTGGTCTGGTGGTCAACGACCCGTGTAAGAAATACCTAGCCTATTTCTCATCGCAAAAGAGGGTAAAGGCGGTGGAATAATGAGATAAACTCAACCTAGTTTATCTCTATCTATTCCTGATCAGAGACGGGAGAAGTGCTCCGCATGGCACGAGACGATAAGCAATCCCTATCTTCACCGACCTGAGATTAGAGAATTCGGCTATAAATAAGTCCCATATTTCTCCAAGCTAACACACAACTTTCTCATAAAATTTCAGAGTAATTATTCTTCAAACCCTATAATTCTATGATCTCTCTCTTCATCTGCTTCCCTCCCTAAGACCATCCCCAACCTCTCCCGTGACTGAAGCAACCTTTGAACGGCCAATGTGCGTGGTTTAGGCGAATATTGTTCGTTCTCAACCTCCCGTAACTCACTTTCAGAAACCCTAGAATCCCATTTTTAGCCTCTCACCAATTTTAGGTAACTACACTTACTAGAGATGAAATTGTCAGATATGTCAATACTATTGATAATATTTGTCCACTATGTGGAAGTTGCAGAGAAAGTATACAACATTTATTTCGTGTTCTATAGTGCAAAGGATATGGAATGCTATGGATTCTACTATCCTTACTAGAATAGGCAATATCGATTTGGTTTCTTGGTTATTTGACATGTTTGCTTCTAATAATTTTCATGATGAACATGTAAAGGAAACAATCAGGTTTGTAAGTTGTATTAAGGTTTGAAGGAAATTAAACAACGCCTTTAAACAATACCATCAAAATAATTTTTGATGTATCTTTTGTTGATAAATATATGCTTATAAGTTTGGGTCTAATAGCTCGTGATTTTGCAGGTACATTGCTTGCAACAAGGGGGACCAATCATCAGCAGTAGCTGAGGAACAAGGGGAAGCATTGCAACTCTAGAAGCTATCAAATGATCTAGAGGGAAAGACATTACTGCACTGCATTTGGAGTGGGGTAACAAGAACGTGGTAGATGTTATTAATGGAATATATGGAATAATAGAATGGACGACAAATTGTATCATTCAAGAATGTTTAAATTTACTTGTTCTTTTAATATTCAGATCTGCTCTCTTGTTAAAAGAGAAGCAAATGATGTAGCTGATGATCTTGCAGAATATGCAAGAATCAACTTAAACACTGTATGGAATGATCATCCTCTAGACCTCATCATAAAATCTAGAGATTGACAATGTAGTTAATAATTCCATCAATTAAAAAAATTCCTATCCAAAAATAAAATAAAACAAATTCCTTTGAAATTCTAAAATGGACTTATCTAGAATTTAGATAATACATCTCGGTTCTTGGATAAGTCTCGATAAGGTTATTAACAACTAAGGGTGCATCTAGGTGGCTCCGCTCCTAATCTCAAAGCACTTAGACCAAATTTGTCAAACATATAAAACACTAAGCCCAAAATTTTAAACAAAAATGTAATTTTTTTTACAATGCCATGCGAACATAAAAACATCAAAAACTATGATCTCAATATATCTCCGTACTCCTCCAAAATGCTTTTATAAGAGAGAATGGATTATAAACAAGATAAAGTCAAGGCATTAGTTTTAGTTCACTTTTCACCCATAGTTCGATAGTTCAATATTACTTTCTACAAAGGACATCGATCTTGGATTGACTTTCAAATTTTTTCCCTTTTCTCACCCATCTCCGACCATCACTTAAATAATGAAAACATAAGCAACGAATGTTGAAAGTTATATGAAAGATAAAAATAATCGTAATTGAAAATTTATACTGAAAAAATGAGTGAAGCTAATTATCCGATTATATTTCAATTCTCTCCAACATTTCAGTATTAATTTCTGTGAGAGACGTAAATTTTGATTTGGTTTTGTTATTTTTCTCACTCCTCACTCATTTTCAATAATCCTTTAAATAATAGGAAATAACTTACATAAAAAATAATATTTATGTGACTAGAATTTGTACATGTAAAATGAGTGAAGCAAATTACTTTGATTGAAATTCTACAATGGACTTATCTAGAATTTGGACGAAGTGCAATCTTCCAAGTTCTTGTATAGCCTCTGCAGGGTCATTCATATGATTCAAATTTGCCCAACATACGAGAACCAAGCCCAAAATTTTAAACAAAAAGTGGAGTATTTACAATGCCATGCCAACATAAAAAAACTACACCCAAAAAAAAAGAAAAAAAAATCATATCAAATTAACCTCACTTGCTCTCATATCACTACCAACACAAAAACTTTAATAAAAAAAAAAAAAAAAAAAAAATTCGCTCATAAACAAATTAATGTCTCGCAAATTTCCTCACCACTTGAACTCGTTCTCCCACTGCTCGATCCCACATTTTCATCATCATAATCAAACTCATCTTCATCATCGGACGACAATCTAGTCAACCAACACGTCCCATGTAAATGTCCATTCACACAAACAAAATACTCCAACCTCCCATCATTAGACCCAAGTTTTTTCAAAGCACTCTTCCTCGGTATAAGCTTAGCCGATGTCATACTCCAAACACGAGACCCACAATACGGACATCGAATATGATGTTCAAACTGTATCTGCCGTTTGATTAAGAAATCTCTAGTTTTCGATTTCACAAATCCCTTAAATACCCCTCTAAACACCCCCAAATCATCATCATTACCACCATTACTGATACCGATACTATGCTCGCAGGGATCACAGATATACAATACATCACTTTGACATTTCTTAGTCAAGAAGCTCTGACCAGAAGTCTTCGAAAACCGAGAAGCATTAGCGAAATGACCTTTTACAACTTTTTCGACTCGGAAGTTCCGACAAGGTTTCCCGCCACAACAGTAGAATAAAACCTTAGCGAGCGAGTCCCAACCTCCGTTCAACCGTCCGTTCGGCGGAGCTCCGTGAATTAATCCTACTACCATGCGCGGTGCTCGTGATACACATAGTTCTCTCCATAACACTCTTTTTCGCGACGGCGCTCACTTTCCGGCTAACACATGCCATTAAACACAGTATGTGCGGATCCCAATTGATTGATCGGAAAACTAGTAAGAGAACCCTTTCGTCGAGAATTCCCGATGAAAAATCGGCTGTCGGAAACTCGCTTGAATCGTTTGATTTCAATCTTTTGTCCACCATTTCTGAACTGAAATGAAGAACAGCGCCGAAACCTGTCTCGAATTGGACTTGTGAAAGGGAATTTGTTAAGCTGTGATGTTTATATACTTGTCCAAAAATAGGTCTAGACGCGTTGGCTGCACAGTGGCTGGAGATATTTTCTTTGCAACATCGGACACGTGTCTAGATTCGTCAATAAAAAAGAATCTTAAAGAAGAGGATAATATGATTGGTCTGATCTTACACCGTTGATTTCACATTTTATAACCGACACGTGTCTTACAATGATCACAATGTAGATATTTTCCGAGGAACAAAAATATCTACTAGGTACGTGTCGATTTCTAACAGCATATGTTTGTTTCTGATATTTTAAGCTAGTAGGAATCTAACATCTGGGATGATGATGAACTTACACGTATAAAACAAATAATTAGGTTTGATTTGCTTTACTAAACTCGTAATGCGGCCACACTTAGATACCCTTTTTCCCAACAGAAAAGTGGTTTATCATTTATCACTAGCTTTAAGACTGTGAGTCTCTTTGAATATAATAATGTAGTATGTCAGGTGCTCAAAGGGCGGATGTTGTTGGTAATGCAACCAAAATAATAAGTGAAAAATACTCGATAACCCCTTCTGGGCAATTCCTATGGTAATATTCAAACGAAAATGTTTGTTGAGCCAAATGGATGGTCAGATAGATTTTGCACTATGGAAAAGAAGTGAGCAATGGTTAATTAAGCGTGTGGATGAATCGTTGGCGCCGACGCTCGACATTTAGACGCTAGCGCTCTAGCTACTCCCCAAGGGCGCTGGGAAAACGCGAGCGGCGCATAAGCGACGCCGGCGTTTGAGTCAAGACCGCCAACGACTACTTTTTTTAACTAAAGCACCGGAACGGCTAGTTTCTACCTCCATAAATACGGCTCGAGTTTGATCTCACAAATTCACAACAATCTTTCATCTGATCAATCTTTTCTTTCAATTGCTTTCAATTTTCAACCATGAATTTCGATTTTTGATTCTTCCGAGGAAGATATGGAGATGGATGAAATGTTGTATGAAGAAGATGAAGAAATGTGTATGGAGTTTTTAAGGTCAAATGGATGAAGATGCGGATCAAAATAGAAGAAGGCGAAATTTTATGTTGCAATTACAATCCGGATCATACCAAAGTCTTTAGAGCCATATGAAGTTGCGACTAGAAGATGGACGTGGTGAGATCGACATTTTTACCACGAAAGATGATGCATGATTATTTTAATCATGATTGTGTCTATTCCGATGAGAATTTTCAACGATTCCGCATGGGTCGCAACTTGACGCAAAGGATTATTGCCGAGCTTTGTCGTGTACAACCTCTATTTAATTATCGATGATGCACGACATGTACGAGGCTTTAGTCCCGAGAAAAAGATCACTGCGCCCTCCGTATACTATGTTACTGGGTACCAATGGATGCCACGGATGATTACATCCGTATTGGGAAAACAACCGCCTTTAGGTATCTCAAATTTTTTTGCGAAACAATAGTCGAGAATTTTGGTCCAACCTTTTTAAGAAAGCCTACTCAGGAAGATGTTCAAAGAATAACTGCAGAAAACACCGAGAGGGGTTTTCCAGGAATGCTAGGTAGTCTTGACTGCATGCTAGGTAATCTCGAGCCAATCTTAGAGAAGATAATACGCAATCACAATAGAAAATATCAATTTCAGATCACGCAAGTACGCAACTACAGAGAAAATAGTTGGGTCTGAATTCACAATCCCAATGAAGTCTTTAAGTTGTTAACCTATTGAGTTTTAGAAAAACCTAAGGTTAAATGAGAATCGACTCTAGTCGCAACTAGTATCACACATGAGGTGTGGAGATCAGGTTTCCCGCTTGCTAGAGTTCTCCTATATAGTCTTCAAATCAGGGTTTGCAATCAATGTTACCTTGGTAACATAGCATTCAATATTCACCGTTAGATGAAAACCCGATTAGACTCAAGCTAATATCTTTCAACCGTTAGATCGAACTTAGCTTGTTATACACAAATGAAATGTACCTTCATTTAGATATGATTAACCGTACATAAACGTGTACACATTGTTGGGTCAACAATAGTTAACCGAAGTTATCCATATGAACACTTTCATATCAACCTTATTCATCTTAACCATATCCAGTTCAAATGACTCAAATGAAACTAGTTAGAGAGTTGTTCAATTGTTTATATTCTCATAGAAGTATACAAGACACAATTGAAGCAAAATCGATTTTGATTCACTCGAATCAAGTCATGAACATTATAGCCACAGTTTGCAAAAGATTGCATTCCTTATTATATAAAGTATTAGTTCATGAACAAACCGATTTTAGAACATCATCCACTCAGGTATGCAAACGGGTACGCATACCTTAGTGGCCGGACTAAGTTTGGGTTCGCAAGTATGCGAACGGGTACGCATACCTCCAAACTCAGCAGAAATTCCCAGACCCAAACCTTACGCCAGTATGCGTACCGTTATGTGTACTAGGATCCCGGACTTTCACAAACCAACAGGTACGCATATGGGTATTCATACTATGGTTCCCGGACATGGATTACATATATGCAAGTAAGCATACTATGCTTAAATCCAATTGTTCTAAACTCTCATTTCAACCATTGAAACATTCTCGGAAGACGGGAATAGTTGTCTCACACAAACTATTAGCTTCAAAGCAATTTTCAAGTGATCGAATGATCAATACGAAGCATTCTGAGTCTACATATAATGACTGTCTCACCCAAATCATGTAAGATGTTACTAGGCGATTTTCTCATGGTCATCTTTTGACTTTCTTCAAGATATAAGATTAACTTGGTTAAAGCGAAAGCTTACCAACATATATTTCGAGAAATATGTAAGCGAGTTAAACTCACCTCGAAATATCAAATGTGCATAATAGAAGTCTATATAGTTATACGACTTTTGTCTCAAATATGAGATAGAGTAGATAGACTTTTGAGTGATAGATGAGTTTAAATGTCCACATACCTTTTGTCGATGAAGTTCCACAAGCTCCCATTAGCAGTTCTTCGTCTTTAATAGATGAACGCCGTGAAGTCTAAGCTCAACTACACTTTCTATCCTAATCCGATACTTAGCTATAAGTAGACTAGAAATCAAGAATTATAGTTTTGGCAACTAAACTTGACAAACAAAGCTTGAGATAACAACGCTTGCGAGTTCGACAGAGCAGTGCTCTAACAATCTCCCCCTTTGTCAATTTTAGTGACAAAACTATCTATACATATGGATTACAAAATAAATAAACTATGTAGCTTCTCATCCAAATGCTTGATGTCCTTGGTTCTTCAACATTACTCGAAATCTTCGTCACTTCCAAGTACTGCAGTGATTTTGAACGTGTTCAACTCAGCATCAATGTTGTTGAAGATCCATAGCTATAACAATGAGAAAACAGTTGCTCTCAATTATTGTTATACAATGTCATAGTATTATTATACAACATCAAAGTTCAATTGTATCACAACTTTGACAACAATACTATGGTGATATGTATCACACCCCCTTAGTCAATACTTCATTTCACATGGAAATCACTCCCCCATACATAATGATCCGTAAACCATATGTATTTGTAGTGTGAACGACACATTAATCCTCCCCATTTTTTTCAATAAAAATTGGCAAGGGTACGAAAACTAGTGGGATCCTAATAAAATTTCCATAGAGATACTTCATGACCAAAAGATAACAACATATCAACTTGTTTAGATGCAGTCATATAGCCGAAACTAAATGCATTCATCAAGCAGTTTATAAAGATAGAAGATAACCCCTACAATATTCCGCAGTTGCACTCCCCACAAAGATTTGGCAATTAAGCACAAGTTCAATTAAGAACTCTCCCCCATAAAATTTCATTCCCGAAAGAACAACAAGAGCTACCTTACTTTCACAAGAAAATAAGGATTTCTTTGGACATTAACAAATCACATGAAACATGAATTTGTATCCAAAATACTCAATTAAATTAGCCACAACAGAACCCATGATTAATTTAATCGGAAATGCTCACATAAGAGAACTTACGGAGCCGCACAGTATTTACACAAAGATGTGGATCAGGGAAAGACCAATATCATGGAATATTCAAAGATTTATTCTATCTTTCATCGCTATTTGCATAGAGACATATAATAGACTTAATCTTTGTAAAAAAAAGTTCATCCTATCTTCCATCAATATTTGCATAATGACATAATAGGCTTAACTTTTGTTGTCAAAAGTTCATTTATTCTTTTATTAATATTTGCATAATGACATGTGAAAGACTTAACTTTTGACATATATGGGACAATCATAGTTCACGGACGTAAACACACATATCCAATAACAAGTTGCAATATATGAAATCATAAATATTAATAATGCAAAATCATCTTCCAAATCAACTATAGAATTTAAATAAATAAATCTAAAAACACTGCAAGATGAAAATCGTTGGACATAGCTATGTGTACTTACAATAATGGATATTCCAAACCCTAGTTATCCTTCTTAAAACACAAGAATAAATTATCATAAGAAGTTTCCTAGACATTAAGGCCTCTAAAAAATTCTTTATCGTCTCCGAACTCCTTATCGTCAACACCCATTGGAACCTAAGGTTCATGAAGAAAGGATTCAATTCCAACAAACCTTCTAGAATGATGCCGAACCAGGGCCTTCTGAATTTCGAGAGTCCTCAAAACAATAGCCTTTATTTGCTGAATCTCCTTTCTTGTTTCAATCAACTCTTCAAGAACACTAGAAAACTTCTGAAGATTTGAAGGAACAGCCCTTGGTTTCCTCACATTCCTTCTTTTCTTTTCAAAGTTGGTTGAACAGGAGATTTAACATTTTCCTTAATGATTGATGGCTTAACAAAGATTCTCCATACTAGTATGAGATTGTGAGAGGAATTCACAAATCACACTCAACAAGCAATCTTGTGATATAAAGAGTTTTAGAGAAGGAAAAGGAATGTAGGGTTACGGAACCTTGATTTATCAAAATACGGAACAAAACTCGTAGGTATATATGTGGGATACAAATTTATCTATTTAATAAACTTTTCTGTGTGAGACGGATTTGTTTATCAAGTCTTCGACTTTGGGTCGTATCAACTCTTAGTTATGGGTGAGATCATCTAAGGGAATCAAGTGCGTAGAATCCAGCATGGTTCAAGAGGCGTAAGGAACAGAAATGTACCTTGATCAGTGTGAGATTGGTTAGGGCTCAACTACATTCCATCCGGGTTAACTGGTAGTAGGCTAGTGTCTCGTAGCGGCTTAATACAGCGTGGTGTTCAAATATGGACTAGGTCCCGGGGTTTTTCAGCATTTGCGGTTTCCTCATTAACAAAATTTATGGTTTCTGTGTTATTTGTTTTCCGCATTATATTTGTTTAGATAATTGAAATATCACAGGTTGTACGTAAGTTCGATTAATTGTGAATCCAACCTTTGGTTGTTGATTAAATTGATTGACACTTGGATATTGGTTTTTGATACCTTCCAAGTTGTTTCTTATATTAATCAGGCTTACGGATTTCTATCTGTTTGATTTGCTGATTACATTAAGAAACAGATATATAACTCTTTGATATATTTCTTGATTGAGATCGCTTTATTGGTTGGTGCTCTCAGAATTATATTGGAGTTAGTCCATACAGATTGCTAAGCGAAATATTGGGTGTGGTTGTTAGACCCCCGCTTTTTCAATTGGTATCAAAGCAGGCAAACACGTTTAAGACCTCATAAGTCTGTGTTTGTAGCGATCTGACTCTATGGACATAGATGTTATCTCTATAAACGTACCACCAGTCTTCGATGGCTCGAATTACTCATGGTGGAAAATTTCTATACGTGCGTTTCTTCAAGCGCGTGATTTTCAAACATGGGTTTATGTTGTTAATGGCTATGATCATCCAATGGTTACAGTAGACGATGTATCTATTTCAAAGGATATTGGTAGATATGAACCTAATGAGATTCTCGCTGCAAAGTAAAATTCTGATAGTTTAAATGCTATCATGCATACCATTACCCTATATCTTCAGCACCATGTGACTACGTGCACTCGGTCTAAAGATGCGTGGGATATCTTAGAAACTGTATTCGAAGGGAATACCTCTGGAAAAAAATCTAGGCTTCAAAACCTATGTTCTAATTGGGAAAACCTTTGTATAACTGATGAAGATTCGTTTGATGAGTTTAATCACAAAGTCTCTGAAATTGTTAATGCATCTTTTGCATTGGGTAAGACTATTCCTGAAAAGGACATTGTGATGAAAATTCTCAGATCGTTACCAGCCAAATACGATTCTAAGAAGCATGCCATCGTTGAAGGAAATAACCTCAACACACTTTCCAGGAATACTCTTGTTGGAAAGCTAGAGATTTTTGATTTTGAACTGAACCAAAGAGAGAAACACTTGTTAGACATACATCTGATAAAAAATCTCGATGTCCTAAAATGATTGATACAAAGGATGAGAATTGCATTAATATAACTCTTTCATTGTTTGTTCAACAGTTAAAGAAAGCTCTTAGACAGAGTAAAAGAAAGTCTCAAAAGAAAGTACATTCAATCAATAAAAAGGATAAAAAAGTTCAGAAAAACTATGATAATGGAACTTGTTCCAAGTGCTATAAAAGTGTCCATGATACCTTCAAAAATTCTGATGAAGAGGTTAGTGAGTTAACTAAAGCATGGATGGCAACTCTTGACTATTATCCTGAGGAAGATGTATATGAAAGTTCTCTTAACTACTTTGCTGATAATCACAATTGTACTTCTAACAGCTCTGATTATTCCATAATATACAATCCTACTTCTCCAGAAGAGTTTCAACTGGAAAAGGAAGCCTTGATTAAAAGGATTGAAAGTCTGGAATGTCAACTGCTTGATCTAAGACAAGAAATTGCTGTCTCTCGCAATTATGATCCTAATAAGAAATGTCAAACTTCTTCGATATTCCGTTTTAAGAATTATCAGCAAGTTACTCCTGAATCTATGTCATTCTCAAATCACTCTGACAGAGAGGATGATATAGAAAAACACATGGACATACCAAATGGTTCGTCACTCATGTGTGAAAATCAGATCATCTCAGAAAACATGTGCACTAAGGATCAAGAAATTTTCTTATGAGAATTTATTCTTGTATTTTAAGAAGGATAACTAGGGTTTGGAATAGCCATTATTGTGAGTACACATAGATATTTCCAACGTTTTTCATCTTGCAATGTTTTTAGATTTATTTATTTAAATTCTAAAGTTTATTTGGAAGATGATTTTGCAGTATTAATCTTGATGGTTTTATATATTGCAACTTGTTATGGAATATGTGTGTTTGCGTCCGTGAACTATGATTGTCCCATACGTGGTCAACAGTTAAGTCTTTCATATGTCATTATGCAAATATTGATAAAAGATTGAATAAACTTTTGACAAACAAAAGTTAAGCCTATTATGTCATTATGCAAATATTGATGGAAGATAGAATGAACTTTTGTTTTCAAATATTAAGTCTATTATATGTCTCTATGCAAATATTGATAAAGATAGAATGAATTTTTGTTTATTCCGTAGTATTGGTCTTCCCTGATCCAAATCTTTGTGTAAATACTGTGCGGCTCCGTAAGTTTTCTTATGTTGAGCATTTCCGATTAAATTAATCATGGGATCTCTTGTGGTTAATTTAATTGAGTATTTTGGATACAAATTCATGTTTCATGTGATTTGTTAATGTCCAAAGAAATCCTTCTTTTCTTGTGAAAGTAAGGTCGCTCTTGTTGTTCTTTCGAGAATGAAATTTTATGGGGGAGAGTTCTTATTGGAACTTGTGCTTAATTGCCATATCTATGTGGGAGTGCGGATGTGGAATATTATAGGGGTTATCTTGTATTTTATAAACTCCTTGATGAATGCATTTAACTTCGGCTATATGATTGCATCTATACAAAGTTGATATGTAGTTCTCTTTTGGTCATGAAGTATCTCTATGAAAATTTCATTAGGATCCCAAGAGTTTTCGTACCTTTGCCAATTTATATTGACAAAAAGGGGGAGAATTAATGTGTAGTTCACATTACAAATACATATGGTTTACGAATCATTATGTAAGGGGGAGTGGTTTTCATGTGAGATGAAGTATTGAATAAGGGGGAGTGATACATATCACCATAGTATCGTTGTCAAAGTTGTGATACGATTGAACTTTGATGATGTGTAATAATACTATGACACTGTATAACAATGATTGAGAGCTATTGTTTTCTCATTTTTATATATACGGATCTTCAACAACTATGATGCTGAGTTGAACACATTTAGAATCATTGGAGTACTTGTAAGTGACGAATATTTCGAGTAATTGATAGGGTGTAGAATACACCTTATTTACTATCTATTGTTTATGCTTTCTCTGCTTTGTTTTCTTGTAAATTATGTAGTTTACACGTGTTTTTGAGTTATTAGGTACTCTGGAGTCATACGGAGAAAAATAAGAAGAAATCATCATGGACGGAAACTATCTGGAACTGAGCCAAGGTTAAAGGGCAACTCTATGTGGAGGAATATTAAAAATAAGCCAGCTGATGTTAAGGGGTGGCCACATGTTATTGGATATCCACTGGGGTGTCCCCTAGCCTATGTAGTAGGGTACCGTTATCCATCCCCTACTCCTACAACCCTAAATTGAGAATCTACTCATTCATTACCTCTCATTCATTTACCTTCTCCTGAAACTAAAAAAAAAGCAAACGTGTCTTTAGAAACCAAGAGAAGAAAGTAAAATCGATGATGTTGAGATCGAGAAATTCAGAGAAATTGAGAGATGAAAGGGGTCTTGAGATAATTTGTAAGACAGAGAGAAGACATCGATGATGAATTCAAGCCAGGGATTGAAGGAGTTAAGGTTTACTATTGCTGTTGTTGTTGATCAATTGGAAGTGAAATCAAGAAGCTGAGTTGAGATGAAATGATGGTACAAGAAGGATGGCAAGATGGTGATGAATAAAGGGTTAAACTCGGATTCGATTGTGAGAGATGAAATCGAGGGTTCTGTGGATGATTTGAAATACGAAATTGAGTTTAGGGTTTGATGGTGATTCGGTCTCTGCAATTGATAGAACAAGGTGATGATGAAGCTAATCGAGAAATTGGGTTGCAGTCAGTTTTGGTTTTGCCGAAGTTCATGATGGATTGAATTATTAAGGTTTGAGTTGATGTTGCTGTCGATTTAAGAAATCAAATGAAGGTGTTGATTTCTATTGAATCAAGATTGATGAACAGAGATGAATAAGATATGGGTTTTGCTGAGTGTTGAGGTGCGTATGAATCTGAGATGGGTTTGTTGCAGTGAGAAGATGAAGCTGTCGCTGCCATTGAACAGAGATGAACAAGACAATGATGGTGCTATTGAGATTGATGTTTCGATTGAAGTTCCTGCTACTCATGAATTAAGAATAAGTTCAGTTTTGAAAAGGGTTATAGATGAATGTTTTAGGAGATGAATGTATGATAAGTTGTGTGCAGGAATTGAAGAAAATAATGGCCTGAAATTGGTCGGGGAAATCCCAAAAAACAGCCGAGACTCTGTCGGATTTTAATGCCGACGATTCGACTCATACCGGCCGATGACCGATCCAACTCAGCTGAGTAAGACCAGTTAGCCGAGTAAGATGCTGACTCGGTGTCTGACTTCTCCTTCCTTGACCCGGTTGACTAACTGAGACTGTTAGTTTTGACAGTTAACTATAACAACATCGTGACGGAATATTCCGTTGTCTGAAAGAATAATCCAGTGATTGGCAGGCAACTCTTTTGGCCGGATTCAGGTGATCCTAAGGACTTTCCCGGTGACCTAGAATAGCAGAATTTTGTGAAGAGTATTCTAGACTCATGGGTATGAAGAATTTGGCCTGGATTTGGAAAGAGAAGATGGAGGATTTGATAAAGACTTGAACTTGGAAATTGAATTGCTAAAGGAAAGGGAGTCTATTCCTAAGAGGATTGCAAGAAAATTGAAGCCTATAAATAGAGAAGTTCTCTACTTTTCTATAGACACATTTCTTACACACACAACACTTGTGTTTTTGGCTTGGTTTTCAAAATTCTTCTTTTAATTATTTGTGTGAACTTCAAAAATTCTCTTTTTAATTATTTGTGTGAATTTCAAAAACATGAGTAGCTAATTTTCTTATTGATTGAGGATGAATTCCTATTTCTTAACATATGATTTGAGTTTTGTTTTCAATTCTATCTTGAAGTTTTTCACATGATTATCTTTTGTTTTTACTAATAGGAATGTTTATACATTCATGGTTGATTGATAGATTGTTTAGGTGGCCAACTAAATTGATTTTTTAATTGATCTAAAGCTAGTGAAAGTTATGGGATAAGTAATCGTTTCTTGACTCTTTACACAAGTAGCAAACACGAGACCTTGCGAAGGGATTCCGTGGAGCAACTGTGTGTGAAAACAACATTAGCAAGTAGACCTTGATCTAAGAGTCTAACTACAAATATCAACCTAATAAGTTCATAAATCTTAATGCGTTTATTTTAATTACATCTTGAGTGATCTACTACTAGGTGGTTTGGTAAATAGAATCCGGTAGTCGAGAACTTCTGTATCCGGTGATACAAGAGATTTAGGGGTTTAGCACTGATCTAGCTTCTTTACCTACGGTTGGTGATAATCTGTGACTAATAACATGTGGATGAAAAACATAACTTGAATCATTGTTTTGCAACGAAGAAGGATTCTTTGATCTTGTCTCTCTTATTGATTTCAACTTTATCTTTGAATTGCTTTGTTTATTTTCTTTTGCTTCATAAAACAAACCCCCCTTTTTGTGACAATTAAACAACTAAAACCTCTTGCTTCTCATGGGAACGAACTTAACTACCACCATATTTCTTGTTAATTGAGTGAAAAAATATTCACTAATTTGTTGTGGTTACGACACGCATCAAATTTTGGCGCTGCTGCCGGGGAGCAGCGGACGATTTCGATTGTTTTTATTTTTCTTTTTGCCTTATTCTTGCTTTGTTAGATTCTATATCGTATCTAACTTACTTTTTGAGAATCTTGTTCCAGGTCTTTGGTGAATGCTTAAAGAGGGCAGACCGAGTCCAATACGTCTTCGATCCGGCACTCAACTAAAGGATTTCATTCGAGCGGTTAACACTCCTCTTCCCCCTTCTTCATCAAGTGAGTTCACAGATTCGGACATAGAAGAAGAACCAATGGCTGATCGTACACTCTAGGACCTAGCTTCTCACAAGCTCGATACACAACAATGGTGTATCCAAACTAACTCAACCTTCGAGATCAAGCCGGGGTTGATTAGAGAGTTACCAAAGTTTCATGGCATGCTGAATGAAGATCCAAACAAATATCTTATGGACTTCTATACCACTGTCATGGCCATGCTTCCACCGGAGACTAATGAGGATGGAGCAATGTTGAAAGCTTTCTCGTTCTCTTTGGCGGGCAATGCTAAGGAATGGTTGTATTATTTTCCTTCCGGAAGTATCACAACATGGAATGGGATGAAGAAACTTTTACTCGAGAGATATTTTCCCGCATCAAAAGCTACTCAAATTCGCAAGGAGATTTGTGGGTTGAAGCAACATGTGGGAGAGTCGTTGTTTGAATGTTGGGAGCGATACAAGAGATTAGTGGCAAGCTGTCCACATCATCAATTCAGTGACATTATGATACTCAAATACCTCTACGAAGCTCTCCAACCAAGTAATAGATCTCTTCTTGACGCCGCGGGTGGTGGTGCACTAGTGAACAAGACGGTGACCCAAGCTACCGAGTTGATTGAAAGTATGGCTGCAAACTCGCAATAATTCTACACAAGAGATGAACCAATGGTTAGGCGAGTGCATGAAGTTAGTGATACATCATCACATCTTGATCAAAGGATGGGTAACATGGAGATAATGATTCAAAAGATGGCCGCGGTAATTATTCCGGATGATGAGACCGAACAAGTAAATGCTTTATATCCAAATCAAAGGCCAAGGTACGATCCATATTCCAATACTTACAATCCCGGTTGGAAGGATCATCCTAACTTTAGTTATGCAAACAAGCAAGCGGCGGCTCCTAATCCATATGCGCAACAAGGTGGTTTCCAACAATCACGCTTCCAACCTCAACAACAATTCCAACCACAACAAGTCAAGGAGCGTGATTCTTCGACTGATGACAATCTCAATGCATTAATGCAAGGCATGCAAGGTCTTACTTCTATGTTACAACAAAGCCAACAAAAGAATGAATCGGCCATCAAGGATTTACAAACTCAAATGGGACAATTGGCGACCGATGTGAACCTATTGAAATCTCAAGCATCCACAAAGCTTCCTTCACAACCATTTGTGAACCCAAGAGAGAATGTTAATGCGGTTACTTTAAGAAGTGGAAGACAAGTGGAGAGTACAAGTCATCATGAAGAAGCTAGTGAAGAGGTAGTCAAAGACAAGGAGGAAGCCGCACCAAAGGAGAATTCAACACCAACCGACCAATCCAAGGAACCGGTTCCTACTTTCACTACTCCACCTCCTTTTCCTAGTCGTTTTGCTAAATCCAAGAAAGAAGCTCAAGACAAGGCACTCATGGATATCTTCAAGAAGATTGAAATCAACATCCCATTCATCGAGACCATCAAGACAATGCCAAGGTATGCTAATTTCATGAAGGAATTATGCACAAAGAATGATAGGTTGCTTGATAAAGAAATTACTAAAGTTGGCGAGAGTGCATCGGCTATGCTATTAAAGAAGATGCCTACATAGTGCACGGATTCCGGTGGTTTCACGGTGCCAATTACTATTGGTACTAAAAGGTTTGAACATGCTTTACTTGATTTGGGAGCTTCCATTAGTGTAATGTCGGCCGAAATATATGACTCCTTGAATCTTGGACCTTTGAAAGAGACAAGAGTTATTATCCAATTAGCAAACGAGTCTAACATATATCCAAAGGGACTTGTAGAAGACGTGCTAGTGCAAGTGAATGAGCTTATTTTTCCGGTTGATTTCTTCGTGGTGGATATGGACAACAATGAGAATCGGTCATCTACTTCTTTACTTCTTGGGAGGCCATTTATGAAGACTGCAAAGATGAAAATTGATGTTGACAAGGGTACACTCACTATGGAATTCGACAAGGAGATAATACACTTTAACATATTTGAAGTCATCCGCTACCCAAGTGATGTGCATTCCTTTTACTCCATTGATGTGGTTGGTTCATTAGCGCAACAAATGGTGGAATTGAGTCAAGAGGATGAACTTGATGTGGTGTTGCAAAAGAGCATTGAATTGGACATCCACGGATTGTCTAACTTGGATGTTGAAATCTCCAAGGAATTGGTGGAGATGTGTGGTGCCTTGGCGACATTTCAAGAAGCTAAAAAGGGTAATGTTTCATATATTTCTTTACCCATGAATGATGAATTACTTGCACCATCTATTGTGAAAGCGCCTAAGCTAGAATTGAAGCCACTTCCGGACCATTTGAAGTATGATTTCTTGGGAGATGGAGATGAGCTTTCGGTGATTATTGCAAAGAACCTCATGATAGGGTGTAGAATACATCCTATTTACTATCTATTGTTTATGCTTTCTTCGCTATTTTTCTTGTAAATTATGTATTTTACGCTTGTTTTGAGTTTTGTAGCTACTTTGGAGTCACACGGAGGAAAAGAAGAAGAAATTACCCAAATTGAGAAAAAAGGGCAAATCTGTCATTTCAGGGGAGAACACTATCTGGAGCTCAGTCACATGTTAAGGGGCAACTTACTTTTTGAAGAATTATAAAAGGCAGCCGGTATGGTTAAGGGGTTGTCATTCTTGGGTAGCCCTTATCCGTAAAATATATGTGTTGTTACACCCAAACTAGGGTGGTCTTATCCCTGGGGTGTTTTAATCCATCTCAAGTTATTACACAACCCTAGAATTCATCCTTTCTTCAATTATTGCTCTGAAAATTAGAACAAGCAGCAAAGCTACTACTTTAGCACCTGAAACAACAAAATCAGATGAGGAGGTTGAGATTCAGAGAGAAATGGAAAATGTTGTTATTATTCAACACGGAGAGAGACATCGGCTGCTGTTACCATTGGCAATATCGAGAAATGAAGGTGATGAAGTAGAAGCTGGGAATCAGAGAGGGGTTTCAGAAATTGAAATTAGGGTTCGAATTGATGATTTAAGGTTTCACTGAATCGAGAGACAAGGAAGGAGTTGGTCTCTGAATTGAGGAGTTGTGTTGAATCTGAAATGGGTTTGAGTTAATTAGATCGTTAATGGTTACAGGAGATGAGGATCAATTGAGAAGGAAAGATTCATAAATGGCTTGAGTTACTGGCCGGAGAACTGAGTCTTTGATGTTTGCATGGTTCATTAATTGGAAGCTTGAATTGTTGTTTTTATGGGTCAGGTGGAAGTAGCTAAACTGCAGATGATGGTGCCCTGGCTCTAATTACAGGCTAGGGACTTAAGCTGTGAGGAAATGATGAGGCATGTGTTTGCTTTGCCATTGATGGGTTGAGAAGGAAGATACAAATAATGATCTTTGTGTTGCAGTGTGAGGCTAGAGTGTTGATGGCTATTGTCAAGGATTTACTGAGCTAGAAGTGAGATCGGATTTATGGGTCATTCCAGGCCAAGAAGTAAATGAGCAAGGATGTGTCTATGTGGTGTTGGATGCTTGAGCAATGGCAGTTAGATTGCATGGAATGGATGATTGTGGAGCTGTTTCGTGTAGAAGCTGTTGAGTTGCAGGCTGAGCTATCAAGTGGTATGGCAAATTGCAGGCAGTCTTGATGAGGTTGCAATAGCTGGAATTGAATTACAGGGACAGATAGCAGGATGCACTGTGAGTGTGTGTTGTTGTGGTGAGTGTCGTGGAAGAGCAATGGAGTTGCAGTCCAAAATGGTCATCTTGGGTGGTGTCGGTTGGCTTGACATGTTTGTTGTCTTTGGGCACGATGTGGTCCGAGCCGCTAAAAGAGATGGAAAGCTTTCGGATATGTTGGATTGCAACAGAACTCGAAATGCTCAATGTATGTAGACACCGAAGGTGATTGAATTAAGGATTGGAGCCGTAAGAACCGAGAACTAATGGCGATTGCAAAACAGGTTTTGATGGGGATGTTGCAATGGATCAAATGAAGAGCGGGGGAAGGATACAGACCATCCGGGTTGTGCACAATGGTACACAGGGCCAACATGGCCGGAAGCACAATCATGGTTCAGCAGCAAAGTCGCTAGTGCAATGGCCTAGGCCAAGGTGACTCAGATGGATCACTGACTCAGATGGATCACTGACTCAATGATCGACCTTAATTAGCCGAGTAAGAAGCTGATTCAAAGCTGACTCAAAGCTGACTGAGATGCCTCCCTTGACCTGCTGACTAACAGTTGACTGACGGTTGACCCGTTTGACCGTTAGTCCTAACGGAGGACTGACGGAATATTCCGTCGAATATTCCCTTGACGGAGAGATTTTCAGGTGGCCGGCGGCGACAATTCCGACCGGATTCCGGCCATAATCCCAGTTTTCCGGCGAGCAAAAATTCCAAAATTTTCTATGGATTTCTCTCATGGGTGTGAAGACTTGGGCTAGGAATTGGATGGAGAATTGGACTCAAACTTGGAAAGAGAAGGTGGAAGAGTTGAGAAAAGCTTGGATTTGGAAATTGAATTGCAAAAGAAAAAGGATTCTATTCCTTGGAAGATTTGGAGAATATTGAAGCCTATAAATAGAGAAGTTTTCTACAACTTCTACACACCTCTCTACACACACAACAATTCTCTCTTCTTTATTCTTTGTGTGAACTCCTTAACATGAGTAGCTAATTTTATTATTGATTGAGGATGAATTCCTAGTTCTTAATATGATTTGAGTTTTTGTTTTTAATTCTATCTTGAAGTTTTTCACATGATTATCGTTTGTTTTTACTAATAGGAATGATCTTAATGACATTCATGATTGATTGATAGATTGTTTAGAATGCATGCTAAATTGATTTGTTAGTTTAATCTAAATCTAGTATAAGTTAGGAATAAGTAATCGTTTCTCGACACTTTACACAAGTAGAAAACACAAGACCTTGCGGAGGGATTCCGTGGAGCAATTGTGTGTAGAAACAACGCTAGAAAGTGAACCAAGCGAACCGAGTTTAACTACTAGTACTAAACCTACACTAGTGGAAAATGCAATAAAAAAGTCTGCCAAAAAAACACTTAAAAGCTCTAAAAAGGACTGTTTCTGGTAGCCCTAAGATTGTAGTCTTATTTCTCAAAAAGACTTCCGCTGGGATTCTTTAAATTTTTTAAAATACGTCTACCTTCATCGGTATTATCAATAATACTGATAGACACAGTCGTTATACTAATAATATTTAAAAAAAAATGGAAATTGATTCAGCTGAATCCAAAGCAGATTCAGCTGAATATTAAGCTCGAGTCAGATCAGTATTAGATTAAAATGACTCCATGAATGATTTTAACAAAATTAAATTGATAATGACTTCCAAACTAAATTTGTATTCACTATACAATTTCAACCATCTGAAAGACCATAAGTTCCAATTCATTCACTCAATAATTCATTCTATCTTCTAAAATCAAAAACTATATTCCAATTACAAGTTTAACAACCAAAAAGCTTCCATATAGTTTAAGATTTGGTTCTAGCTTCAAGACTTAGCATTTATGCCTTCACTTCTCGACAAACTTTCTCAACTCAGGTCCATTACTCAAGCCCTAAGCTGCAAACAAGACCAAGACTACATCAATTTACAACCGCATGAAGGAAAAAAAGTGACAAGGGATCTACTGGCATATAGCTAAAGATACAAGTATCCACTCAAATTAGAAAACAACACAATAATTTCAATCATAATATATATAATTTAATACCGGTTAATATGACATACCTGCATCTGTGTTGTCTGTTTTTATATGCCGAGAAAAGCTTCACTTTCATATCCTTCCCTGCGCTTACCACATAAAATTTATTTCATCAAAAAAGCAAAGATCAGGATACAATTAGGTTGGGTATATAGGCCACATTTAACAGTTTAAAACTAAGAAAAATCGATCTCGAAACAAGCATGTAACATGTCTGCAAGAGAGCCTGAAAATGTTGCCGTTGTCAACTTTTAAAATTGTAGACAGTAAGCATGGCTCAAGGGTTTAAATGAATCAAGATAAATGTTCAAAGGTGTCTATTTGTAAATTTTAGTAAAATAAGTGCTCACATGGGACAAGGAATAGCTATTTTCTAAAGTTTGATAACACCAAATATATCTTCCTAAAAATTTGCAAACATCGAAACAATTCCAGTGATTTAAGGTAATACTTATCTTTGATATAGTGTTAGGATTTTCAATTTGTGATAGCTATCAAGTTTTACAATTTCAATTGCAAGACCGTGGCGTGTCTAGTCTGCAACATATCTATTGTTTTATCTCGTTTGTAGTTCGAATCCCTACAAAAGTAAAAGACAAACATTAGTGCAAATAGACTGCTCCTTCGATTCTCCACATAAACACTTAAAAAAAAAAAAAAAAAAAAAAAAACTAGCAAATTTTATTTATATCTAACGCATACTGCCAATCTGAAAAGTTTAAACTATCTTGAAGCATAATACTTGAAGCAACAACAATAATCATATCATGAAAGAGAAAGAATAAACACCATTAGTTACTACTATACATACATTCCTAAACTCATATGAACCAAGTCAAATAATATGAACTTCATGAGATACTCCACAATTCCAAGAAACAAAGAGAAAGGAAAAAAATCATTTAGGATACCTTTGATACTATAGTACAAGCATATCTACATGTTGTTATGTGGCTCGTATGGTGTTCTAAAGTCTGAAAACATCTCAATTCCACAACAACAACTAATAAAAGGTCCAGCTTGCAACTAATAAAAAGGTCCAGATTACAACAATAAGGAGACAAATAATCTACCATACGAAATCCCTTCTGGGAAGTACCCATGATTTAGTTAAGATGACAAATTGCAAGGTCACACATTTGTAAACGTTAAGCATAACAGTTTCATACTTGAATGACATGAACAACTTAAATAAACACATGAAGAACAGAACCACAACAATCAAATTACCTGGATACTTGTTACATGAGGTATTTTCGAGTGATAATCGGCTTCCATTTCACAAAGACATCAATAATTTAGCCATTTAGAAATATATGCACAAATGAGTTCACCTACAAAGAATAGAACTTCCATTAGTAATCAATCAAAATGAAGACTAAAAACCACATTCACAAAAATCAATTTCACTCGATACTTGCTCATTACAATCCGCATACCAAGTTCTAACTTGGTTTACTATGAAATGAAGAAATGCTTTATAATACTAGTCACACTACCAAGCCTTCACAAGACAAATCTACACAATAGCTAAACATTAACAAACTGAAAACTAAAAAAAAAAAAAAGTTCAAAAGAAGGGTAACCCGCATGAAATGGAAATCAATATAAAGCTAATGAGCACATAATAATAAGTAACCACATTACCGTTAACAAAATAAATAGAAATACTATATTGTGTTTAAGATTTCAAACAACCATAACAACAATAACAACTAGTGGGCTAGTGCAAAGATTAGATCACATTGCATGTACCAAAACATAGATAAAACAACAACAATAACAACTTAGCCTTAAGTCCTTTTAGTACCAAATAAGGTAAAAGACAACTTTTAGGAAAGTAAACTTGACACTTGATTAAAACCAATAATCCAAATTTGAATTCCAGCAATAAAAAATCAATTGTAAACATTAGAAAGCCTTGTGTTGCAGAGATTAATCAAATCGAATGTAAAATTTCAAAAAGAGTGAAATTTTTGAAATAATTTTATGAACAAAACTAATCAAAGTTCGAAATTACAAGCATACCAAATACCCATCATCTGATTCTTAACCGTCATAATCACAGAAAGATTTATCATGTGCAGTATATGAAAACAAAGAAAACATTAAATGAAAAATTGAATGAAACCCCTACCTTGGTAGAATCCAATTATGTCATCAAAATCAGAGAGCCGATTGAAACAAAAGCTCCCGAAGCAAACATGGAAAAAGGGAAAGTTAGGGTTCTGTTCTAAAAATTAAATAATCAATCCCATTTTTTAAGGGTTTCTAGACATAGCAAGAAATCAACAGATTCATGTTTGTGAGTAGAAACCCCCAAATCTGATGTTTCGATTTTGAGGAACACCCATTCTTTAAAACTCCTCAAATACAGGACACAAAGACAAATATTGCAGATCCAGCAAAGATGGAAAAAACAAGTAACAAAAATGAGAATTATACCTGATGAAATCTTCTTCTCGGAATCTTCATCACCACCACAAATATTAGCAATAAAAGTAGATACTGTCATCGGTGATAAATCTATATATCTTCAGATCGAATTAAACAATACCAATCCAATATAATCTAAACAAATAACAATAATCTCAAGTAAAAAATAAATCAAAGTTAAAAATGGGGCCAATCTCTAGTTCGAAATCTTCTTCTTCCCGTTAATCAAACTACATCTAGGGTTACAAAAAGGGTTTGCTTTTGGTATCTGGCGATTAATGAGTTTTGATTTTGAGACTTCAATTTATGAGTATGAGGTTCGATCTGTAAGCGTTAGGTTCCAGTAGAAAATTGAGAGACCGAGCAATGAAAAAGAAAATTGAGAGAGAAGCGAGAGAGGAGGGAGACAGAGATGTAGATAAGATTTATTTCTAGAAACCTATGGAACAATTTCCCAACGCAATCTTAACTTAAGTGGGACCCATAAGAACAAGTTTCTCTAGCAGTTTTAATATAAGTCCACGTGGAAGCATTTATATTTCCTACACTGCCCTCCTGTATTAAGACTGTTAAGGGGGCTCGATTTGTTTTTTTTGTAAAAAAGGACTTCCATGAGAAGCCCAATATATAAAGAAAGCCCGGGGAAGTCATATTTATAAAACTCAAGCAGACTTAATAAACTCATTTTCCACTAGTGCTAAATTCATAGATCTTAATGCATTCAGGGAATTACATCTTGTAAGCGAACCTCAGGGTGGTTCTTTTGAATAGAATCTGATAACTAAGCGGACCTGTTACTCAGTGAAATTAAGGATTTTGGGGCTAGCTAAGCGGACCTGCTATCCTACGGTTGGTGATAATTTGTGACTAATAACAAGTAGAAAAGAACATAACTTGATTCATTGTTTCGTAAACGAAGAAGGATTCCTTGATCTTGTCTCTCTTATTGCTTTCAACTTTATCTTTTAATTGCTTTGTTTATTTTCTTTTGCTTTTTACACCCCCCTTTCGTGACAATTTTTACAACTAGAATCTCGTGCTCCTCGTGGGATCGACCTTGACTACCCTATATTACTTGTTAATTAGGTAGTAAAGTATTAATTAATTTGTTGTGGTTACGACACGCATCAAATTTTGGCGCCGTTGCCGGGGAGCAGCGGATGATTTTAGTTGTTTTTATTTTTCTTTTGGTTTATTCTTGCTTTGTTAGATTCTATACCGTATCTAACTTAGTTTTTGAATCTTATTTCAGGTATCGGTTTTCCATGTATGGTGGACAAGAGCAAGCATATTACAACAATCAATACGGTTTTCAACCTCAACATTATGACAACTTCCAACCATCCTTAGGATACAATCAAAACCAATCTTTTGGCTATGATCAAATTCCTACAGAACCTTATGGATATTCTCATACATATCAACAACCTTATGATGGGTATGTAAGTGGACAATCACAAGGATGGGAGGATAGTTTTGTTTATGATCGAAATTCTCTAGTTTTGCGATAAGATGTCTCCATGATTGGGGATCTTCAACAAAAGTTTCAAGAATCACATCGAGAAATTCAAAGGAATTCGGAGAAAATATACGAACAAATTAACCAACCTTTGGAAACTTTTGAAGACGCTAGTGTAGCTTACTCGAGCCTTGATCTTAATAATGATCAAACACCTATTCAAAAGGTAGAGCTTGAGGAAGATGCATTTATTGCTTGGAAAAAATTTCTTAGGGAAAGATGGGAGTCCGCGGAAGTGTATGAACGTTGCAACAATGAGGAAGTTATTCCAACTCCGGATCATAATAACGATCCTTCACCTATTCAAAAGGAGGAGTTTGGATATCACTTACCTATTGTTGTAAACGAAGTAACACCCTAACAAGAAGATCTTACAATTTATACCGAGGAAGATTATATGAGGGAAGAATGGCCCGATTCCGATGATGAGAATGTTGAAGAGATGATGCTAGAGGATGAAACCACATTCATTGATTTTGTGGAAGACCCAATTGAACTTGCGAATGATTTTAATGATGCCGAGACTTTGGTTAAGGTAGAAAACGACGAAGAATGGTTGCAAGGTTTAATAGAGGACCACGATATACAAGAGGTAAGTAATTCACTCGAATTTTTTAAGGATGAAGAGGATTCTATAATACAAGAGATTGTGCAAGGTTTGTCTAACCCTTTGCCTATTAATTCTTCTCCTTCACCCCTTATTGGTTTGAATGTATGTGCTTCGAAAGTATTTTTGGATGATTTTGTTTCTAGATATCCACCATTGGAAACACTTGATTCTAACACTATGCAGGTTTGCCAAAAGGAATACATGGAAGTTCCAAAATTCTATGTTCTTTATACACTTCCGAGTGTGGACGAGAATAAGTGTGGGGGAAATTTCTATCGAGCAATAATTTCACTATTGTTTTCTTGTGCTAATATTTGTATGGAGTTATTGTTTGCAAAACAGGTATTATGGGTGGATCCTCAAATTTTCAGATTGTTAGTATATGGGGAATGAATCTTGCAAGAGCCAAGTCGGGCCGTCGACTTTAAAACAAGCGCTTAATGGGAGGCAACCCATAGGTTTTGTATTTCTTATCCTTTTGCTTTTTATTTTTGTTATTTCTTTTTCTTGTTTCTTATCATGTTAAAATTTCCCACCTTGACTTTACTAGGAGGATTCAATTACATTGAGGACAATGTAAGGTTTAAGTGTGGGGGAGTGGTTAAGCATGTATTTAAAACAATTTACAAAAAAAAAATAAAAAAGTTTAAAAAAAAAAAAAAAAAGTTTTTACTTAAAACTTTCAACTTTTAAAGATTTTAGAGTCACTAGCATACTTCTAGGTATGTTTACATAGAGATTTTGACCGACATAATTGAACTTGGAAATGTTAGAGAATTACATTCGGATTTCTTGTTTGTTAGAGTGTTAAATAATGGATTTAATCATGCCGGTGATGCGAATTTGGTGCAGGGAGAAGGGTATTATTAGAGTTGTTGATCAATCATTAGTGGAGACTACCCGTATTCATATCATGTGAGGCACCGACCAGAAATTTTCCATCTACTAAAGAGCTTCTTTTGAATGTGTGTCACCGTAAGTTAATTCCGGGTAGAATGGTGAGCTACCCAACCTCCCACCAATAGAAGCACTACTCTTTGATCTCTTGAGTGCTAATTTTGTCAATCATGAGGGTGACGTCTATAGATGAAAGCCTCCTTCTTATAGTTCGATTTGCAGTTAGCACCATTCTCTCTCTCGACAACAACGGATCCATAGAAACACTCTCATCATCAACAAGGAGCGACATCAAAATCTACAAGGAAAGTTGGAAAAGTTTAAGGTTTACGAGCAACGGAACGAGAAAAAAAAAGCAAATTTCAAATTCAAGTAAAGCAACATACAAAGAGCGGAATTCACATATATGTTGAGGACTTACAATACAATAAGGTAATTTTATCCAAGTATGAAGACTTATTCATGAAAGCAAAGAAAATCAAAAGGTGAGAATTTTTGAAGTTTATGATTTCAAGACGATACAAGTTATGAAGAATCAAGCGGTAAAATACTTCTTCCACGACCATGGTTTATTTTGTATTTAATTTCTCTTGTTTATTAAAAAAAAAAAAAAAAAATTGAAAAAAAGAAAAGAAAAAAAAAGAGAGAAAAACAAGAGAAATATTTGTTCTTATTTTTGTTAATGAGCCGTGGGGAAGGAAAATCTATAAGGAGGTTTCAAGCGACAAGGATTTTAAGGTACAAGAGTTAAAAAATTGTCAAGGATTTATGAAATTCGAGAGTTTATCATTAATAGTTGAAACCGAAGACGAAGACCATGAAGATCAAGACAAGGAGCGGAAGACGTTTCTATTGGATGCCGTGAGAGTGGTGTTATCATAATTGGCGATCGGATGTGAAGGTGAGTAAGTAATCTCATCCTCGATAATAATGGTTGATTTCCTTTCGTAGAGATCGTCAATAAATGGTTTTTCAAAATATTAAAAGATGTGGGTTTTTAAAAAATATTTCTAAGTTGTCCTTCCCACCATTCAACGTGTTGCGGAATTCTCTCTTCATTCCTACCTGCACACATGTGAGAACCATAAAAAGCCGTCTTTTTGAGTGCAATTATCATAAAATCCTATTTGGTAAGGCGAAGTCGAGGCGAAATGCTTATTGATCGTTTCTCAAACACGCGTTCTCTCATTATGGTGTGGTTATTTCTCACTCAACAATTAAGAACGAGAATATGTTCTTTAGTATTTCTAACTTCTTATTACTAGCATGCGAAACTCTATGTCCTCATAACTTTTTGGATGCTTGTGACGCTTGAACGCTTTGAAGTTGTGAGTTTTTAGTTTGATTTGCTCGAGGACTAGCAAAGTCTAAGTGTGGGGAAATTTGATAGGGTGTAGAATACATCCTATTTACTATCTATTGTTTATGCTTTCTTAGCTATTTTTCTTGTAAATTATGTATTTTACGCTTGTTTTGAGTTTTGTAGCTACTTTGGAGTCACACTTTGAGGAAAAGAAGAAGAAATTACCCAAATTGAGAAAAAGGGCAAATCTGTCATTTCAGGGGAGAACACTATCTGAGCTCAGTCACATGTTAAGGGGCAACTTACTTTTTGAAGAATTATAAAAGGCAGCCAGCTATGGTTAAGGGGTTGTCATTCTTTGGGTAGCCCTTATCCGAGAAAATATATGTGTTGTTACACCCAAACTAGGGTGGTCTTATCCTGGGTGTTTTAATCCATCTCAAGTTATTACACAACCCTAGAATTCATCCTTTCTTCAATTATTGCTCTGAAAATTAGAACAAGCAGCAAAGCTGCTACTTTAGCACCTGAAACAACAAAATCAGATGAGGAGGTTGAGATTCAGAGAGAAATGGAAAATGTTGTTATTATTCAACACGGAGAGAGACATCGGCTGCTGTTACCATTGGCAAGATCGAGAAATGAAGGTGATGAAGTAGAAGCTGGGAATCAGAGAGGGGTTTCAGAAATTGAAATTAGGGTTCGAATTGATGATTTAAGGTTTCACTGAATCGAGAGACAAGGAAGGAGTTGGTCTCTGAATTGAGGAGTTGTGTTGAATCTGAAATGGGTTTGAGTTAATTAGATCGTTAATGGTTACAGGAGATGAGGATCGATTGAGAAGGAAAGATTCATAAATGGCTTGAGTTACTGGCCGGAGAACCGAGGCTTTGATGTTTGCATGGTTCATTAATTGGAAGCTTGAATTGTTGTTTTTATGGGTCAGGTGGAAGTAGCTAAACTGGCAGATGATGGTGCCCTGGCTCTAATTACAGGCTAGGGACTTAAGTCATGAGGAAATGATGAGGCATGTGTTTGTTGCCATTGATGGGTTGAGAAGGAAGATACAAATAATGATGCTTTGTGTTGCGGGCGTGCTAGAGTGTTGATGGCTATTGTCAAGGATTTACTCGAGCTAGAATTGAGATCGGATTTATGGGTCATTCCAGCCAAGAAGTAAATGAGCAAGGATGTGTCTATGTGGTGTTGGATGCTTGAGCAATGGCGGTTAGATTGCATGGAATGGATGATTGTGGAGTCAAGCTTCGGAGTAGAAGTCGTTGAGTTGCGAGGCTGAGCTATCAAGTGGTCTCGGCAAATTGCAAGGGCGCCTTGATGAGGTTGCAATAATGGAATTGAATTACGAGGGACGAGATAGCAGGATGCACTTGTGAGTGTGTGTTGTTGTGGTGAGTGTCGTGGAAGAGCAATGGAGTTGCAGTCCAAAATGGTCATGGCTTTAGTGGTGTTGGTTGGCTTGACATGTTTGTTGTCTTTGGGCACGAGTGGTCCGAGTTGCTAAAAGAGATGGAAAGCTTTCGGATATGTTGGATTGCAACAGAACCGAAATGCCTTGCAGATGTAGACACCGAAGGTGATTGAATTAAGGATTGAGTCAGTAAGAACGAGAACTAATGGCGAGTGCAAAATAGGTTTTGATGGGGATGTTGCAATGGATCAAATGAAGAGCAGGGAAGGATACAACCATCCGGGTTGTGCACAATGGTACACAGGGCCAACATGGCCGGAAGCACAATCATGGTGCAAAGAAGAAAGTCGCTTAGTGCAATGGCCTAGGCCAAGGTGACTCGCATGGATCACCGACTCGATGGATCACCGACTCAATGATCTCGACCCGGATTAGCCGAGTAAGAAGCCGATTCAAAGCCGACTCAAAGCCGACGAGATGCCTCCCTTGACCCGCTGACTAACGGCTGGACGACGGTTGACCCGTTTGACCGTTAGTCCTAACGGAGGATCGACGGAATATTCCGTCGAATATTCCCTTGACGGAGAGATTTTCAGGTGGCCGGCGGCGACAATTCCGACCGGATTCCGGCCATAATCCCAGTTTTCCGGCGAGCAAAAATTCCAGAATTTTCTATGGATTTCTCTCATGGGTGTGAAGACTTGGGCTAGGAATTGGATGGAGAATTGGACTCAAACTTGGAAAGAGAAGGTGGAAGAGTTGAGAAAAGCTTGGATTTGGAAATTGAATTGCAAAAGAAAAAGGATTCTATTCCTTGGAAGATTTGGAGAATATTGAAACCTATAAATAGAGAAGTTTTCTACAACTTCTACACACCTCTCTACACACCTCTCTACACACACAACAATTCTCTCTTCTTTATTCTTTGTGTGAACTCCTTAACATGAGTAGCTAATTTTATTATTGATTGAGGATGAATTCCTAGTTCTTAATATGATTTGAGTTTTTTGTTTTTAATTCTATCTTGAAGTTTTTCACATGATTATCGTTTGTTTTTACTAATAGGAATGATCTTAATGACATTCATGATTGATTGATAGATTGTTTAGAATGCATGCTAAATTGATTTGTTAGTTTAATCTAAATCTAGTATAAGTTAGGGAATAAGTAATCGTTCTCGACACTTTACACAAGTAGAAAACACAAGACCTTGCGGAGGGATTCCGTGGAGCAATTGTGTGTAGAAACAACGCTAGAAAGTGAACCAAGCGAACCGAGTTTAACTACTAGTACTAAACCTAAATTCATAGATCTTAATGCATTCAGGGAATTACATCTTGTAAAGCGAACCTCAGGGTGGTTCTTTTGAATAGAATCTGATAACTAAGCGGACCTGTTACTCAGTGAAATTAAGGATTTTGGGGCTAGCTAAGCGGACCTGCTATCCTACGGTTGGTGATAATTTGTGACTAATAACAAGTAGAAAAGAACATAACTTGATTCATTGTTTCGTAACGAAGAAGGATTCCTTGATCTTGTCTCTCTTATTGCTTTCAACTTTATCTTTTAATTGCTTTGTTTATTTTCTTTTGCTTTTACACCCCCTTCGTGACAATTTTTACAACTAGAATCTCGTGCTCCTCGTGGGATCGACCTTGACTACCCTATATTACTTGTTAATTAGGTAGTAAAGTATTAATTAATTTGTTGTGGTTACGACACGCATCACCTCACACCGGTACAAGAAGACCGTTTGCTTAGAGTCTTGAAATAGCACAAAACGGCTATTGGGTGGACAATTACGGACATCAAAGGCATTAGTCCATCCATGTGCATGCATAGGATTCTAATGGAAGAGAACGTGAAGCCGGTACGTGATGCTCAACGTAGGCTTAATCCTCCTATGATGGAGGTTGTGAAGAAAGAGATACTCAAATTACTAAGTGTGGGGGTAATCTACCCAATTTCCGATAGAAAGTGGGTTAGTCCGGTACAAGTGGTACCAAAGAAGTCTGGAGTCACGGTTGTTAGAAATCAAGACGATGAACTTGTTCCTACAAGAGTTCAAACCTGTTGGAGAGTGTGCATTGACTATAGAAAGCTTAATTCCGCAACCCGAAAGGATCACTTTCCTTTACCTTTCATTGATCAAATGTTGGAGCGGTTAGCAGGGCATTCTTATTATTGTTTCTTGGATGGTTATTCGGGATACAATCAAATTATTATTGCACCGGAGGACCAAGAGAAGACCACTTTCACTTGTCCGTTTGGAACATTTGTGTATAGACGGATGCCGTTTGGTCTTTGCAATGCACCGGCTACTTTCCAAAGATGCATGGTAAGTATATTCTCGGATTATGTGGAGTGCATCATCGAGGTATTTATGGATGACTTTAGTGTTTATGGTAATTCTTTTGATAGTTGTTTAGACAACCTTGAACTAGTTCTTAAACGATGCATAGACACAAACCTTGTCCTTAATTGGGAGAAATGTCACTTTATGGTAAACCACGGCATAGTACTTGGTCACATTGTGTCCTCTCGAGGGCTCGAAGTGGACAAGTCAAAGATAGATTTAATAAGAAACTTACAATATCCCACTTCGGTGAGGGAAATCCGTTCTTTTCTTGGCCATGTGTTTCTATAGGCGGTTTATCAAGGATTTCTCCAAAATCTCCATGCCGATGTGCAAGTTATTACAAAAGGAGGTACCTTTTGACTTCAACAAGGAATGCAAGGATGCCTTTGACAAATTGAAGGAAATGTTGAAAAGTGCGCCAATTATCAAGTCACCGGATTGGAATCTTTCATTTGAATTAATGTGTGATGCTAGTGATTATGCGGTTGGAGCCGTTTTGGGTCAAAGAGTGGACAAGTTGTCACATGTTATCTATTATGCATCTAGGACCCTTAATGATGCACAAATCAACTATTCTACCACGGAGAAGGAGTTATTGGCTATAGTTTTTGCATTGGAAAAATTTCGATCATACTTGGTGGGTACAAAGGTTATTGTGTATTCCGACCATGCCGCACTAAGACACTTAATAAAGAAGAAAGAAGCTAAGCCAAGACTAATCCGGTGGATCCTATTTCTACAAGAGTTCGACATAGAAATTCGAGACAAGAGAGGTGTGGAGAATACCGTTGCGGATCATCTTAATAGACTTGTTATGTCTCAAGAAGAACTTCCATTACAAGACCTCTTTCCGGACGAACAACTTTTCTCCTTGGAAGAAACAACACCTTGGTACGCTGATATAGTGAATTACTTGGTGACAAGAAAAGTACCTAGTACAATGTCCAACTTCCAAAAGATGAAACAATATGTGTGGGATGAACCATATTTATGGAAATATGACGTTGATCAAATAATACGAAGGTGCGTACCTAACTCCGAATTTCAATCCATTCTCTCCTTTTGTCACACTCTTACTTGTGGTGGCCACTTTGGTCCTAAACGTACCGCTCTCAAAGTTCTCGAGAGTATATTTTATTGGCCCACCTTGTTTGAAGATTCATATGTTTTTTGTAAATCGTGTGATAGATGTCAACGAACGGGCAATCTAGGTGCTCGAAATCAAATGCCACTCACACCAATTCTCGCCGTTGAGATTTTTGATATGTGGAGAATCGATTTTATGGGCCCTTTTGTCAATTCGAATGGAAACTTTTATATACTTCTTGCTGTGGATTATGTTTCGAAATGGGTGGAAGCTAGAGACACCAAAACTAATGATTCTCAAGTTGTTTGTGATTTTGTAAGAGAAAACATATTCACTAGGCATGGTACACCAAGAGTGGTGATAAGCGATGGAGGCTCACATTTCAAGAAGTCTTTCCACGCTCTCCTCAAGAAGTACAACATAACACACAAGATTGGTACGCCTTACCATCCACAAACTAGTGGACAAGCGAAAATTTCAAATCGTGAGATCAAGTCCATTCTTGAGAAAACGGTGAATACAACAAGGAAAGATTGGAGCTTTAAGCTCAATGATGCACTTTGGGCGTATAGAACGGCGTATAAGACACCGATTGGTATGTCTCCATATCGGTTGGTTTATGGCAAGGCTTGTCATCTTCCGGTTGAACTTGAACATAAGGCTTATTGGGCGATAAAGAAGTGCAACATGGAGTATGATGAAGCGGGGAAGCAAAGGAAGTTACAACTAAATGAGCTAGAGGAGATACGTAATGATGCTTACGAGAGTACCCGTATTTACAAGGAAAAGACCAAACTTTTCCATGACAAGATGATTTCTCGTAAAAGCTTCATCGTGGGACAAAAAGTCCTTTTATATCATTCTCGACTTAAACTATTTCCTAGAAAGTTAAGGTCCCGTTGGATTGGACCATATGTTGTTACTAATGTTTTTCCTTATGGTGTAATTGAAATTACTAGTCTTAGAGACAACTCGGTTTCCAAGGTCAACGGCCATAGATTGAATCCATACTATGAGAACATCGCTTATGTGAATTTTGATGAACTTCCATTTCGAGATGTGCTCCCTCTGGAGGAGTAATGTGAAGCAAGGGCTAAGTCGGGCCGTCGACTTTAAAACAAGCGCTTAATGGGAGGCAACCCATAGGTTTTGTATTTCTTATCCTTTTGCTTTTTGTTATTTCTTTTTATTGTTCCATATCATGTTAAAATTTCCCACCTTGACTTTACTAGGACGATTCAATTACATTGAGGACAATGTAAGGTTTAAGTGTGGGGGAGTGGTTAAGCATGTATTTTAACAAAAAAAAAAAAAAACCCTTCAACTTTTAGAGATTTTAGAGTCACTAGTATACTTCTAGGTATGTTTACATAGAGAATTTTGACCGACATAATTGAACTTGGAAGTGTTAGGGAACTACATTCGGATTTCTTACTTGTTAGAGTGTTAAATAATGGATTTAATCATGCCGGTGATGCAAATTAGGAGCAGGGAGAAATGCATTATTAGAGTTGCTGATCAATCATTAGTGGAGACTACCCGTATTTTTATCATGTAAGGCACCGACCAAATATTCTTTGTAAGAGCTTTCTTTTGAGTGTGTGTCACCGTACGTTAATTCCGGGTAGAATGGTGAGCTACCCAACCTCCCACCAATAGAAGCACTACTATTTGATCTCTTGAGTGCTAATTTTTTCAATCATGAGGGTGATGTCTATAGATGAAAGCCTCCTTCTTGTAGTTCGATTTGCGTTAGCACCATTCTCTCGACAACAATGGCTCCATAGAAACACTGTCATCATCAACAAGGAGCAACATCAAAATCTACAAGGAAAGTTGAAGACGTTCAAGGTTTACAAGCAACGGAACGAGAAAAAGAGCAAATTTCAAATTCAAATAAAGCAACATACAATGAGCAGATTTTTTTACATATATGTTGAAGACTTACAATACAATGAGGTAATTCTATATCCAAGTATGACGACTTATTTACGACAGCAAAGAAAATTAAAAGGTGAGAATTATTGAAGTTTATGATTTCAAGACGATACAAGTTGTGAAGAATCAAGCGGTAAAGTACTTCTTCCACGGTCATGGTTTGTTTTATTTCACTTTGTTTTGTATTTTATTTCTCTTGTCTTCATAAAAAAAAAAAAAAATGAGAGAAGAGAAAAATTTATCTTTGTTTTTATTTTTATTTAATAAGCCGTGGGGAAGGAAAATGTATAAGGAAATTTCAAGCGACAAGGATTTTGAATAAAAAGGTTACAAATTGTCAAGGAATTACGAAGTTCGAGAGTTTATCATCAATAGTTGAAGCCAAGACGAAGACCAAGAAGATAAAGACGAGGAGCGGAAGACGTTTCTATTGGATGTCATGTGAGAGTGGTGTTATCATCATTGCAATCGGATGTGAAGGTGAGTAAGTAATCTCATCCTCGATAATAGTGGTTGATTTCCTTTCTTAGAGATCGTCAGAGAAATGGTTTTTCAAAATGTTAAACTATGTGGGTTTTTAAAATATTTCGGAAGTTGTCCACCCCACCATTCAACGTGTTGTAGGATTTCTTTCTTCATTCCTACCTGCACACATGTGAGACCCATAAGAAAGCTGTCTTTTTGAGTACAATTATCATAAAACCCTTTTTGGTAAGGCAGAAGTCGAGGCGAAATGCTAATTGATCGCTTCTCAAACACGCGTTCTCTCATTATGGTGTGGTTATTCCTCTCTCAACATTTAAGAATGAGAATATGTTCTTTAGTATTTCTAAGTTCTTATTACTAGCATGCAGAAACTCTATGTCCTCATAGCTCTTTGAATGCTTGGGACGCTGGAACGCTTTGAAGTTGTAAGTTTTAGTTTGATTTGCTCGAGGACTAGCAAAGTCTAAGTGTGGGGGAATTTGATAGGGTGTAGAATACACCTTATTTACTATATATTGTGTATGCTTTCTCTGCTATGTTTCTTGTAAATTATGTACTTTACACGTGTTTTTGAGTTATTAGGTAATCTGGAGTCATACGGAGAAAAATAAGAAGAAATCATCCCATTTGAGCAAAAAGGACTAAATTGTCATTTCATGGACGGACACTATCTGGAACTGAGCCAAGGTTTAAGGGCAACTCTATGTGGAGGAATATTAAAAACAAGCCAGCTGATGTTAAGGGGTGGCCACATGTTATTGGATATCCACTGGGGTGTCCCCTAGCCTATGTAGTAGGGTATCGTTATCCATCCCCTACTCCTACAACCCTAAATTGAGAATTTACTCATTCATTCACCTTCTCCTGAAACTAAAAAAAAAGCAGCGGCTGCTGCTGTTGAAACCAAGGGAAGAAAGTAAAATCGATGTTGTTGAGATCGAGAAATTCAGAGAAATTGAGAGATGAAAGGGGTCTTGAGATAATTTGTAAGACAGAGAGAAGAAATCGATGATGAATTCAAGCCAGGGATTGAAGGAATTAGGGTTTACTGTTGCTGTTGTTGTTGATCAATTGGAAGTGAAATCAAGAAGCCGAGTTGAGATGAAATGATGGTGCAGGAAGGATGGCAAGATGGTGATGAATAAAGGGTTAAACTCGGATTCGATTGTGAGAGATGAAATCGAGGGGTCTGTAGATGATTTGAAATACGAAATTTAGTTTAGGATTTGATGGTGATTCGGTCTCTGCAATTGATAGAACAAGGTGATGATGAAGCTAATCGAGAAATTGGGTTGCAGTCAGTTTTGGTTTTGCCGAAGTTCATGATGGATTGAATTATTAAGGTTTGAGTTGATGTTGCTGTCGATTTAAGAAATCAAATTAAGGTGTTGATTTCTATTCGATTTAAGAAATCAAATGAAGGTGTTGATTTCTGTTGAATCGAGATTGATGAACAGAGATGAATAAGACAAGGGTTTTGCTGAGTGTTGAGGTACGTATGAATCTGAGATGGGTTTGTTGCAGTGAGAAGATAAAGCTTCCGCTGCCATTGAACAGAGATGAACAAGACAATGATGGTGCTATTGAGATTGATGTTTCGATTGAAGTTCCTGCTACTCATGAATTAAGAATAGGTTCAGTTTTGAAAAGGGTTATAGATGAATGTTTTAGGAGATGAATGTATGATAAATTGTGTGCAGGAATTGAAGAAAATAATGGCCTGAAATTGGCTGGGAAATCCCGTGAAAACAAATGAGACTCGTCGATTTTAATGTCGACGATTTGACTCATACTGGGCCGATGACCGATCCAACTCACCGAGTAAGACCAGTTAGCTGAGTAAGATGTTGACTCGGTGTCCGACTTCTTTCCTTGACCCGGTTGACTAACCGAGACCTGTTAGTTTTGACAGCTAACTATAACAAAGATCGTGACGAAATATTCCGTTGTCTGAAAGAATAATCCAGTGATTGGCAGGCAACTCTTTTGGCCGGATTCAAGTGATCCTAAGGACTTCCCGGCGACCTAGAATAACAGAATTTTGTGAAGAGTATTCTAGACTCATGGGTATGAAGAATTTGGCTTGGATTTGGAAAGAGAAGATGGAGGATTTGATAAAGACTTGAACTTGGGAATTGAATTGCTAAAGGAAAGGGAGTCTATTCCTAAGAGGATTGCAAGCAAATTGAAGCCTATAAATAGAGAAGTTCTCTACTTTTCTATAGACACTTTTCTTACACACACAACACTTGTGTTTTTGGCTTGCTTTTTAAAATTCTTCTTTTAATTATTTGTGTGAACTTCAAAAATTCTCTTTTTAATTATTGGTGTGAATTTCAAAAACATGAGTAGCTAATTTTCTTATTGATTGAGGATGAATTCCTAGTTCTTAACATATGATTTGAGTTTTGTTTTCAATTCTATCTTGAAGTTTTTCACATGATTATCGTTTGTTTTTACTAATAGGAATGTTTATACATTCATGGTTTATTGATAGATTGTTTAGGTGGCCAACTAAATTGATTTGTTAATTGATCTAAAGCTAGTGAAAGTTAGGGGATAAGTAATCGTTTCTTGACTCTTTACACAAGTAGCAAACACGAGACCTTGCGGAGGGATTGCGTGGAGCAATTGTGTGTGAAAACAACGTTAGCAAGTAGACCTTGATCTAAGAGTCTAACTACTAATATCAACCTAATAAGTTCATAAATCTTAATGCGTTTATTTAAATTACATCTTGAGTGGTCTACTACTAGGTGGTTTGGTAAATAGAATCCGGTAGTCGAGAACATCCGTATCCGGTGATACAAGGATTTAGAGGTTTAGCACCGATCTACGCTTTACCTACGGTTGGTGATAATCTGTGACTAATAACATGTGGATGAAAAACATAACTTGAATCATTGTTTTGCAACGAAGAAGGATTCTTTGATCTTGTCTCTCTTATTGATTTCAACTTTATCTTTGAATTTCTTTGTTTATTTTCTTTTGCTTTATAAAACAAACCCCCCTTTTTGTGACAATTAAACAACTAAAACATCTTGCTCCTCGTGGGAACGAACTTAACTACCACCATATTACTTGTTAATTGAGTGGAAAAATATTCACTAATTTGTTGTGGTTACGACACGCATCAGTAATATTGAAGAACCAAGGAGATCAAGCATTTGGATGAGAAGCTACAAAGTTTATTTATTTTGTAATCCATATGTATTGATAGTTTTGTCACTAAAATTGACAAATGGGGATATTTGTTAGAGCATTGCTCAGTCGAACTCGCATAAGCGTTGCTATCTCAAGCTTGTTTGTCAAGTTTAGTTGCCAAAACTATAAGTCTTGATTTCTAGTCTACTTATAGCTAAGTCTCGGATTAGGATAGTAAGTGTAGTTGAGCTTTAGACTTCACGGCGTTCATCGAATAAAGACGAAGAACTACTCAAGGGAACTTGTGGAACTTCATCAACAAAAGGTATGTGGAGACTTGAACTCATCTATCACTCAATAGTCTATCTACTCTATCTCCTATTTGAGACAAAAAGTCGTATTGCTATATAGACTTCAATTATACACATTTGGTATTTCGAGTCGAGTTTATCTCGCCTATTTATTTCTCGAAATATGTATTTGTTAGAGCATTGCTCGGTCGAACTAGCAAGCGTTCCTATCTCAAGCTTGTTTTTCAAGTTTAGTTGCCAAAACTATAAGTCTTGATTTCTAGTCTACTTATAGCTAAGTCTCGGATTAGGATAGTAAGTGTAGTTGAGCTCTAGACTCCACGGTGTTCATCAAATGAGGACGAAGAACTACTCGAGGGAACTTGTGGAACTTCATCGACAAAAGGTATGTGGATACTTGAACTTATCTATCACTCAAAAATCTATCTACTCTATCTCCTATTTGAGACAAAAGTCGTATTGCTATATAAACTTAAATTATACACATTTGCTATTTCAAGCCGAGTTTATCTCGCGTATTTATTTCTCAAAATATGTGTTGGTAAGCTTTCGCTTTGGCCAAGTTCATCTTTACTCGTGACGAAAGTCATGCTGATTAATTCAATAACTTGAAAATCGCTTTGATGAAAATAGTTTGTGGATAAAAACTATTTTAACATCCTCTAAGAAAGTTTCAATGATTGAGATGAGAGTTTAGAATATATAACCATAATTGGATATAAACATTGTATGTGAACTCATACTTGTGTAAGTCCAAATCCTTGAACAAAAGTATGCGTACTTTAATGGTTTAGGATGTCCGGATCTAAGTGCGCGTACCAGTACGCGTACTGACGGAAATTCACATCCCGTGAATTTCTGCTGGAGTTTGTAAACCAAAACCAAACTCAATCCAGGTACTTAAGTATGCGTACTTAAGTAGGTTATTTTCTAAAAACGGTGTACTCATGAACTAATACATTTATAAATTAAGGAATGCAATCTTTTGCAAACCGTGGTTATAATGTTCATGAATTAAAATCGTTTTTGCTTCAATTGTGTCTTGTATACTTCTATGAGATCTAAGCAATTGAACAACTCTCTAACTAGTTCATTTGAGTCATTTGAACTAGTTATGGTGAAGGTGAATAAGGTTGATATGAAAGTGCTCATATGACTAACCATTGGTTAACTATTGTTGAACCAACTAAGTGTAAACGCTTAGGTACGGTTTCTCAAACCTAAATGAAGGAGCATTTCATTTGTGTATAACAAGGTAAGTTCGATCTAACGGTTGAAAGATATTAGCTTGAATCTAATCAGGTTTTCATCTAACGGTGAATATTGAATGCTTTGTTACCAAGGTAACTTAGATTGCAAACCCTGATTTGAAATCTATATAAAGGAGAACTCTTGCAATCGAAACCTAATCCCCACACCTCCCTGTGTGATACTAGTTGCATAAGCTAGAGTCGATTCTCCTTTAACCTTAGGTTTTTCACGAAACCCTGTAGGTTAACGACTTGAAGACTTCATTGGGATTATGAAGCCAGACCCAACTATTTTCTCTGTAGTTGCGTGATCTTATTTTGCTCTATCGTGATTGAGTACAATCGTAAGATTGGCTTGAGATTAATTTCTCCGATAGGCAAGATAGAAAAGTAGTCACAAACATCTTCGTCTCATCGGTAGTGATTCCACAATATCTTGTTTCGTTAATCGATTAATATTATTGTGAGGTGATTGATAATACTAGGCTGTTCTTCGAGAATATAAGTCCGGGTTATCAATTGGTTCATGTTCACCTTGATTTATCAAAAGACGGAACAAAAACTCGTAGGTATATCCGTGGGAGACAGATTTATCTATTCAATAGACTTTTCTGTGTGAGACAGATTTGTTTATTAAGTCTTCGACTTTGGGTTGTAGGAACTCTTGGTTGTGGTTGAGATTAGCTAAGGGAATCAAGTGCGTAGTATCCTGCTGGGATCAGAGACGTAAGGAACGCGACTGTACCTTGAATCGGTGTGATATTGATTAGGGTTCAACTACATTCGAGACCGAAGTTAGATTTGTAGTAGGCTAGTGTCTGTAGCGGCTAAATACAGTGTGGTGTTCAAATCTGGATAGGTCCCGGGGTTTTTATGCATTTGCGGTTTTCGTCGTTAACAAAATTCTGGTGTCTGTGTTATTTCTTTTCCACATTATATTTTGAAATATCACAGGTTGTGCGTTGAATCGATCAATTGGTAAATCCAACCTTTGGTTGGTGATTTAAATTGATTGATACTTGAACATTGGTCTTTGGTACCGTTCAAGTTATTTCTCCTATATTCAATCAGGCTCGCAAATTCTTATTTGTTTGATTGCAGATTGAATTGAGGGATCGAGATATAACTCTTTGATATACTTTTCTTAAGATTGAGTCTTACTTTCTAGTTTATTCTCTTGAAAGTATATTGGAGTTAGTCCATACAGATTGCTAATCGAAATACTGGGTGAGGTTGTTAGACCCCCGCTTTTTCAATTGGTATCAAAGCAGGCAAACACGTTTAAGACCTCATAAGTCTGTGTTTGTAGCGATTTGAATATGGATGAGTCTATCTCTAATAACGTACTAGTTCATAAATTACCAGATGATTTTCAAAGCTTGGATTCACCTGAGAGAACTATCACATCTAGGTCAGTATCTAAACATTCTCTTAATGTAGAACCTATTGAAGTCTGGGAAACACGCCTAGAAGAACAGTTGGATGAACTTTCTGATGAAGGTGATTTAGATATTGATAGAGATGTTGATGAGAAAGTATCAGAGTATGTTAAGATTTTTAATTCGTTGGGAAAGTAAAAGATGACAACTTCTCATGTCACACCTTTTCTGACTAATCTCTGTCGTGCAAACAAGAAATTGAGAAGATGTTACGAAGGTGTTTATGTTTCGAATCGTTCTAACGAATCGATCCTCAAGGATTCTGAGGAAAACCTGAGTAGAAAGTCACTTGAATGTGATAATGTTTATCAAAAATACTTCTTGTTGGAAGAGAAATTTGCATAAACTGAAGCAAGGATTAACTCTCACCAAGCAAGTTTTTATGACAGAGAAAGCGCTTATCTCGCTCGAGAAAAACGCCTTGAGGCTGATTTATCTGCTGCTCTTGATAAAATCAAGATGTTGGAAGATGACTTGAAAAAGTTCAACACTAGTTCAAGCAAATTAACCACTATGCTAGGAGCAAGTAAAAATCATCGTGATACACGAGGATTGGGCTATAAGGGAATATATGCTCCAAGTATATATTAGCAAAGAGGTAAAATTTGTCAAGGCTAGTGATTCTTCTCAACAAAAGATTTCCATTGATAGCAAAAGTGAAATAACTTCACCGGAAGTTAAGGTTCGAAAGAGCAAAGTATATCAACCTCCAAAGTCAGTACACACGGATCGAGGCAAGAGCATTCTTTATGTTTGCCACTATTGCGGAAATAAATGTCACCTGGAAAGGAGATGATGTTCTTGTTGAGGCATCACAAGAAGTTGTGAAACCAAGATCATATGTTAAGACTAATCCCCTTAACGTTACAGGTTGTAACTGTCCAACCTTTAGGAAAAGAAATCAGTGCTGTGATAAACCTAGATTTTCCTATAAACGTCATACAAATCCTTTTCACAATCATAATGGTTATCAAAAGGATAACTTAGTAAAGAAGAAGACAAGATCAAATGCTCCCAATTGGAGAAAGACTAACTTGCAAATGAATAGTCAATCCAATTTTTCTTTCGAGAAATCTAGAAGATAGTAATGAGAAGAAGATTCATATTGTTCCTAAATGCACTCAGAAGTGGGTACCAAAGAAAGCCTATGATACTTTGAGTGTGAAAAGGAATGATCTCCCAGAAAATTCCATGACAGTGGAGAAGGCAGTATCCATGATGTTGGAACTTACAAAGTTCTTTGGAAAGATGGGTTTAGATATGGAAGGTTCTAAAAGCGATCTCTTTCATGATAATCCAAAAGTGAAACAGAATAAGCCAAAAACTATAGATGGTGAAAATTTCATAGTTACGGAAAAGTCTGGTTCAGTCACTTGTGGTGAGCAAGATATTGTTCAGCTCAACATAACTTGATTGTGTTGTAAGTGCATCCTCACCAAGGAACGCCATGTAATGCATACGGTGAGGGAAGCACGAGAGTTGGGGCGCACATATTATGTTTGGTAAGGCTGTAGAATTCGATTGGATTCCTCCAAAAAGGTATGTCTATAAACTTGAGAAAGATTTATGTTTTTATTATTTGCTTAGAGTACTTATAATGATTCATGTACCTTGCTTATCGTTCATTTCTACCTAACTTGATCTGTAGGGGTTATCTTGTATCTTTATAAACTCCTTGATGAATGAATTTAGTTTCATCTATATGATTGCATCTAAAAAAGATGATATGTGCTTTTCTTTTGGTCATGAAGTATCTCTATGGAAATTTCATTAGGATCCCACTAATTTTTGTACCTTTGCCAATTTTATTGATAAAAAGGGGGAGAATTAATGTGTAGTTCACACTACAAATTCATATGGTTTTCGGATCATTATGTAAGGGGGATTGGTTTTCATGTTAGATGAAGTATTGACTAAGGGGGAGTGATACATATCACCATAGTATTGTTGTCGAAGTTGTGATACAATTGAACTTTGATGTTGTGTAATAATACTATGAAACTATATAACAATGATTGAGAGCTATTGTTTTCTCATTGTTATGGCTACAGATCTTCAACAACGATGATGCTGAACTGAACATCTTTAGAATCATTGGAGTACTTGGAAGTGACGAAGATTTCGAGTAATGTTGAAGAACCAAGGAGATCAAGCATTTGGATGATAAGCTACAAAGTTAATTTATTTTGTATTCCATATGTATTGATTAGTTTTGTCACTAAAATTGACAAAGGGGGAGATTATTACAGCATTGCTTGGTCAAATTCGCAAGCGTTGCTATCTCAAGCTTGTTTGTCAAATTTAGTAGCCAAAACTATAAGTCTTGATTTCTAGTCTACTTATAGATAAGTCTCGGATTAGGATAGTAAGTGTAGTTGAGCTCTAGACTCCATGGTGTTCATCAAATGAAGACGAATAACTACTCGAGGAAACTTGTGGAACTTCATCGACAAAAGGTATGTGAAGACTTGAACTTATCTATCACTCAAAAGTCTATCTACTCTATCTCCTATTTGAGACAAAAGTCGTATTGCTATATAGAATTCAATTATACACATTTGATATTTCGAGCTGAGTTTATCTCGCTTATCTATTTCTCGAAATATGTGTTGGTAAGCATTCGCTTTGGCCAAGTTCATCTTTACTCGTGACGAAAGTCATGTTGATTATTTCAATAAATTGAAAATCTCTTTGATGAAAATAGTTTGTGGATAACGACTATTTTAACATCCTCTAAGAAAGTTTCAATGATTGAGATGAGAGTTTAGAATATATAACCATGATTTGATATAAACATTATATGTGAACTCATACTTGTGTAAGTCCAAATCCTTGAACCAAAGTATGCATACTTTACTGGTTTAGGATGTCCGGAGTTAAGTGCGCGTACCAGTGCGCGTACTAACGGAAGTTCACATCCGTGAATTTCTGTTGGAGTTTGTAAACCAAAACCAAACTCAATCCGGGCACTTAAGTATGCGCACAAGTATGCGTACTTAAATAGGTTATTTTCTAAAAACGGTTTAGTCATGAACTAATACATTTATAAATTAAGGAATGCAATCTTTTGCAAAGCGTGGCTATAATGTTCATGAATCAAAATCGTTTTTGCTTCAATTGTGTCTTGTATACTTCTATGAGATCTAAGCAATTGAACAACTCTCTAACTAGTTCATTTGAGTCATTTGAACTAGTTATGGTGAAGATGAATAAGGTGATATGAAAGTGCTTATATGGCTAACCATTGGTTAACTATTGTTGAAACAACTAAGTGTACACATTTAGGTACGGTTACTCAAACCTAAATGAAGGAGCATTTCATTTGTGTATAACAATCTAAGTTCGATCTAACGGTTGAAAGATATTAACTTGAATCTAATCAGGTTTTCATCCAACGGTGAATATTGAATGCTTTGTTACCAAGGTAACCTAGTTTCAAACCCTGATTTGAAATCTATATAAAGGAGAACTCTAGCAACTGGGAAACCTAATCTCCATGATATGTGGTTGTAGATGTGGTAGTAAAAGTTCGTTCAACTCGGGCTTGTAAAGGTTTGATTTAAGATTTAAAAATATAAAACACTAAAAATAAAGAAAATATGTATACACGGTTGTCACAAAATATCAAGAGAACTGGGACTCGGGTTTCCACTATTAATCACATTCAATTGGTTCGTATATTGATTCATAACACTTCTAGCTCTTTTATGGACTCTTTTCTTTGCCAAAGATAGATTTTGTAAAAGATTAATTGTAAATCATAAGCATGGTGCATCAAAAGCGCTAAGTCTAAGCATACACCATCAGACAAAATCACAAATAATTAATAAAAATCATAAATCAATTAAATCAATGCAAAAGTCATAGAGAATCAAATATAGTTACCAAACAATTGTGAAATAAGGCTTCCTCCGTCGTCCCAATGTTGGGGTTTAGCTCCTCATATTATTCACGTGCTCATAATAGTTGTTCATAGCTCAAATAGGTGAAAAACAAGAGAAAATTAATAAAGCAGAGAGTTTGCAACGCTGTAGCGGCGTTACAAACAGCTCTTACAACGGGTATTGAACTGTTACAGAGAAAAGATGACAAGCTTATGATGCATGTGATATATTATTATTAAACAACGATACTTCTAAATAAGACTGCCTCTGCGACTGTCCTCGTCCGTCCAATGTTCTTGACTTCTCTTCTTCACCAAAGAAAGAGGTGAATATTCCTGCAACTTCACCTGCGTTTCTATGCTCCGATTCTATCGACCCCCAACTCCTCGATTCTCCTCCTGGAACTCATACAACTCATATATATATACACAAACGAAGATATTTCGAGAAATGTTTCAATTATCTTCCCGTATTCTTCTCTGCAAGTCACGGCCTCTTCTACCTTCATTTTTTATCTTTACGCGGCTTCTGTTTTGTTGAAACTTTCCCTGAACTGATAGAACCAAATCCTAAGAAGATATTCTCCATATTTACTTGAGTAACTTCCGAAAATACACGAACTTCCCGTAACCTCTTAACTTCCCTGTTTAATCGCGAATCATATGATTCGGCCCTGTTTAATCCATTCGAACACCCATACTAACTCCGTCCAGCCCAATCCAAAACAGAGACCAAACCCGATTGAAATTCGCTTCAGGAAACGTGAAACTCTCCACACCCCTATTTTGTCGAGAATCGATTAAATCTCCTTTTCTATCCAACTACCTTCCCTGTTTAGATAAAACAGGCTTAAACCAGTCCAAATCCCTGAAGAAATCCATCAGAAACTCGTTCAAATCTTTCCCAGAAGCTCAAACAAACCCGAGAAAACTCATTCTCCTGTGTTGTCGAGAACCAATTATCCAGCCCAATTTACGCCATCAATACAATCATACCAGCCCTGTTTAGCTAATTCAAGTCCATCCCATTAAAATCTGGTGATTGAATCTCGTTAATACCCATTCAAAAATCCAACCCTAATCTGCAACTTCGCTGCCACTAGTTTTCCGCCAAATCTCGTTTTTGAATTGTTGAAGATGACCTCCCCTTATCCTCTGATGGGGTGCGAATAGCATGTACCCTGATATTGCCCCTTATCCAAACTGAGAGTCCGAATAGTAATTTTCTCCCACGAGCGCAAATACCACTTTCCGAGCCAATTTTCCCGCAAAAGCTTATTTCTCCAAAAACATCTACAAATACATAAAATAATCAAATAAGTATAAAATCGAGCACTAACAATACAAATAATTGAGATCAAAATAGACACATAAATGCGTCTATCACCCGACACCTCTTGTGTGATACCAGTTGCTTAAGATAGATTCGATTCTCCTTTAACCTTAGGTTTTTCACGAAGCCCTGTAGGTTAACGACTTGAAGACTTCATTGGGATTGTAAAGCCAGACCCAACTATTTTCTCTGTAGTTGCGTGATCTGATCTTGCTGTTTTCTATCGTGATTGAGTACAATCGTAAGATTGGCTTGAAATTAATTTCTCCGATAGGCAAGATAGAAAAGTAGTCACAAACATCTTTGTCTCATCGTTTGTGATTCCACAATATCTTGTTTCGTCAATCGATTAATATTTTTGTGAGGTGATTGATAATACTAGGTTGTTCTTCGGGAATATAAGTCTGGGTTATCAATTGGTTCATGTTCACCTTGATTTATCAAAAGACGAAACAAAAACTCGTAGGTATATATGTGGGAGACAGATTTATCTATTCAATAAACTTTTCTGTGTGAGACAGATTTGTTTATTAAGTCTTCGACTTTGGGTCGTAGCAACTTTTGGTTGTGGGTGAGATCATCTAAGGGAATCAAGTGTGTAGTATCCTGCTGGGATCATAGACGTAAGGAACGCGACTATACCTTGAATCATTGTGAGATTGATTAGGGTTCAACAACATTCCAGACCGAAGTTAGATTTTTAGTAGGCTAGTGTCTGTAGCGGCTTAATACAGTGTGGTGTTCAAATCTGGAATAGGTCCTGGGGTTCTTCTGCATTTGCGGTTTTTCTCGTTAACAAAATTCTTTTGTCTGTGTTATTTATTTTCCGCATTATATTTTGTTATATAATTAAAATATCACAGGTTGTGCGTTGAATCGATCAATTGGTAAATCTAACCTTTGGTTGTTGATTGAAATTGATTGATCCTTGAACATTGGTCTTTGGTACCGTTCAAGTTAGTTCTCTTATATTCAATCAGGCTCTCAAATTTTTATTTGTTTGATTGCGGATTGAACTGAGGGATCGATATATAACTCTTTGATATACTTTTCTTAAGATTGAGTCTAACTGGTTAGTTGATTCTCTTGAAAGTATATTGGAGTTAGTCCATACAGATTGCTACGCGAAATATTGGGTGAGGTTGTTAGAACTCCGCTTTTTCAGTATTGCTAAGCTTTCACTTTAACTAAGTTCATCTTTTATTCTTGACGAAAATCAAAAGATAATCATGTGAAAATCTCCTTGTAACATCTTACATGATTTGTATGAGACAGTCATTTGATGTAGACTCGGAATATTTCGTATTGATCATTCGATCACTTGAAAATTGCTTTGAGGCTAATAGTTTGTGTGAAACAGGTATTGTCGTCTTCCAAGAATGTTTCAATGATTGAAATGAGGGTTTAGAACATGTAACCATGATTGGATATAAATATAGTATGTATTCAAATTTGTGTAAAGTCCAAAACCGGAACCATGGTATGCGTACACGTACGCGTCTTGGTTGGTTGTTGGAAGTCCGGGAACTAAGTATACCTGGTGGAAGTTCAAGTTCCGTTAATTTCTGCTGGAGTTTGGAAGTGTAAATGGTATGCGTACACGTTTGCATACTTAAGTAGGTTATGTTCTAAAATCGGTTTGTTCATGAACTAATACATTTATATAATAAGGAATGCAATCTTATGCAAATCGTGGCTATAATGTTCATCAAAAGATTCGAGTGAATCAAAATTGATTTTGCTTCAATTATGTCTTGTATACATCTATGAGAATATAAACAATTGAACAACTCTCTAACTAGTTTCATTTGAGTCATTTGAACTAGTTATGATAAAAATGAATAAGATTGATATGAAAGTGCTCATATGGATAACCATTGGTTAACTATTGTTGAACCAACTAAGTGTACACGTTTAGGTACGGTTATTGTTATCTAAATGATGGTACATTTTATTTGTGTATAACAAGCTAAGTTCGATCTAACAGTTGAAAGATATTAGCTTGAATCTAATCAGGTTTTCATCTAACGGTGAAATTGAATGCTTTGTTACCAAGGTAACATTGATTGCAAAACCTGATTTGGAGACTATATAAAGGAGAACTCTAGCAACTGGGAAACCTAATCCCAACACCTCCTGTGTGATACTAGTTGCGACTAGAGTCGATTCTCCTTTAACCTTAGGTTTTTCTGAAACCCAGTAGGTTAACGAATTGAAGACTTCATTGGGATTGTGAAGCCAGACCCAATTATTTTCTCTGTAGTTGCGTGTTCTGATCTTGCTATTTCTATTGTGATTGAGTACTATCTTCTTTAAGATTTGCTCGAGATTTATTCTCCGATAGGCAAGATTGAAAAGTAGTCACAAACATCTTCGTATCATCGTTTGTGATCCCACAATATCTTGTTTCGTTAATCGATTAAGATTATTATAAGGTGATTGATAACACTAGGTTTTTCTTCGGGAATATAAGTCCGGTTTATCAATTGGTTCCTGTTCACCTTGATTTATAAAAAGACGGAACAAAACTCGTAGGTATATCTATGGGAGACCGATTTATCTATTCAATATACTTTTTCTCGTGTGAGACAGATTTGTTTATCAAGTCTTCGACTTTGGGTCGTAGCAACTCTTAGTTATGGGTGAGATCGGCTAAAGGGAATCAAGTGCGCAAAATCCGGCGTGGTTCAAGAGGCGTAAGGAATGAAACTCGCCCTTGATCAAGTGTGAGATTGGTTAGGGCTTAAACTACATTACAGTCCGAAGTTAACTGGTAGTAAGATAGTGTATGTAGCGGCTTAATACAGTGTGGTGTTCAAATCCGGATTAGGTCCCGGGGTTTTTCTGCATTTGCGGTTTTCTCGTTAACAAAATTTATGGTGTCTGTGTTATTTATTTTCCGCATTATATTTGTTTATATAATTGAAATATCACAGGTTGTATGTAAGTTCGATCAATTGTGAATCCAACCTTTGGTTGTTGATTAAATTGATTGACACTTGGATATTGGTTTTTGATACCGTCCAAGTTGTTTCTTATATTAACCTGGCTCACGGATTTCTATCTTTGATTTTCTCGATTACATTAATAAACAAAGATATAACTCTTTGATATATTTCTTGATTGAGCTCGCTTTATTAGTTGGTTCTCTCAGAATTATATTGGAGTTAGTCCATACAGATTGCTAAGCAAAATATTGGGTTTGGTTGTTAGACCCACGCTTTTTCAATGCTCAACTCTGTCCTACTATCACTAAATTGGGAGATTTACCCACCATCAACTTATCAAATTGTACCCTCAACACCCATTCGCTGGTTGATCCTTATGGTAGTTATAATGTTCCTCGCCGCCTAATCCCCAAGTAACAATGGTGTCTGCAATAATACTCTTCACAATGCTGCTACTCTGGGTCTCGATTCTACTCAAGATATTTCTCAAAATGGGTGGATCTAGCAATTCTCAGCTTGGTGATAGTTCTGCTCCTACGACTCAGGTAAACTCAAATCCTTCTCCCATGTTATTGACAATCTTAATACTTTTAGTCCTATCAATCATTTCTATGTCAACAATGTTAACTCCAGTCTCATTGGAATATTAGAGCATTTGGAAAGAAAACTGCTAATAAAGAACTTAGCATGCTATGTAGAAACATAAACCCTGATATCATTTTTTTTGTCAGAAACAAAAATAAATAAAGATTTGGCTGCTAGAAGATTAAGGAACATGGGTTTTCCATGCACTTTTAATGTCCCAAGTATTGGGAGGAGTGGTGGTCTTGTGCTTGCTTGGAAGAAAGAGATCCACCTGAACATTATTTCATCCAGCTTGAGGGGTATTTATGTCACATCCACCGACATCATCCACTCTAAACTTTGTCACATACATTTCATTTATGGTTAACCTAATAGTAGTCTTAGACAAGCCTTTTGGGATAATCAATGCAAGCTACCTCCAACACCTCCAGATGACCCAGTTTTCTTTGTAGGAGACTTTAATGCCCTCTTAGGCACTGCGGATAAAAATGGTGGTCTAGAAGTTGATGACTCTGATTTTGAATACCTTAGAAATTTTTAATCTGTGTTTAACTTGCATGATCCTGGTTTTTCTGGTCCTAGGTTTACTTGGTCCAATATGCAACAAGGTCCTGACCTTATTCTTGAAAGATTGGATAGATGTCTTATTAATCAATCTGCTGAAGTTTTATTTCCTAAACTTTGTGTCAATAATCTACCTAAAGACTCTTCTGATCACTTCCCCATGCATATAGGCTTTAACTTTGAAGACATTTGTACGCCCAGGCCCTTCCACTTCATGGCTATGTGGATTGAAGCCCCACTTGTAGAGATATTATAGCTAATTCTTGGTCTGTCAATGTGATAGGTTCCCCTGCCTATAAGCTTAAACTTAAACTTCTGAGCACCAAGAAAGGTCTTAGAGATTGAAATAAATCCTCCTTTGGTAATATTCAAACTAATATAACTACTACTAGGTAAGAGTTAGTTGATATCCAAACTTCCAATCCTACTAATTCTAGCTCTATAGCTAGACTTAGAGCTAGATTAGAGTATCTTTACAATCTAGAGGAACTCTATTGGAAGGACAAGTCTAGAGAGGTCTGGCTTATGGAAGGTGACAGAAACTCACCCTATTTCCATAGAGTTACCCTCTTTAGAAGAAAGATAAATGCCATTAGTTGGATTAAAGATTCATCTGATACTATTCTAACTAATAGAAATAGTATTGGTACTTCCTTCATAGATTACTCCAAAACTCTTTATTCTTCCCATCCCCAACAATTCCAGGATGAAATCCTTCAAGACCTTCTTGTCAAGTTCTCTGAAGCTGATAATATTCATCTAAACTCTCCCCTTTCCCGAGAGGAAATAAAGAATGTTGTTTTCCAAATGGGAGGAAAAAAGGCTCTAGGACCTGATGGTTTCACTGGTCCCTTTTATCAAAAGCATTGGGATATTGTTTGGGAGGCAGTCATTGATATGACCTAGACTTGCTTTAGAACTGGACAAATAGCAAAAGTTTTTAACCATACCAATATTGTTTTTATCCCTAAAGTGCCTCTTCTTTGAGTTGGTTTCTCAAGATAGACCTATAGGTTTGTGCAATTTCATCTATAAAATCCTCTCAAAAACTTTAGCTAATAGATTGAAGCCTTTTATGAATAACATATTATTCCAAAATCAAAATGTCTTTATACCTAAGAGGAGTATTTCGATAATATTCTTCTAGCTAATGAGGCTATATATGCTGTCAAACACAATGACAAAACTGAAGGGATTGCTGCCATAAAACTTGATATGTCCAAAGATTATGATAGGCTGGAGTGGTCTTTTCTTGAAAATGTTTTAAAAAAAATGGGGATGTCTGATCACTGGATAAAACTTATTAACCAGTGTGTTTTTTCTGTTTCTTACTCTATCCTCCTCAATGGCAGCCCCACTGGTTTTTTCAAACCAGAAAGGGGACTAAGGTAGGGAGACTCTCTATCCCCTTATCTTTATATTATTTTCTCCGAGGCTCTATCTTATTACATTGATACCCTCTCAAAAAAGGACCGGTTGAAGGCATAAAAGTATGTAAAGATGCTTCAGCTATGACACACCTTTTGTTTTCTGATGATTCCCTCCTTTTTTCTAAATCCACTATTCAAGATTTTTAGACTATCAAAGAGTATTTTCAAAAATACTGCTTGGCCTCTGGTCAAGAAATTAATTTTGATAAATATGGAATCCTATTTAGTAGGAAAATTCCTGAACATAGGAAAGCCCAACTAGCCAATATTCTGGATATCCAAAACATGGATTTAGGAGAAAAGTATCTTGGCACCCCTATAGTGTTTCAAGCTCTAAAATTCAAACCCACATGGGTATCCTTCAAGCCATTGATGCCAGAATTTCAATCTGGCTTCATAAGCTCCTGTCCCAAGCTGCTAAAACTACTCTAGTTAAACATATTGGTCAAGCCATTCCCCTTTTCCAAATGGGAGCCTTCCTTATTCCTAAACACCTTTGTAGACAAATGGATTCTCATCTATGCAAATTTTGGTGGAGAGAAACCATTGACCCTAAAGATAGGAAACTGTTAGAGCATTGCTCGGTCGAACTCGCATGCGTTGCTATCTCAAGCATGTTTGTCAATGTTAGTGATCAAAATTATAAGTCTTGATTTCTAGCCTATGTAGCTAAAGGTCTCGGACTAGGATAGAAAGTGTAGTTGAGCTCAAGAACTCCATGGCAATCATCATACAAGACGAAGGACTACTCGAGGAACCGGTGGAACTTCATCGACTAAAAGGTATGTGGAGACTTGAACTTATCTATCACTCAAAAGTATATTTACTCTATCTCCTACTCTTGAGACAAAAGTCGTTTAGACGTATAGACTTTCATTATACACATTTGCAATTTCGAGCCGAGTTTAACTCGTCTATCTATTTCTCGAAATATTTGTTGGTAAGCTTTCGTTTTAATTGAATTCATCTTTACCTAGTGACGAAAGTCATGATATGTTTCAATCACTTTGGAAATCGCTCTGACGAAAAACGGTCTGTGAATAACGACTATATAACGTTCTCTGAGAATGTTTCAATGATTGAAATGAGAGTTTAGATTACATAACCATTGGTAGGACATAAGCATTGTTGTGGAAACACATATATGTATAAGTCTTTATTCCTTGAACCAAAGTTTGCGAACTTTGTTGATCAAGAGAAATGGAAGTGGCGCAAGCTCGGTCATGAACGGCGGAAGTTCTCACCCAAAATTTCTGTGGAGTTTGTGTACTCCTTCCATGAGCTTACGTCCGCGAACCCAGTCCGAGAACTTAAGTAGATTATATCTAAAACCGGTTGTTCTTGAACTAATGTTTATATAAACTAAGGAATGCTTTTGCAAACCGTGGCTATAAAGTTCATGAACCGATTCGAGTGAATCAAACCGTTTTTGCTTCGATTGTGTCTTGTGTAGTTACATAAGATCTAAGCAATTGAAAAACTCTCTAACTAGTTCATTTGAGTCATTTAAACTAGTTATGGTGAAGAAGAATATGGTTGACATGAGAGTAATCATATGGCTAACCATTTGGTTGACTATTGTTGAACCAACAAATGTTAATGTTTGGGTATGGTTCATAAACCCAAAATTGAACATTTCATTTGTGTGTAACAAGCTAAGTTTTCGATCCAACGGTTGAGAAATATTAGCTTGAATCTAATCAGGTTTTCATCTAACGGTGAATATTGAATGCTTTGTTACTAAGCTAACATTGATTGCAAACCCTGATTTGATAGACTATATAAGGGAGAACTCTAGCAACTGGGAAACCTAATCCACACACTTTATGTGTGATACTAGTTTGCTAAGCTAGAGTCGATTCTCCTTTAACCTTTGGTTTTCTTATTCTAAAACCAGGTTAACGACTTAAAGACTTCATTGGGATTGTGAAGCCATACCGATACTACTTTTCTTGTAGTTGTGTGATCTGATCTTGTTGTTTATATCGTACGAGTACAATTAAAATAATTGGCTTGAGATTTATATCTCCGATAGGCAAGATAGAAAAGAAATCACAAACACTTCGTCTCATCGTTTGTGATTCCGCAATATCTTTTTTCGCTGCGTCGATTAAGATTATTGTGAGGTGATCAATAATAATAGGCTGTTCTTCGGGAATATAAGTCCGGGTTATTTATTGGTTCCTGTTCACCTTGATTTATCAAAAGACGGAACAAAACTCATAGGTTTATTCGTGGGAGACGGATTTATCTAATCTGTAGACTTTTCTGTGTGATACAAATTTGGTTATTAAAGTCTTCGACTTTGGGTCGTAGCAACTCTTAGTTGTGGGTGAGATCAGCTAAGGGAATCAAGTAGTCTTGCTAGGATCAGAGGCGTAGGAGCATAATTGTACCTTGGATCAGTGTGAGATTGATTAGGGTTCAACTACAGTCCAGACCGAAGTTAATTTGGAGTAGGCTAGAGTCTGTAGCGGCTTAATACAGTGTGTGTTCATTCCGGACTATGTCCCTAGTTTTTACGCATTTCTTTGTTTCCTCGTTAACAAAATTCTGGTGTCCGTATTATTTCTATTCGCATTATATTTGTTTATATAATTGAAATATCACAGGTTGTGCGTTGTTCAATCAATTAGAATATCCGACCTTTTGGGTTGTTGATTTAAATTGATTGACACTTGGATATTGGTCTTTGGTACCATCCAAGTTATCTCTTTTTGATAAAGACTCGCAGATTTCTATTTGCTTGAGTAAAGATCAAATCGAGAGATTGAGATATAAACTCTTTAATATACTTTTTATCTAGATTGAGTCTGACTGTCTAGTTGATTCTCTAGAAAGTATATTGGAGTTTGTCCATACAAATTGCTAAGCTAAATATTGGGTGTGGTTGTTAGACCCCCGTTTTATAAGTCTGTGTTTGTAGCGATATGACTGTATGGACATAGGTGTTATCTCAATATACGTACCACCAGTCTTCGATGGCTCAAACTATCAGGATGGAAAATTGCTATGTGTGCTTATCTCCAAGCCCATGATTTTCAAACATGGGTACGTGTAGTTAAAGACTATGATCCTCTGGTTAATACAAAAGGCGATGTATCTATACCTAAGGATGTTGGTAGTTATAGTCCTGAAGAATCTCTTGTTGCAATGCATAATTCTGACGGATTAAATACTATCAGACAAGCCGTTATCCCAAACCTTCAGCACTTTGTGTCTACTTGCACTAAGTCTAAAGATGCCTGGGATATCTTAGAAACTGTATTTGAATACAAAAGATACGTGTCTAAGAAGCATGCCATCTATGGAGGAAATAACCTCAACACCCTCTCCAAAAATACCTCTCTTGGGAAGGAAAAATTTCTTGATCCAAATTCTGTTCAAACTTTTTCATTCAATGTCGTTTCTGACACAAGTGAATCCTCTAACTTGTCTTGGGATGATGAATGTTGTTCTAATGGTGATTGGTTCGATAAACCATTGATTACAGAAAGGATCAAGGATTTTGTAAAAAGAAGCTTTAGATGTAATAAACATCTTCTGTCAGCTTTTGCTAATGATTCTGTGAAAGAAAAATCTTTAAGTGCCAACGTCTTGAATACGTCTGATGGATGTAATGAACCCAGTGCTCTTACAACAGAAATATCCACATACTCAAGGTCCGATTCAGAAATTGAGTCTGACACAGAGATTTTTGAATTATTGAACAAAGAGGTGCTTCAAGAAAATCTTCAATTAAAAGCTTCATTGAAGAAACTAGAATCATTAATCCAGGTGAAAGATCTTGAGATAGATTGCCTCAATGATAAACTCACCAGAACCATTGCTCTAAAGGAAAAAGAGACTAATACTCTCAAGGATGATCTACGAGATATTATCCGGAAGATCCGACAAAATCTCAAAGAATGTTATTTGGTCAAAATCCTTTGGAAACACATATGGTTTAGGATTTAAAAGCAAGATGTAAGTGTTGTCAACCCCGTTGTTTCTCTTCATGAAAAAATAAAGGTTGACGGTTGTGATAAACAGAAGGCACTTCAACAAGACAAAGGATCCTTGATTTGTTCGTTTTGTGGAAATGTGAATCATGTTCAAAGCACGTGTTGGAGGTTCAAGAGGAACGACAAAAGAATTTTCAGACTGCAATGCAAAAGATGAATCTGGATAATCAACATGGGTCTCATAAAACCAATGCTTCCAGAATCAGAAGAGTTAGGAAACCTGTTTATACAACAAGCCTTGGTAAACAAGGGGAGCGTCTGGCTCACAACGTCTCTCTCTAATTCCAGACGTTCGCATCCTCATCTTTAACTTGAGAAAATGGGGTTTGCGTATTTATGACAAAGTAGTGTATTTATTTTTGTTAAAGAAATATTTTCATAACAATATAGATATTGAATCTGTAAACTATGGAAGACTTTTTCTTATAGGGTTTAGACATTTCACAAGTCTATTTAATACTTTTGTAGACTTTTTTTTTCCCTAAAAGATACATCATGGCTCCACCGTAACTAGAGGCACCACAAGCAAGAGATGCACCAAAGCAATCAATGTGTATCTGTAGGAATCTCTTCCTCAAGGGTAAAGAAAGTGAAGACTACAAAGTATGGAGAAGGTTCTTCCTCTAACTTTCTCTTGTCTTTTTATCAGCTTGATAATAACTTTAGAGGTTTGGTGAAAGATTTCATCAACAAAACAAACAATTTTAAATCTCAAATTGTTTCATCTTAAGAAGAGATAGCTCACTATGAACAAATGTTTTCTCTTTCAGAGAACACCTTGCGTGATCTAAAAGAGAACTTAGTGAGTTAACTGATATTTATGAAGATTTGGAGGAATTGAACAATCCCATAATCAATGGGTTTTTCAATAATAAGAAGGAATTCTCTGTAGAGGCTCTGGGAAAGATCTACAACAACTAGTAAGTCTTCGGATGAGAAATTTGTTTTTCTTGTTTTGTTTAGAAGAATAACTAGAAATTGGAGTAGCCATTATTGTAATTAAACATATCTATGTCCAACGTTTTCATCTTCATGTTTTTAGATTTATTGGTTTAAATTCTAAACTTGTTTGGAAGATGATTTTTGCAGTATTAATCTTATGGTTTTATATATTGCAATTGTTTATGGGATATGTGTGTTTGCGTCCGTGAACTATGATTGTCCCATATCTTATCAAAAGTAAAGTCTTTTGTAAGTAAATATTCTTATATTGATAAAGGAATGAATGGACTTTTGACAAATACAAAAGTTAAGCCTATATTTTCAATTATTGATGGAAGATAGGTTAAAATCTTTTGTTTTCAATGATTATGTCTATTGTATGTGATGGAAAATAGAATGAATCCTTGTGTATTCCGCAAAAGAATTGATCTTCCCCATCCATATTTTCTACTTATATTGTATTATTACCGTGAGGCTCCGTAATGTATCTTATGTTGAGCACTAAAACAATCAAAGTTGATGGTTAGCTTTGTTGTTGTTCCATAAGGTACTTTATGTCGAGCATATTGAACTAAATTAATCATCTTGTTTGGTTATTTAGTTATGACTCCATAAGTTTTCTTATGTTTGAGCACTTTTGATTGGGTTGGTTATTTTTATGATTAACTTAGTCATTGCTCCATAGATTCTCTTATGTGAGTATGTCCAATTTAATTGATTACTCTTTGTGATTAGTTTGATTGTGTATTTCGATTAAATTAATCATGGGTTCTCTTGTGGTTAATTTAATTGAGTATTTGGATTCAAATTCATACTTGTATGTGATTTGTTATGTCCAAAGAAATCCTTCTTTTCATTCGAAATTAAGGTCGCTCTTGTTGTTCTTTCGGGAATGACATATTATGGGGGGAGAGTTCTTTTTGAACTTGCGCATGATTGCCATATCTTTATGGGGAGTGCGGCTGTGGAATATTAAAGGGGTTATCTTGTATTTTTAAACTCCTTGATGAATGCATTTAGCTTCGGCTTTATGATTGCATCTAAATAAGATGATGTGTGTTTCTTTCTTTTGGTCATGAAATGTCTCTTTTGGAAATTTAATTAGGATCATGTTCTTGTACCTTTGCCAATTTTATTGACAAAAAGGGGGAGAATTAATATGTAATTCACACTATAAATACATATGGTTTTCGGATCATTATGTAAGGGGGAGTGGTTTCCATGTGAGATGGAGTATTGATTAAGGGGGAGTGATACAGATCACCATAGTATTGTTGTTGAAGTTGTGATACAATTGAACTTTGACGCTGTGTAATGATACTATGACACTGTATAAAAATGATTGAGAACTCTTGTTTTCTTATTGTTATAGATACGGATTTTCAACAACGATGACGCTAAACTTACAACCTTTGGGATCATGGGAGTACTTGGAAGTGACGAAGATTTCGAGTAATGTTGAAGATTAGACATGTGGAATAGGAGCTACAAAAGTTAATTTATTTATTTTTTGTATTCCATATGTATTAATAGTTTTGCCACTAAAATTGACAATGGGGGAGATTGTTAGAGCATTGCTCGGTCGAACTCGCATGCGTTGCTATCTCAAGCATGTTTGTCAATGTTAGTGATCAAAACTATAAGTCTTGATTTATAGCCTATGTAGCTAAAGGTCTCGGACTAGGATAAAAAGTGTAGTTGAGCTCAAGAACTCCATGGCAATTATCATACAAGACAAAGGACTACTCGAGGAACCGGTGGAACTTCATCGACTAAAAGGTATGTGGAGACTTGAACTTATCTGTCACTCAAAAGTCTATTTACTCTATCTCCTACTCTTGAGACAAAAGTCGTTTAGACGTATAGACTTTCATTATACACATTTTCTATTTCGAGCCGAGTTTAACTCGCCTATCTATTTCTCGAAATATGTGTTGGTAAGCTTTCACTTTAATCGAATTCATCTTTACCTAGTGACGAAAGTTATGATATGTTTGAATCACTTTGGAAATTGCTCTGACGAGAAATAGTTTGTGAATAATGGCTATATAACGTTCTCTGAGAATGTTTCAATGATTGAAACGAGAGTTTAGATTACATAACCATTGGTAGGATATAAGCATTGTTGTGGAAACACATATATGTATAAGTCCTTATTCCTTGAACCAAAGTTTGCGAACTTTGTTGATCAAGAGAAATGGAAGTGGAGCAAGCTCAGTCCGCGAACTGGCGGAAGTTCTCACCCGAGAATTTATGTTGGAGTTTGTGTACTCCTTCCATGAGCTTAAGTCCGCGAACCCAGTCCGCGAACTTGAGTAGATTATATCTAAAACCGGTTGTTCTTGAACTAATGTTTATATAAACTAAGGAATGCTTTTGCAAACCGTGGATATAAAGTTCATGAACCGATTCGAGTGAATCAAACCGTTTTTGCTTCGATTGTGTCTTGTGTAGTTACATAAAATCTAAGAAATTGAACAACTCTCTAATTAGTTCATTTGAGTCATTTGAACTAGTTATGGTGAAGAAGAATATGGTTGATATGAGAGTGATCATATGGCTAACCATTTGGTTGACTATTGTTGAACCAACAAATGTTAATATTTGGGTACGGTTCATAAACCCAAAATTGAACATTTCATTTGTGTGTAACAAGCTAAGTTTTCGATCCAACGGTTGAGAAATATTAGCTTGAATCTAATCAGGTTTTCATCTAACGGTGAATATTGAATGCTTTGTTACTAAGCTAACATTGATTGCAAACCCTGATTTGATAGACTATATAAGGGAGAACTCTAGCAACTGGGAAACCTAATCCACACACTTTACGTGTGATACTAGTTTGCTAAGCTAGAGTCGATTCTCCTTTAACCTTTGGTTTTCTTCTTCTAAAACCAAAGTTAACGACTTAAAGACTTCATTGGGATTGTGAAGCCATACCGATACTACTTTTCTTGTAGTTGTGTGATCTGATCTTGTTGTTTATATCGTACGAGTACAATTAAAATAATTGGCTTGAGATTTATATCTCCAATAGGCAAGATAGAAAAGAAATCACAAACACTTCGTCTCATCGTTTGTGATTCCGCAATATCTTTTTCGCTGCGTCGATTAAGATTATTGTGAGGTGATAAGTAATAATAGGTTGTTATTCGGGAATTTAAGTCCGGGTTATTGATTGGTTCCCGTTCACCTTGATTTATCAAAAGACGGAACAAAACTCATAGGTTTATTCGTGGGAGACAGATTCATCTAATCTGTAGACTTTTCTGTGTGATACAGATTTGGTTATTAAAGTCTTCGACTTTGGGTCGTAACAACTCTTAGTTGTGGGTGAGATCAGCTAAGGGAATAAAGTACGTAGCATCCTGCTAGGATCAGAGGCGTAGGAGCATAATTGTACCTTGGATCAGTGTGAGATTGATTGGGGTTCAACTACAGTCCAGACCGAAGTTAATTTGGAGTAGGCTAGAGTCTGTAACGGCTTAATACAGTGTGTGTTCATTCTGGACTATGTCCCGGGTTTTTCTGCATTTTCGGTTTCCTCGTTAACAAAATTCTGAATGTCTACGTGTTATTTCTATTCCGCATTATATTTGTTTATATAATTGAAATATCACAGGTTGTGCGTTGTTCAATCAATTAGAATATCCGAACTTTTGGGTTGTTGATTTAAATTGATTGACACTTGGATATTGGTCTTTGGTACCATCCAAGTTATCTCTCTTTGATAAAGACTCGCAGATTTCTATTTGCTTGAGTAAAGATCAAATCGAGAGATTGTGATATAAACTCTTTGATATTTTTATCTAGATTGAGTCTGTCTGTCTAGTTGATTCTCTAGAAAGTATATTGGAGTTTTTCCATACAGATTGCTAAGAGAAATATTGGGTGTGGTTGTTAGACCCCCGCTTTTTCAGAACTACATCTTTTGGGTTGGGATATCTTGTGTTCCCCTAAATCTGAAGGTAGTCTGGGTTTTAGGAAAGCTGAGCTAAATAACTTGGCTATGCTTGCTAGAAATGCTTGGAGAATTATTGAGAATCCGAATTATATGTTAGCTACTGTTCTTAAAGCTAAGTACTTCCCTTGAACTGATTTCTTGAATGCCAAGTGCACTAGTAAGTGTTCTTGGACCTGGAAGTGTATGCATGCTATTAAGGAGTTGATCAAACATTTTATCTCCTAGATTGTAGGGGATGGTCAGTTTATTGATCCTTGGTGTGATAAATGGATACCAGATTTGGGTACTGCTACACCAAACCCCTTAGTCCCACCTGATCCCAATGTTAAAGTCTCATACTTCATTAATAATCATATTAGAACTTGGGATGTTAATAGACTAAATACTCACTTTGATGATGCTTCTGTTAAGAAGATTATCACTATTCCTTTAAGCTAGTTATGCACTCCTGATAGGAGGGCTTGGGAACTTTCAAAGAAGTCTTCCTACATAGGAATTAGAGGTCTTAGGCCCTTCCTCATGCATCAATCTTTGGAAGCGCATTTGGAAGACTATGGTTCCTTACAGAATCTAAGTTTTTATTTGGAGAGCTGTAAGAAATGCTCTACCTGCTAGAACTATTTTACATAATAGAATGCCCATGCATAGTGTTGATTGTGCTAGATGCACAGATCCTCATGAGTCTGTCATGCATGCTTTAGTCCTCTGCCCCTTTGCTAGTAGAGTTTGGTTTCTCAGTTCTCTCTGTGTTAACAATCAGGTTTTTCAAAATAAGTCTTTCATTGATTGGTTGGTGTTTTGGCTACTGTTCTTTGGTCAATGTCTAAACTTCCTGATGAAGATCAATGTCTCTTTGCTACTGTTCTTTGGTCTATCTGGAGTAGTAGAAATAACCTTGTCTTCCAAAACCTTAAAGAAACTCACATAACAGTCTTAGCTAGAGCTATGCTCTTGACTAGGAAACCTTGCTTAAATATCCCTCCTACTACCTCTGTTAGTCTGTGTGACAAATGGATGCCCCCTCCTTTGGTTGGATTAAATGTAATACTAATGAAGCTTATGATGATATCTCTGAAGCTAATGGTGCAGTATATGTGATGCGGGACTTCGCAAGCAAAGCTTCCTTTTGTGTTTCCATGGTTTTTGAAGTAAAGTCTGCTGAACTGAAGCCAGAGCTATTTGGGCAGTCTTGAAAAAAGCTAAGGAGGAAAAATTCACTCACATTATCATTGAAAGTGATGCTAAAGGTCTCATTGATCAATTTTCATATGGCATGTTCGATGGAGACTCAGAACGGATGTTATCTTTAAGGACATTCTATTTTTCTCTTCTAGTTTAGTAGCTTGTGTTTTTTATTGCCAACCTCGTTATTGTAATTCTGTTGCACATGAGCTTGCTTAATGGTCAAAACTGAACAATTCCTCTATGTACTGGTATGTTCCTCCAGTTTGGTTTATACCAACTATTGAGGGGGATCATTAGCTTTTCTGAAGGCCGTTATCTATAAAAAATAAAATAAAAAAAATAGAGCCACATTTTAGTTGGAAAATGCGTACTTGCCTTGAAAAAATCCAGCTTTTACATGTTATCCCAATTTCCCATACATCAAGTCAAGACCTGCATATCGTTAAAAAAAAAAATACCTGTGTATATCCAAACGTTAAAATCAAATTAGGCCCAGCTGCCCTCACATGTTACTTAAGCCGTTATTGAGGTACAACACGCGCAAGTACAAAACCTTAACGGTGGACACATACGAAAAATTGTACATATATATACATATAGACACACGGGTACTGCCTACCTTTGCCCATTCACCCAGGGTATGCTCTGCTAGCTAGAGGGAGCCTGATTCCGAATGTTATTGCTCTCATCTTAGCAAGTGGCCGGCTGGAGGATCTAGACCGGTTCTACCTCATCTGCCGCTCCACGCTGACTGCCTCTTCTTAGACCCCACTGATGGATACAGATATGGAGTTTTTTGGAAGGGACGAGAAAATCAACAGCTTGATATGGTGTTAAGATACCAATAAGTTCTTTCAAAGTACCCAGCCTCAATTGATCTTCTTCAACTAATATACTAGCCAGAGCTTCAGCATGTGAATCCAGAGCCTGACGCACTTCTTGCCAAGTGGTTTGATCAGCAGCAGTGCTCGAGTCGTGATCCCAGTTATTAGCAAGTGCAGTCAGTTGATTGTCAATTATATTCTCTTGCAAACTAGCCATCTTGCTTGAAAACATCTCTTCTACCTTAATTGTTCTACACTGCAGGTCAATGACAAGACCGAGTTGATCTGCCGATAATTCACCTAGGTTGCCTGTTCTCACTCCCTCTAAGAATTCAGTGAGATGTGCCTCAAGCTCTGAGCCACAAAGTGAGTAAACGAGTCGAATCGCTAAGGAGGGTCTGCAACCACCAAGCCAAAGGTAACAATTTTGTACCGAAGTCAACCAAGTTGGTGAAAAGAAGGACGACGCGTCATCTACTGCAAGTTGGGATCTTTTATCGGTATACTCTTCGAAGTGTTTGATGGTTTTGTCGACAATAAAACAAAGTTTTTGTTCATCGTTCAGGTTTTCGTGGTAAACTTCTAAGAACTCCTCTAGATCTTCTTGTTGTTGCACCATCCAATTCTGATAGCATATACAGAAGCGCATTTCATACGATAAGCTTCCCATTATGTACTGTCTGTTTAAGAGAAAGTTTCAGATAGAGTTGAATCCATATGGTTCATGTGAAATATCAGAGTAGAAAACTGATGAAGAAAAAGAATATTGTTATTACAATGTTTTGTTCAAGATTCAAACAATACAGTTTCAGACAGTATTAATACTCAATTTAATACAGTACACAAGACCATGATTAATACTGACTAAGACTTTTATTGACCATGACTATTGACCTCGACTATTGACTATTATTCCTAATAGCCCCCCTCAATTTCATATTGGCAGACATAAAAATGAACTCGAAAAACAAAATTAAGAAACATCTTTAGGAACAGCTAAACCAGTAAAATGAGAAGTAGAAACAAAGTCTTTTTCAGCATCAATAGTAGACTGACACAGTTCAACATCTTCAGTAGTAGTAGTAGTTCCCAAAAGTTGTTGAAGTAAAGAAGAAAAAGCTGGAAAACAGATGCCTTTAGTATAGAGATATGCCAGTTTATGTTGAGAAGCAATATGTTGAACTGTAATAAAACCATCTAACACCAAATCTCTGACAACATAATACTGCACCTCTATGTGTTTTTTCCCATTGACAATAATAAATCCACCCTTGCCTTTATAAGAAGAAGTATTTTGAAGTAGTGAAGGATCTCCAGTCATGTGTGCAGAAGCACCTGAATCTGAAAGCCATGAAGTAGATGAAGAAGGATCATCATTGACTGGTAGAGTATTCACATGTAGACCAGTAAACTCCTGAGAAGTATTGTTGTTGATGCTAGTATTTCCTTGAGTATGAGATTCAGTGACACCCACAAAACCAGAAGTATGAGGAGGATAATATCGAAAATGGCATCTGCTTGCATAGTGACCCTTTTTCCTGCATATTTGACATTCAACTTGAGAAAAATCCAGCATCACTATTGTTTTGATAAGAACCATTTCCTACACCAGTTATAGTATCACTAGTTCCAACACCAACATTTTTATTCCCATTTTATTTATTGTTTGCATAAGGAGCACCAGACCCATTCTTCTTCTTATTTCCAAGATGAGAATTATGCTAGAACTAGCACCATCTCTACCATAGAAAGAAGTTTGATGTTGAGCATCAAAGATAGCATTAATGTCCTGTGCTTGATCAAGAAGCCATTGCTCATGTGTAATTAATCTTGCCTTAAGTTCACCAAAAGAATAAGGATTTTCTCTATTCTGAGCAGAAATCACAAAATTATCATAACCCTGCCTAATCCATTCAACACATGCATTAATAAGTCTGAGTTACTTACTTTTTCACCAATAGCAAAGTAAGAGAGTCTCGCAATTCCCTTAATCTTTTGTAAATACACAGAAACAGACAGATTTCCTTTTCTAATTCCATACAATTGTTGTCTTACCATATTTTTGCGAGCAAGATATTATTTTTTGAATGTACTTTCAAGAAACTCCCGAATAGCTCTTGCAGTAGTTAAACCTAAACATCACCAGAAATTGATGCTGTAAAAGTAGCTTTAAAACAACTTATAACAAATCGATCCATTCTTCTCCACTGAATCCATTTTGGATTTAAACTAAGAACCCCATTAATCAAAATCTTCTCCTCAGGCTCTTGTAAATCCCCATTAACATGACCATAAAGATCAGTAGTAATCAAAACAGACTCAAATTGATCACGCCATAATAGAAAATTCGTATTATCCAATTTGAGAGAAACAAAATTCGAAATATCGGTGAAAGGTAAATTAAAATTCACAGAATTACCAGAATCGGAGTTTTCTGTAGCGGAAGCCATATCTGTTTGATTGATAACGTTGTTGTTGTTGTTTGAAGTATTCTTGTTACGCCTTGTACTGACTGGCATAACACAAAGTTTCTAAAGATCGAAGTAATTTCAAGATTAGGTTTTAATCTTGAATCCAGATGATGAGAAAGATTTATTGATAAAATTTGTTGAAAAATTTGTTTGAGAATCAATCAGTAAAAGGTATTGAGAAGGTTGTACTTGTTGATTGAAAAAGATGTGTGAAAAAAATTTCGGATTAGAACCTGTCTGATACCATGTGAAATATCAGAGTAGAAAACTGATGAAGAAAAAGAATATTGTTATTACAATGTTTTGTTCAAGATTCAAACAATACAGTTTCAGACAGTATTAATACTGAATTTAATACAATACACAAGACCATAATTAATACCGACTAAGACTTTTATTGACCATGACTATCGACTATTATTCCTAATAGTTCAGTTGGCTTAGCTTTAATATAAATTATAGTGGTGATATTTTGTCCCATCTGTACAGGTATGTTGAACTAAAATCCGTACAAAATCAGACTTTGGTAGCTATTGAAGAAAACGAAATCTCCATTTTCTTACTAGAAACTTGCAAACTGATGTTTGTATATGTAGTTGTTGTTCTGGTTGAACTAGCTTTTTCTTCGGCACGTGTACTTGCTAGATCATCGTCACTGTTGAACCTGCAAATGATACTCAACGCTTAACAAGTGTACCTTGGATCTTTTTCACTCGCTAAATGATGTGCATGATGCGTGCTAAGCGGATTAAGATCACAAATTTGGTTAAAAAGACCAAAATCAATAATTCATGGGTGAAAAAGACATGTAAAATTTGATACTGTTTAAATGGACGAAAATGTAAATATAGTCACGATGTAAATGAGTTTATCCTACCCATTTCCAAATAATTTTTCTTATTTTTAATTTACATCGGATGCATCCAGGTTTCATCCTCACTCTTTTTTAAGTTTAAGCGGGGATGAATCCAGGTTTCATTCTTTATTTTTTTTGGTATCCATTTCACCCATACTAATTTTTATTCGTCCATTAAAACCATGTTTTAAAAAAATTTGGACAAATGATCCATTTTCCGGATTAAGATTGGGTTGTGCATCCGCGTGCAGTAAAATTTGGACAAATTGATAACTTCGACGACTACAAAAATGCGATTGTGAAAGTTTACCAGAGATACTCTTGATGATCAAAGAGATAAGAGTGGACTTCGTTGCAAAGAAGAAAATAGATCTTCACACACTCGTGTACTTTGCTCTTAACCACAATGGACTTCGTTGACCATCCTTTATTTTTTGAAGCTGTCGTTGACCGTCTTAATTTTTCCACGGAAATTACTAACTTATAGGGAGGGAGATTTTGGATCAAGGGAGTGAAAAACTCGTGTTTAACTCACCGATTATGACCTGTTCAACATTTTCGTATGAGTCGGACAAAACTACCCTCAGTCAAAACTCTCGTTTCGAAACAACAAAACTAACCTTCTGTATTTTCTTCTTTCTATTAACCGTATGGAACAATCATAAATCCTAAAACCCAATTAGATCTATGATTCATCTAATGAAAAACCATAACAATTTTGAATACTTCACCACCCAAATTATATCATCCAAAAAAAGGTACAACGACTACTATGGGCTAATATTTTGACTGCCAAGGTTGGAACAATTCTCAAATTAAGCCAAGAAAAATCAGATGTTCAGTGGATATGTGTTTCAAATGCACCTGAAGAGTTTCTTGGAAACGAAATTTTTACTTACCCAAGTGATTAAATCATGATCCTCTCTTTTTTCTATTTATTTATTTTTATGAAAACAAGATCAACTTTATAAAACCTTGATTCCTTCGTACCAGTAGAAGAGAAATGAAACATTCACTTTCACGACAATAAAAGTGAATACCGAATTTCTCTACCACTTGAGTGGCGGTGAAATAGATCATTTCACCTCCATTTTAGTGGCGGTGAACATACAACAACCATAACTGATCTCACTCTTTCTAAATAAAGCTCACTTGGCAAAACTGGGATTTTTTTTTTTTTTTTGAAGGTGCAAAACTGGGATTCGAATTGTCCAAGTCTTTCTCCGTCTTTGTTTTTTGCTGCTATCATTTTACAGTTTCTTTTTCCCCCCCACAGTCTATCCATAATTGGTACAATTTATGTCAACACAGTGATATAGGAAAGATGGGCACTTTTGCTACTTCCGTTCTCTTGAAATGTTGCTAGTGCTAGCTTGGAAATGCAATTGGCTGTAGGGAAAATGTAACAACCCAACATACAAATTATGTGTAAGATTAGTAAGACTAATCAATCAAAACTGAAAGAAAACAATTAACAGTGAAATATTGTACTTCACCATCACTTGAGTGGAGGGGAAATGTCGCAGTTCACTGCAACTTTCGTTGAAGCGAAGTGCTGGTTTTCACTGCCACTTCTCTACTAGAGAAAGTAAGTATCACGTTCCGAAATGTGGACGTGAATGCTGCATTTCACTACCTCTGGTTCGAAAGAACCAAGGTCATACATACTGGTGTTTGTTCATCTATAGTTCTATACTACATAAACACGAGAGAATCATGCTCATGCAAATGGGAGATCATCCGTTCCAATTGAACTCACGTATATTTGATGATGGATACAAATTGTTTCAACTGATTCTCTTGGGTTTGAATTGGAGATGGTAGTATGAGGTTCATAGTTAACTCTATTTCTTCCACTCCCAAGATAAGAACTCCTAGGCTCCTCCCTGTAAAGTCCTGTGGGTTATCATAAATTTCAAATCAGTCAAATCTATAGGGTATTTTGGTCCAGAAAATTTTGAAATCTAACTCGTTCATAAACCAGCGAGTTGAGTACGAGTTTATCACTCCCTTGATCCCAAAACCTCCTCCCTATAACAAAAGTGAAACAATGGTTCGTTCATTTACAAACTCTACCATGATACATTTTTTGGGTAGGAGTTGTCCTAGTTACGTAACTACTAAAATTTAATCAATAAAAGATGGGTGCACCATTTTTGGGAAGGAGACATCCCTTGTCATAAGACTCATAACTACAATAAAATTAAATCAGGACGATATTGAAACATCAGCTGAACATTTGTAACATTTGTTATAGACTGTGCAGAAAATTAAACTCCAGTAGGATCCATTAATATATTGGAGTACTAGTATGAGGTCTGAGATGCAGTAAGTCAAATTCTTGACCAAGTGGAAATGACGTTAAGTTTTTTTGGGATCAGAATGACGTTAAGTGAATATTTCGAGGGGTCAAGTCAAATGTCCGACTAAGTCAGACTAACGACCTCACTGTAGAATCTTCATTATTTTTTTATTTTCTTTTTAACTGGAATCTTCTTTATTTATGCAACAACCAAGATACACTCGAACTTTATAAAAACCAATAATTGACTAATTCTCCGGCCGTGATACACGTACCGCGGGTTGATCCCGCGGATCAAATCCAACGGTGGGGAAGGGAGCGATTCTAATACTAGGGTTGGCAGCGGGCTAGAGCTGAGAAATGGGGGCCATTCCCATCCTCACACATGATAAACCGACGGACCCGCCGTAGCTTAATCATTTTCACTAATTCTCTCGGTCAGCAAGTACATCAATCAACGGAAAGAGTACACGTACACCAATTATTAAGAGTTTAATCATATATTGGTGGTCTTATTAAAACAAAAAAACTTTTGATGTTTGTTAATTAAATGGAAGTATGCAACTTGCATGGTAGACTGCCGAGACTAGTTTGACTTGGAGCTGGCCACTTGTCTTTACTCTCTAGCCTTTCAACTAAAGTCCTCTGCGTAAGTCTAGCTTACTGTCTGTACGATACCGACTAAGAACATGTCAACTTGAAGCTAAGGGTTTCATTTGGAATATAAATAATCCTTGAGTTCAGAAGCTACTACTATCAATTCAGTTTGGAGTATAGTTAGTTTTCTGCAACTACTCAAACTGGAGAAAATTCCAAGTAGTTATCGCTAACTTATAAGTTATAACCATCATCAAATAGGTATACTTATAAGTTATATAAACATCATCAAATAGGTCTAAGACACTTATAACTAATACTGTACTTTTTTTATTCAAGATATGGCGAAGAACTTTGCAGCTCTTGATGAACATCTCAAACTTACTAGAACTAGCATCGGTCTTCTACTGTTCGTGTTAATTTTAATAGATAATGGATCAGCAGCTGTAATGAGTACTCAGAATACAACAAGGTTGGGGATTATTGATGAGTTTAAAGTAGGAGTTGTTCTTGACTTGAAGTTACCGATCACAAAGGTGTGGTTGACATCCATGAACATGGCTCTCTCCGATTTCTATTCATCTACTAAAAATTTTCATAACAGACGAAAATTGGTTCTTCATGTTGCTGACTCTAATGCTGATATTCTGGATGCTTCATTTGCAGGTGAACTCCCTCTCACTTCTCTCCTATATATATATATAGACTCATCACTCATCACATGCAAATAATAACTTGTTTTATAAGTTCCCACCAGCAAGATTGCATGTTGTTAGAAACTCCTCAAAATATATGCATGCGTGCTTTTGTTGTGCTGGCTGATACTTTTGAAGTAGTTATTGAGCTTGAATTTGAAATTTAAACGGCATGTTTGATTTTAGAGGGGACTCACTAGCTCATGTTGTTTTACATGACTAAGGTTAATTAATTAGTCCAATGTTTTCTAATAGACCTTACTGGGTTTGTTAGGTTTTGATTACAAAAGCCTAATGGCACATACTTACGTCTGTTCAAACAAATATAAATCTTCTCTGAATAGGCACTTTCAGAACCTATAAATGGGAGATGGTTCAAGGAGAACATATACGCAACCAACTTTAATCTATTAGGTCTTCCGTCCAAGTATTATCTTTAACATACTAGATTATAATCTCAATGTACTCTGACGAGGAACCCCTTGTGCATGCATTTGGATAGCGAAGAAGGTACATACTGTTTGAAAGACAGCGTGTTACTTACTTTGGAGCGGCTGTTTTCAGTTTTCAGTTTTCAGTTTTCAGTTTTTTTTTTTTGTTTTTTTTTTGTGTTTATTAGATTTCCAAACACCCGTCGGCTTTCAATGGATTCGTAAAATTCCTAAATCCCAAGTTTTCCTTTCACCCATCCATTATTTTCTAAGAAAATCTTGTTGCTGTCTATAGTTGTTACTGAGTTTTGTTTAATCGTAGCAAACAACCAACAACTATGGGGACCATAAGACTTAGCCTTATAATAAGGTCTTCTCAATGGGATCTAATGCTGGTTATTCACTTTTGATCGTATATTATTATTACAGCTATAAATCTGATACAAGATGATGAAGTGCAAGCTATAATTGGGCCACTGACATCAGCGCAAGCAGTTTACATGTTGCATCTCGGCAAAAAAACACAGATTCCAATTATTTCTTTCACTGCAACAAGTCCTTCTATCTCCCCATCTCACTACCCTTATTTCATTCGCACAACACATCAAGACTCGTCTCAAGTAAACGCCATTGCTGCCGTCGTCCAAACCTTTAAATGGAGAGAAGTTGTACCTATCTATGAAGATACTGAGTATGGAAATGGAATTATACCTTATTTGATCGACGCATTCCACAGCATCAGCACTAGAGTTCCATATAGGAGTGTACTACCTGAATCTGCTAGTGACGATCGAATTCTTCAAGAACTCTACAAATTGATGACAATGCAAACCAGAGTATTCGTTCTACATATGGGCACGTCTCTTGGAGTCCGAATTTTTGAGAAAGCAAAGACGATCGGAATGATGAGTAAAGGGTACGTATGGATCGTCACAGATGGCTATGGCCAATATTTGAGTTCATTCAACTCTTCTGTTCTTGATACAATGCAAGGAGTAATAGGTATAAGGCGTTACGTCCCAAAATCCTTAAAACTCAGATCATTTAGGTCTAGATGGAAAAAGAAGTTCCGGAAGGATAACCCGGATAGTAAAAAAAGTTTGGATATTTTTGGTATACTGGCATATGACACAATCTGGTTACTAGCAAATGCTATAGAGAAATTGGAAAGACTTGATTCTCGATTTTTAAAAGAAAATGTTGTAGAGAATTCTAGCCATGTTGCAAGACTAGGTATCTCGCAAATAGGTCCCAAGCTTTTGCAAGAAATTTCTAATATCAAATTTAAAGGTCTAAGTGGCGACTTTAGTCTCGCTGATAGGCAATTGCATGTGCATACTTTTAAAATACTGAATGTGTTTGGAAGGGGCGTAAGAGCAATCGGAATCTGGAAAGCTACAGAAGGAATTGTGAAGGATGTAAGTTTAAATGGTACCGGGAAAAACAGGCATCTGATATCGGGTCTACGTCCGATTGTATGGCCTGGAGACAGTACAACCATTCCTAAAGGTTGGATCATTCCTACAGGCGAGAAAAAGTTGAGAATAGGAATTCCAGTAAGATCAGGGTTTACTGAATTTGTAAAGGTAACAAGAAATACTAGTTCCAAATCAGCCGAAGTCGCTGGATATTGCATAGACGTTTTTATTGCTGCAATTGCGTTGTTACCATATGCCGTCCCTTATGAATTTCATCCATTTGAAAATGCCAACCATACAGCTGCTGGAAGTTACAATGATCTTATATATCAAGTCCATCTCCAGGTAATTAATTATTAATTATTTTATTTTTTTTATTGTGAATATTTGTACAAATCTTGTTTAATTCATACCTGCATGTTAAACAGAAATTCGATGCTGTAGTTGGAGATGTCACGATCACAGCGAATCGATCACAATATGTAGATTTTACACTACCATATGTAGAAGCTGGGGCATCAATGATCGTATTGACAAGGAAGGATTTGAATAAAGAAGCCTTGATATTTTTCCTTCCATTAGAGTGGAGACTTTGGCTGACAATTGTTGCTTTCTTTGTTTATATTGGCTGTGTGATTTGGATTCTCGAGCATAGAGGAAATCGGGAGTTCAGAGGAGGACCTCATCCTTTATATCAAATGGGCACAATGCTTTCCTTCTCATTTTCGATGCTTGTCTTTGCACACAGTAATGGTTTTCCAATCTTGATTTTCTATTTGCATAATCTGACTACAGATACTTTTTTTTATACGAGCTTTGCTAAAATTTTTGTAACTTTTCGTGGCAGAGGAAAAGGTGTTGAGCAGTCCGGGTAGATTTGTAATGATTTTATGGTTCTTGGCTGTATTCATTCTCACAACAAGTTACACAGCGAGTTATTCAGCCATGTTGTTGGCAAATAGATTTCAACCAACCATCACAGCTGATGTTAACCATCTCATCAAGCATAGGTACAACGTTGGGTACAAGAACGGGTCGTTCATTGAAGGAATGTTGAAGCAAATGGGTTTCAACGAGTCTAATCTGAAGGGATATCACACACCCGAAGGATTGGATGAAGCTTTCTCAAAACAGAGACATGACGGAGGTATTGTTGCTGCATTTGACGAGCTGCCTTACATTGAACTCCTACTCGCACAATATTGTGATAAATACACCAAGGTTGGAGATATTTACCCGACTGGTGGATTCGGTTTTGTAAGTAATCTCAGATCTGATCCTTAATTCCTTTACTTCGTACAGATATAGTTGTAGTAGTATTACAATCATCTTTTATTAATGTTTATCTATGCATGACTTTGCAGGTTTTCCCAAAAGGTTCTCCTTTGGGACTTGACATTTCAAGGACAATCTTGAGTGTAAGAGAGGATAAAGAGAAAATGAAGAGGATTCGAAATGCTTGGCTTGAGAGTAAACGAAGTTGTTCGGACCATGATTCCTTAGGATCTTCGTATGGTCTTACTCTTTACAGCTTTCGGTACCTTTTCATAGTTGTTGGAGTTCTTTCATTGATTCCCTTACTTGCATACTTGCTAATTTTTCTGTATAAAAACCAAACGATCCTGACCTCTCCGAATGCTTCAATTATTCAAAAAATTATCAAGTTGGTGGAAAAATTCAACGAGGAGGATGAAAGGCGCTTGAGATACTACGAATACCATGCAGGAATTGGTAGTCAAACAGACGTAGGTAATACGGAACGAGGCGAAGCGCCACCTTAGAGACTTAATCCCATGCATCATTACATTTGTAATAGAGGATAACAGTCTTGTCTTCTGATGATAACGTTTATCTTTTTGGATCTTGAAGTCGAAGAGGTTTTTATTCCTTTGTTTTGAGCTTCTATCTTGCTTAAAGATCAATGTTACCAAAAGTTGCATGTGACTGTAACTTAGTGCACCCGTAGGTGCACATTCCTCCCCTGGCTTAGATTTAACGGGAATGTTACCATTATAAAATTTTATTTTCAATTTACTTTTATTTAGAAAAAAATCACACAAGTTTCGAAGCAGTATTTTTTTCTCTTTCTTCTCTCTTCTTCCATGCTTTTGTCTCTCTTATGAACTTGCTTCCTTGATATTGAAGAACTGAAGATCATGATCATCACTGGTCAAAGCTGAAATTTTATTAAATACTCCGTATGGAATGAACCTAAAACAAATATGACAAACATCATCACTGGGTCGATTTGTCCGTGTATTTTATCAGTTCTAATTTGATGGTTTACAAATGACTTTAGCTTATCTTAATCAAACCAATCATGACCACATTTTTTTCTTTTTTTTGTTAATCATTGTATTGATTTCAAACTTACTGAAGATTGGTGTACACTGTAGTTATACAAGAGATTTCACGGGTAGATTATGTACTAAACTTACTAAGCTTCCATGGACGAAAATGGGTGAAAGTTTTGTGATTTCTGGTTTTTACTTCATTCGTTAGTACTGATCATTTAATAGAAGGTGTATCAAGGTTAATGCGGTTCAATGGGATAACACGTCACTCCGGGGATGATGGAGATATTAGGATTATGGCTAGGAGTGGTAAATATTATTTCAAAATATTTAGTCTAAGAAATGATGATGAGACTAATCATGGTGACATAACCTCTTATGATCTGCATCAACAATTTGTCCACAAATTCGTTACTCAGTTATTAGCTTGATAGACCAATTGAAAATTGAAAAGAAGTTTGTTTAGCATATTGTCTTATGAAAGTGAAAATATGATTAATTTGATTATGTCTGTATTTGTTGTTTGATCATAATATAGTGATGTGTAATCCATTATTCAAAAAATCAAAAACTGTAGGATGCATTCAACTTAAATAAAAAATAAAAGCATTTTCCGTCAATCAAGGCACCCAATACAGAAAGGAGGAATGTGCACCCCGGTTAACAAGGGGTGCACAAAGTCGGACTCGTTGCATGTTTGGTGTGGGATATGAAGCGGACTTGACTCTATTTTACGTATACTCTCTTTAATAGAGCCACATTTTAGTTGGAAATTGAGTACATGCTTCGTAAAAAACCAGCTTTTACATGTTATGCTCAATTTCCCATACATCAAGCCAAGACCTGCGTATATCCAAACCTTAAAATCAAATTAGGCTCAGCCGCCATCACATGTTACATAAGCCGTCATCGAGGTACAACACGCGCAAGTACAAAACCTTAACTGTGGACACATACAAAAAAGTGTACATATATATATATATATAGACACACGGGTACTGCCTATCCTTGCCCATTGATCACCCAGGGCATGCTCAGCTAGCTAGAGGTTCCCCTGTTTCCGTATGTTATTGCTCTCATCTTAGCAAGCGGCCGGCTGGAGGAGCTAGGCCGGTTCTCCCTCGTCTGCCGCTCCAGGCTGACTTCCTCTTCTTAGACCCCACTGATGGATACAGAGATGAAGTTTTTTGGAAGCAACCAGAAAATCAACAGATTGATATGGTGTTAAGATACCTATAAGTTTTTTCAAATTACTCAGCCTCAACTGATCTGCTTCAACTAATATACTAGCCAGAGCTTCAGCATGTGAATCCAGAGCCTGACGCACTTCTTGCCAAGTGGATTGATCAACAGCAGTGCTCGAGTCTTGATCCCAGTTATTAGCAAGCACAGTCAGTTGATTGTCAGCTATATTCTCTTGCAAACTTGCCATCTTGCTTGAAAGCATCTCTTCCTCCTTAATTGTTCTACACTGCAAGTCACTGACAAGACCGAGTTGATCTGCCGATAATTCACCTATGTTGCCTGTTCTCATTCCTTGCAAGAATTCAGTGAGATGTGCCTCCAGTTCTGAGCCACAAAGTGAGTAAACGAGTCGAATCGCTAAGGAGGGTCTGCAACCACCAAGCCAAAGGCAACAAGTTTCTACCGAAGTCAACCAAGTTGGTGAAAAGAAGGACGGAGCGTCATCTACTGCAAGTTGGGATCTTTTATCATTATACTCTTCGAAGTGTTTGATGGTTTTGTCGATAATAAGACGAAGTTTTTGTTCATCGTTTGGGTTTTCTTGGTACACTTGTAAGAGCTCCTCAAGATCTTCTTGCTGCTGCGTCATCCAGTTCTGGTAGCACATACGGAAGCGCATTTCATTCGATAAGCTTCCCATTATGTACTTTTTTTCAAGAGAAAGTTTCAGATAGAGTTGAAGCAATATGGTTCAGTTGGCTACCTTTAGTAAATTATAGTGGTGATATTTTGTCCCATCTGTACGGATATGTTTAACTAAACTCCGTACAGAATCACACTTTGGTAGCCATTGAAGAAAACGAAATCTCCATTTTCTTACTAGAAACTTGCAAACTGATGTTTGTATATGTAGTTGTCGTTCTGGTTGAACTAGCTTTTCCTTCGGCACGTGTACTTGCTAGATCATCGTCACTGTTGAACCTGCAATTCCTAGTTCAAAGCTTGACATGTGTACTCGAATCTTTTTCACTCGCTAAATGATGTGCACATAATGCGTGCTATTTTCCATATAAACTGCCAAGGGGGTTAAGATAGGGTTGTGCATCGGCGTGCAGTAAAATTTGGACAAATTGATAATTTCGACGACGGACAAAAATGCGATTGTAAAAGTTAAACACAGATACTGTTGATGATCAAAGAGATAAGAGCCTTCACCAGACAATTGCAAAGAAGAAAATAGATCCTCGCACACTCGTGTACTTTGCTCTTAACCACAGTGGACTTCGTTGACCATCCTTTATTTTTTGAAGCAGTCGTTGACCGTATTGATAAAAATGGGTTAACACAGAAATTATTAACTAAGACAATGGTTCGTTCATTTACAAACTCTACCACGATACATTTTTTGTGTAGGAGCCGTCCCTAGCTTCTCATAACTACTAAAATCGGTGGTGCAATTCACAACACAAAACACCACTCTACTCACAGCTCACAACATCTAAATCATACATTTCTCAAATAGTGTACCTTTTTTTTAATGGTGGATCATGGCTGAATAAATTGGACCACTATCTGTGCAATACCTAGTATTTGAGTGGTGATTATTGTGGTGAAGAGTGTTTGGAATAGCATTTCCGCTAAAATAAAATCAATAAAGGAGATATATTGAAACATCAGCTGAACATTTGTTATAGACTGTGCAGAAAATCAAACTCCTGTGGGGTCCATTAATATATTGGAACTAGATTTTGTGCCCATGCTACGCACCGGGCATACCCGAAAACCATTCACCATCATTCTTTTTGGGGCTTCCCCCACCCGTTGCGATGCATTTTGGATTTGGTATGGCTGGCCGCCTCCCCCATAGTTTAGGATTTTTGATTTGGTGTGGCTCGCTTCGCCGCCGCCTCGTCCCAAAGCATACTTATGATTTTTGGTTCGTGTGGCTCGGCTTCGCCTCCCCCGTTTCAAATCATTTTTGTGCCCGTGCGACTCGAAAACCACTTTGCCTCCCCCGTCCCGATGGATGGTTAGGATTTTTGCCTCGCCCGATACATGCTTTGGAGTAATATTTTGTGTGTCTCAGCTTCGCCTCGCCGCGTCGCTTAGGATTTTTGATTATGATGTGGCTTCGCCTCCCTCCGTCGTGCATCTTTGATTTGATTTGATACGAATATGAAGCAATTGTGCATGCTGGATTAAATTTATAACATTTATTCAATATAATTTACAATTTTGTTTTTGTCTATGAAAATAAAATTGTAGCTGAATGCCCCACTTCTCAATGAAAGGTATAGAATGATGAGCGTCTTTAGGAAGATTCATTCTACATGTCCAGGAAGAAGGAAAGTTTCACCATTCGAAGTACCAAGGATCCATTTCAAAATAATTTACATCTTTGCAAAGCTATTGCCTTTATAAACACTGCAAATGGTTGAAATCCTAAGCATCAGCAAACACCAGCAACCAAGAAGTGAGGTAAGTCGTTGATGCGTTAACACTTCAAGCACCAGTACCAACTCAGATCTTGTTCAACTTCACCTGATTTAACGTCAAGTGCAGTTTGACAACTTTTACATATTAACTAAGAAAATGGATATTAAAATAACTGCATCAATAGTTATGGTTAATTAGGCTGTGGAAGATACAAAGAAACATCTTAGAGACATCCTAACTTTTGAGTAAAACATGAAACTGTATAACCCCTTCACTATGGTGAATCAAATTAATGTGTCATAAACTCTTGAAGAATCGGTGTTTGCCTCGTAAGAATGTCAAGTCTTCGTTAAATATTCAACAACGAATTAAGCGGATAAGCCAAATGTACGACATTGGCCTACAAAAACAAAGACTGTGTATTGAACTGTGCTCATTATTCCTTGTATGCTGAGTTATATAGTAGTAGTCTTCAATATTTTAACATTGTTGTAAACTATATATAAAAAAAAAAAATTCACCTTTTAATGTACCAATTGTTATCTAATAATTACTTAAGGCCGTAGCTGATAAATCAAATCTGGATCGACAAAATATGTCAAGCAAACATATAAAAATATGAGTGAGATACAACGTTCATTATTTAAGGTCGACAAAATCTGGATCAGATTTATGAACTTTAACATCATCCAGATGCTTTTTCTCCAACTCCTAGTTGCGAGTACTACCAGGATGTCAAAGCCTTCCGTATAGGAGAGTCAAAACCACTTCAAATCGGAGAGAAGAGATTCCATTTAAATTTCAGGATCAAAGATGCCTTTAAGTCCTACTGCCTGCACAATAAAATACAAATTAGATAAAGACCACGCTAATATGATGCTATATCACATCACTATAATAAGAATATCCGCAATTCCTGAATGAGACATAAGAATAAACACCATGAATGGGAACCAAAAAAGCTTGCAAAATTACTGAGAATAAACACCTTTGATGTAATCTAAAATTATTGGTATATCATCGTTGTAACAGATTTGTCGCAAAACATAGTAACGGAAAAAGACCATTTAGTATAAGACTTGAAACTTATGAAAGTTGCTTAATATTGGTTTTTAAGAAGGAAATAACAGTGCGAACAAAAAGAAGATCATCAATAATGAAAACTAAGGTTGTAAACTAAATTACTCTGCGTGTATTTGTATCATGAAAAGAAAACATCACCTGGTGACCTGGTTAATGAGCTGAAGCATTGTTAAGAAAGCCCTAAATCTTTGTAGGTTTTAGAGCATGCTCCAGGTCACCTGCCGTCTTTTTTAGGTTGCAGACTTGTAGTAGATAACCTAAGACTCACCATCATAGAAAAGAAAATCACAAAGTCAACCCCTGCAACTGAAAATCACAAAATGAAATCTAAAAACTAAAAACTAAAAGGAAAACAAATAAATAAATAAAAAAGGATGAATAATTACTTGAATCTTAACCTCAGTGATCGATGGTAGCACAAAACGGTGCAATTGACGATTTGTGATGATTTGATGCTTGGCAGTTCCACAAACAATTAAATCTCGATAAGTTGACTCCTAAAAAGAAAAATAAACACAGTGCAAACAGCTAAGAAATTCCAAAAATAACCCAAAATTTGAACACAGTGCTAACTGCTAAGAAATTTCTATCTGGAATCAAAATTGTGAGAGATTTTAAAGCGCCATTAGATTTTACTAACCTGGTGTCCCAGAGAAGAGTAAACATCATTTTTGCAGCTCCAAGTAGGCAAATACCTATTCTTGTCGAAGTCATATTACAGTCCGCACTGTACATCTGTTTCCTTACCACACATTTATATATTGATACACATGGCTACATACTAAAAAACACTCGAAATCACTTAAGTAAAACATAATCAAAAAATTAGTAATGCAAAGAGAAAAACTATTTGCAATCATCAAAGGGAAATACATCAGTGAAATAATCGACAAAGAAAAGAAAAATGAAAGACATCAAAATTTTTAGAGGTAAAACAATATTTTAGCGTTCGAAAATCCAAAGCATTAATCAAACATTAATCAAACCATCCTAACCACGGTAGCAGCTTCATTCTTCGATTGCAGGAATCCAAAGCATTCTTCTATTTCCCTTGTCATCCTCTGTAACCTTCACCATAGAAGCAGACACATCACCAAACCATCTGCACCACTTCTTGCAACAACCATACTCAGCTTCAGTGGCCACTACAGCTCAAATTCCACAACCACCAAATCAAACCAACATCAACAGAAAACCCATCTCCTTGTTCGCTTTTCTTATCAACCCATGGTACCAACTACATCAAAACCAAAAGTATAAGAATAAAGTAACAGAAAAAATCAAAAAATAAATCATTGTCCAAACTCCAAACTTGACAGGGCGGAACTTCCGAGGCTCGTGAGGTAACCTGTCACATAAAAATTCATGTAAGTGAAATTCCTTGTTGCATTCAAGAAGAGAACAAAGACCTCTTACAGATTTGGCATCTTTGGCATTAAGTTCAGGTCCTTTTGTCTCCACATCATCTGGTTCTGCATTATTTCCCTCACAAATGAATATACGAACCCGGATTTAGTTTTCTACAATGAAAGTCTGGATAGACTTGATGTCCCAAACCCAATTCCCTGCAAAGACGAATTAGTGATTTCCTTCTTGATTGATTATTTTCTGAATCACCATCTCCGTCAAATCATAGAACTGAATTACCTCAGAAACATCATTACCAACAATTCCTTGATTCCCAAATCACAGATCAAATCCATCTGCTTCATCTATGGCTTAATTTCTCAATTATCGTCCCGCAAATCTCAGATCAACACCTAATGCCTGTTGATTTCCATTGAACTCATCTTCTAATTCTTCATAAACCCTTTGAAACACGCCCTACAATCCATGAGCACGGTTTTCTGGTTCTTGTGATCTAAAGATTTACATGCATCCCTCACAAAAAAAATGTTATTCATTGGATTTGAGTTCAACAGGGAGAAAGACATGAAGAACAGAAGAAAGAGAAGAAGAAGAACAGAATAAAACTCACGTTAATCTTATTGGATTTGTGTCTTTGTTACCTTTAGGTCTAGTTTTTGATGTGGGTATTGTCCACACTAACGGAGTCAATTAACGTACAGTTAATATTCGGTGTAAACGAAGTGTAATGAATTTTTTAGCCACAAAAACAGACAGAAGTATTGTATACCCACATTTTCACTAACGGTGTTACTAATGGCCAGTTAAATACAGATGTAATCAGAACTTTAATGCCTCAAACAATGTAGCCCGCCACTTGTCCTCTCCAAGAATTACTACTTGTGAAAGCTTTTATCTAATTTAATTTAAGGGGTGTCATCACACTCACCGCGACGTGGGAGCTCATATGACTTAGTGTTTTAAAGGAGAGGAGATAATATGAGATGGAGTAAGTCAAATTCCTGACCAAGTGGAAATGACGTTAAGTTTTTAATTTGGGATCGGAATGACGCTAAGTGAATAATTCGAGGGGTCAAGTCAAATGTCCGACTAAGTCAGAATAACGACCTCACTGTTGAACCTTAATTATTTATGCTATTATTTCATATTTTTATTACGAGTTCAGGATTTTAAATCAAGATGCAAGAACCAAGATACACTCAAACAGTCAAACTTGTATGAATTAATATCAAATTGCATCATGAGGTTATAAAAATCAAATAATTGACTAATTCTCTCCGAAAGAGCACACCCACGTACACCAATATTATTAAGAGTTCAATCATATATTGGGGACCTTCTTTAAAATAAAATACTGATGTTTGTTAACAAAATGGAAGTCTGCAACTTGCAGGGTAGACTACCGAGACTAGTTTGACTTGGAGCTAGCCAATTGTCTTTACTCTTTAGCCTTTAAAGTCTTCTGCGTAAGTCTAGCTTACTGTCTGTACGTGACTAAGACCATGTCAACTTGAAGCTAAGGGTTTCCTTTGGAATATAAATAATCCTTTGAGTTCAGAAGCTATATAGGTACGTAGTTTTCTGCAACTACTCCTATCAATTCATTTTAACAGTGATTTTTACAAACTGGAGAAAATTCCAAGTAGTTATCGCTAACTTATAAGTTACTTTTTCTGTTCAAGATATGGCGAAGAACTTTGCACCTCGTGATGAACATCTCAAACTTACTAGAAATAGCATCGGTCTTCTACTGTTCGTGTTAATTTTAATAGATAATGGATCAGCAGCTGTAATGAGTACTCAGAATACAACAAGGTTGGTGATTACTGATGAGTTTAAAGTAGGAGTTGTTCTTGACTTGAAGTTACCAATCACAAAAGTGTGGCTGACATCCATGAACATGGCTCTCTCGGATTTCTATTCATCTACTAAAACTTCTCGTAAGAGAAGGTTGGTTCTTCATGTTGCCGACTCTAATGCTGATATTCTGGATGCTTCATTTGCAGGTGAACTCCCTCTCTCTCTCTCCTATATATATATATATATATCACATGCAAATAATAACTTGTTTTATAAGTTTCCACCAGCAAGATTGCATGTTGTCAGAAACTCCTCAAAACATGCATGTGTGCTTTTGTTGTGCTGCAGGTTGATATTTTGGAAGTAGTTATTGAGTTTGAATTATCAAACTCCAAAAAAAATAAAAAAATAAAAATCTTCTTTATCAAAAATTATTGAGTTTGAATTTCTTCTTAGCCTTACAATAACAAAAATGATAAGGTCTTCTCAGTGGGATTTACTATTAATTATTATTTACTTTTGATCGGATATTGTCACAGCTATAAATCTGATACAAGACGATGAAGTGCAGGCTATAATTGGGCCACTGACATCAGCGCAAGCAATTTACATGTTGCATCTCGGCAAAAAAACACAGATTCCAGTTATTTCTTTCACTGCAACAAGTCCGTCCATCTCCCCATCTCACTACCCTTATTTCATTCGCACAACACATCAAGACTCGTCTCAAGTAAACGCCATTGCTGCCATCGTCCAAACCTTTAAATGGAGAGAAGTTGTACCTATCTATGAAGATACTGAGTATGGAAATGGAATTATACCTTATTTGATCGACGCATTCCACAGCATCAGTACTAGAGTTCCATATAGGAGTGTACTACCTGAATCTGCTAGTGACGATCGAATTCTTCAAGAACTCTACAAATTGATGACAATGCAAACCAGGGTATTCGTTGTACATATGGGCACGTCTCTTGGAGTCCGAATTTTCGAGAAAGCAAAGACGATCGGAATGATGAGTAAAGGGTACGTATGGATCGTCACAGATGGCTATGGCCAATATTTGAGTTCATTCAACTCCTCCGTTCTTGATACAATGCAGGGAGTGATAGGTATAAGGCGTTACGTCCCGAAATCCTTAAAACTCAGATCATTTAGGTCTAGATGGAAAAAGAAGTTCCGGAAGGATAACCCAGGTAATGAGAAAAGTTTGGATATTTATGGTATACTGGCATACGATACAGTCTGGTTACTAGCAAATGCTATAGAGAAATTGGAAAGACTTGATTCTCGATTTTTAAAAGAAAATGTTGATGAAAATTCTAGCCATGTTGCAAGACTAGGTATCTCACAAATAGGTCCCAAGCTTTTGCAAGAAATTTCTATTACCAAATTCAAAGGTCTAAGCGGAGACTTTAGTCTCGTTGATAGGCAATTTCATGTACATACCTTTCGTATACTGAATGTGTTTGGAAGGGGTGTAAGAGGAATCGGAATTATAAATGGTGCCAGGGAAAACATGCATCTCATTTCGAACCATGATAATCTACGCCCGATTATATGGCCCGGAAACACCACAGCCATTCCTAAAGGTTGGATCAATCCGACAGGTGAGAAAAAGTTGAGAATTGGAATTCCGGTAAGATCCAGTTATACTGAGTTTGTGAAGGTAACAAGAAATCCTAGTTCCAACGACTCAGCTGATGTCACTGGATACTGCATTGACGTTTTTAATGCTGCAATTGGGATGTTGCCATATGCTGTCCCTTACGAATTTATTCCTTTTCAAAATGCCAACCATACTGCTGCTGGAACTTACAACGACCTTATATATCAAGTCTATCTCCAGGTAATTAGTTCTTTTATAATTTCGTTTAACATAAAACAGATTTTTTTTTTTATGTTCGTAAATCTTGTTTAATTCTCACCTACGTGCATGTTAAACAGAATTTCGATGCTGTAGTTGTAGATGTCACGATCACAGCCAATCGATCACAATATGTAGATTATACCCTACCTTACGTAGAAGCCGGGGCATCAATGATCGTACTGACAAGGAAGGATTTTAACAAAGAAGCCTTGATATTTTTCCTTCCGTTAGAGTGGAGACTTTGGCTGACAATTGTTGCTTTCTTTGTCTATATCGGCTGTGTGATTTGGATTCTCGAACATAGAGGAAACCGGGAGTTTAGAGGAGGGCCTCATCCTTTATATCAGATGGGCACAATGCTTTCCTTCTCCTTTTCGATGCTTGTCTTCGCACACAGTAATGACTTTTCCAACTTCATCATTGCATTTTCTTTTTAAACGAGCTTTGCTTAAACTCTTTTTCATTTGTTTTGGCAGAGGAAAAGGTGTTGAGCAGTCCGGGTAGATTTGTAATGATTTTATGGATCTTGGCTGTATTCATTCTCACTACTAGTTACACGGCGAGTTATTCAGCTATGTTGTTAGCTAATAGATTTCAACCAACCTTCACTGATGTTAACCATCTCATCAAGAATGGGTACAATGTGGGATACAAGAGCGGTTCCTTCATTGAAGGAATGTTGAAGCAAATGGGTTTCCATGAGTCTAATCTGAAGGGATATCACACACCCGAAGAATGTGATGAAGCTTTCTCAAAACAGAGACAAGACGGAGGCATTGTTGCTGCATTTGACGAGCTGCCTTACATTGAGCTCCTCCTCGCGCAATATTGTGATAAGTACACCAAGGTTGGAGATATCTACCCCACAGGTGGATTTGGTTTCGTAAGTAATCTCTGAATCATCTTGAGCTCCTACTACGTATAGATAGTTGTAGTAATATTATAATCTCTTGCATTTATGTTTATCTACGTTATGATTTTGCAGGTTTTCCCAAAAGGTTCTCCTTTGGGACTTGACATTTCAAGGACAATCTTGAATGTAAGAGAGGATAAAGAGAAAATGAAAAGGATTCGGCATGCTTGGTTCGGGAGTAAACGAACTTGTTCAGATCATGATTCTTCTTCGTACAGTCTTACTCTTCATAGCTTTCAATACCTTTTCATCTTTGTTGGAGTTCTTTCACTTATTCCCCTACTTGCAGATTTGCTAATTTTTTTGTATAAAAACCAAATAGTCTTGACTTCTCCGAATACTTCAATTGGTCAAAAAATTGTAAGGTTGGTGGAAAAATTCAACGAAGAGGATGAAAAGCGCTTGAGATACTATGAACACCATGCAGGAATTGGCAGTCAAGGGGACGTAGGTATAGATACGGAACGAGGCGAAGTGCCACCCTAGTGACTTAAATACCATGTACGATTACATTTGAGGATAACACGGTCTTGTCTGGTTTACACTGTGTTTCGAGTATGGTATCTTGATTTAACATCTCTTTCTTTTAATATAAACTCGTTTAACTCTAATTTTCCTTTCAATGAAAATCATTAAATTGTTACATGAAATCCTTTAGGTTTCAATATTGATCACTCCTTGTCTAGATCAATTGCAACAAGATCAGTTGTACGTGTAAAATGTTAATCCGGCTTGCAATGCTTGGCAAGATGAAGATACTTGTGTGTTGTCGTTGCTTCTTTTGAATGTTTTGATTTCTGCTATTGCTATTATTGCTCATGTCTCAAATTCGTCTACTTCTACGGATTCACACTTGAAGAAAAGATTCGTTGCATTTTCATCCGCTCATACTATCCAACTTCATACTCAATTCAAGATATTGAAGTTAATTAGGTTCTTCTAAAGCTTAAAAAATTTCGAAAAAAAAGCTTAAAAATTTCGAATCAACTTGCTGCCTTTGGTTCAAAAATCTCAGATAACATGAAAAGTACGGTCATAGACTCATAGTAGCGCATACCACATGTTGATACACCTCGATGTAATTTAAATACACTAGATCTGGCGCATGGGACACTTTAAACACCATGATAGAATCACTAAATTTTCATCGTTGAAAGTATGTTCTTCATGAAGAGAAAATGGGTCATTTGTCCAAAAAAATTTAAAAGACGGTTCAAATGGACGAGTAAAAAAGTACGGGTGAAATAGCCAAAAAAAATAACAAGGATGAAACCTGGATTCATCCTCGCTTATACTTAAAAATAGCAAAGATGAAACCTGGATGCATCCTGTAAAATAAAAATAAGAAAAAAAAATATTTGAAAATGAACAGATGAAACCTGTTAAATCCCGCCTATTTTTAAATTTTTGTCCATTTAAACAAAAGATCTTTTTAATTTTTGGCTATTTAAAACAAGATTAAAACCTAAGTGTCTTATTCACCCAGAATTATCGATTTTGGTCTTTTCACCAATTTTGTGTTGCATGAAAGCCATTTGTCCGAAAGACAATGATTAGTAATAAAACACAAGATCTTCTCAGTCAACCCTCATAGTCATAGACAAGCTAGGTCGGCCTTAGAGCATCTCCAATGCTAGAGGTCAAAGTCATCCTATGTGGATATCTTATTTATACCTTTTGGGTGTGGGTCATTTACTATAGGACAAAAAATAATAAAGAGAAAGTCACGCCTAAAATCCATCTCCAATCCCTGGTCCTATCTTACACTTTTTGTCTAAATCTAGACACAAAAGATGATGTGGACTTATGACCCAAGGTCATGAAGGAAGTCTTATTTAGACTTTCTCCTTTACCCCAACTTTAGCCATGTCATCTTACCTATGACCCTCACCTTTGCATTGGAGATGAAACTTTGGTGAAAAAAAGTATTAAATCCTATGTGTCATACTAATTTAAGACCTCTACCCCTTGCATTGGAGATGCTCTTAATAAAACCACCACTACTGTCAGGTCCAGTGGAAAATACAAAGAAACTACCGGCGGCCAATTAAAAGCGCATACAATGGGGCGACGAACAGAATTTTCCTCTACAGATGCAAATCTCTAATTGTGAAGTGTTGGATTGAGTGATTTTCATTGCAAGGAAAATGAGGATTACACGAGACATATACTCCCCCGTTTATAATTAATAGGCTGGTTTTGCTTTTAGAAAAAATTAAGGAAATTAAGAGAACTAATCATTGAAAGTGGTCCTCATGACACTTATCAATAAAAGAAGTGAAGTGAAATTGTCCCCATAAAACTTGTCAAAGAAAAAGTAAAAGTGAAATGGTCACACGACACTTGTCATCAAAAGTTAAGTTAAGAGAAAAGTGGTCCCAGAAAACTAAAAGAACATTTGACTTTCCCAATTAGGAAACCAGCCTATTTTTTTGAAACATCTATGTATAGAAACCAGCCTATTATTTAGGAACGGTGGGAGTACCTTTTACAACGCTAGATACAGACCGACAATAACAAATCTATTGACATGCGCTCTAAGGTCACTAGGATGGTGGGGCTGATGGCACTTCGCGTCGTTCCATTTCTTCAACTACGTCCCTTTGATTGCCAATTGGCCCAATTCCAGCATGGTATTCATAGTATCTCAAGCGCATTTCATCCTCCTCGTTGAATTTTGTCACCAACTTTACAATTTTTTGAGCAATCGAAGTATCCGTAGAGGTCAAGATTGTTCGGTTATTACACAGAAAAGTTAGCAAGTATACAAGAAAGGGAAACAACGAAAGAAATCCAACAACTATGAAAAGGTATCGAAAACTATGAAGGGTAAGACTGTTAGAAGATCCCAAGGAATCATGGTCTGAACAACTTTGTTTACTCCCAAACCAAGCATGTCGAATCCTTTTCATTTTCTCTTTATCCTCTCTTACCCTTAAGATTGTCCTTGAAATGTCAAGTCCCAGAGGAGAACCTTTAGGGAAAACCTGCAAAGTCATACATAGATAATAAATTTTAGTACAAGATGATTGTAATACTACTACTACAAGCAAACAAGGAATAAAAGAGATTCTGAGATTACTTACAAAACCAAATCCACCAGTCGGGTAAACGTCTCCAACCTTGGTGTATTTATTACAATATATTGATAGGAGGAGCTCAATGTAAGGCAGCTCGTCAAATGCAGCAACAATACCTCCGTCTTGTCTCGATTTCGAGAAAGCTTCATCCAATCCTTCGGGTGTGTGATATCCATTCAGATTAGACTGATGGAAACCCATTTGCTTTAGCATTCCTTCAATGAATGAACCGTTTTTGTATCCAACATTGTACCTATTCTTGATGAGATGGTTAACATCAGCTGTGATGGTTGGTTCAAATTTATTAGCCAACAACATGGCTGAATAACTCGCCGTGTAACTTGTAGTTAGAATGAATACAGCAAAGAGCCATACGATCATTACAAACCTCCCTGGACTGCTCAGCACCTTTTCCTCTGCCACAAAAGGCGAAAAAAAGTTTAAGCACAGCTTGTTTAAAAAAACATCAGTAGTCTCTAAAAAATGTAAATAGAAAACATGAGTTGGAAAACCATTACTGTGAGCAAAGACTAGCATCGAAAAGGAGAAGGAAAGCATTGTGCCTATCTGATATATAGGATAAGGCCCTCCTCTGAACTCACGGTTTCCTCTATGTTCAAGAATCCAAATTACGGAGCCAATATAAACAAAGAAAGCAACAATTGTCAGCCAAAGTCTCCACTCTAATGGAAGGAAAAATATCACGGCTTCTTTATAAAAATCCCTCCTTGTCAATACAATCATTGATGCCCCGGCTTCTACATAAGGTAGTGTAAAATCTACGTATTGTGATCGATTGGCTGTGATCGTGACATCTCCAACTACAGCATCATAATTCTGTTTAACATGCATGTGTACAAGAAATTGAACAAACATTCAACATTAAAAAAAAAAAAAAAAAATAAAAAAGTCTGCTTTATGCTAAACGAAATTGAACTAATTACCTGGAGATAGACTTGATATATAAGATCATTGTAACTTCCAGCAGATGTATGGTTGGCATTTTCAAATGGATGAAATTCATAAGGGAGAGCATACGGTAACAACCCAATTGCAGCATTAAAAACGTCAATGCAATATCCAGTGACATCAGCTGAGTTGGAATGAGCATTTCTTGTTACCCTCACAAATTCGGTATAACCAGCTCTTACCGGAATTCCTATTCTCAACTTGTTCTCGCCTGTAGGATTCATCCAACCTTTAGGAATGGCTGTAGTGTTTCCGGGCCATATTATCGGGAGTAGATTATCATGTGTCGGTATCAGATTCCCGTTTTCCCTGGTACCGTTCAAATTTATATCCTTTATAATTCCATCTGAAGGCGTCCAGATTCCGATTTCTCTGACAGCACTTCCAAACACATTCAGTATATGAAAGGTATGTACATGCAATTGCCTATCAACCAGACCAAAATCTCCGCTTAGACCTTCAAATTTTGTAATAGAAATTTCATTCAAAAGCTTGGGACCTATTTGCGAGATACCAAGTCTCGCAGCATGGCTAGAATTTACTCCAACATTTTCTTTTACAAATCGAGAATCAAGTCTTTGAAATTTCTCTATAGCATTTGCCAATAACCAGATTGTATCGTATGCCATTATACCATAAATATCCAAACTTTCTTTAATATTTGGGTTATCCTTCCGGAACTTCTTTTTCCATCTAGACCGAAACGAGCTAAGTCTTGAGGATTCGGGGACGTAACGCCTTATACCTATTATTCCTTGCATTGTATCAAGAACGGAGGAATTGAATGAAGTCAAATAATCGCCTATGCCATCTGTGACGATCCATGTGTACCCTTTACCCATCATTCCAATGTTCTTCGCATTTTCAAAAATTCGTTTTCCAAGAGGCGTGTCCATATGTAGAACGAATACTCTGGTTTGCATTGTCATCAACTTGTAGAGTTCTTGAAGAATTCGGTCGTCGTTAGCTGATTCAGGGAGTACACTCCTGTACGGAACTCTAGCACTGATGCTGTGTAACGCGTCGATTAAGTATGGTATAACTCCATTTCCATACTCTGTATCTTCATAGATAGGTACAACTTCTCTCCATTCGAAGGTTTTGACAATGGCAGCAATGGCTTCTACTTGAGACGAGTCCTGATGTGTTGTGCGAATGAAATAAGGGTTGTGAGATGGGGAAATAGAAGGACTTGTTGCACTGAAAGAAATAATTGGAATCTGTGTTTTTTTGCCGAGGTGCAATATGTAAATTGCTTGTGCTGATGTCATTGGCCCAATTATAGCTTGCACTTTATCATCTTGTATCAGATTTATAGCTGCAATAATATACCCCCAGAAGTAAATAACCCATATTCATAAGCTTGTGTAACGTAAACAAAATATTATAGGGAGCAAGACAGAGAGGGAGATGATCACCTGCAAATGAAGCATCCAGAATATCAGCATTAGAGTCGGCAACATGAAGAACCAACCTTCTCTTGTGAGAAGTTTCAGTGGATGAATAGAAATCCGAGAGAGCCATGTTCATGGATGTCAACCACACCTGTGTGATTGGTAACTTCAAGTCAAGAACAACTCCTACTTTAAACAGATCAATCCTCCGTCTTGTTGTATTTTGGCTCATTACATTATCTATTAAAATCACATTAATCAAAAGAAATACCAACAATAGCAGATTGATATTGCTAGTTCTACTAAGTTTGAGATATTCATGATCATGAGCTAAAAGGTTATTCCCCATATCTTGAATCAAAAAAAAAGTACGTACGACAGAACTTCTTTTGTGTACTTTAGTTTATAAAAATCATCACAGTTAGAATTGTACTTCTAAAAGCTTATTTCCCATAGCTTCTCAACTCAAGGATTATATATATTTCAAGGGAAACCCTTATCTTGAATGTTGACATGTTCTTAACCAGTACGGTAGACTGGACTTAGGCAGAGTACTTTAAGGCTAAAGAAAATTGTCTCCATCCAAGTCAACTAGACTCGGCAATCTACCCTGCAAGTTGCATATTTCCATTGTTTTTCTCAGACTATTAAATTAAGATGCTTACTGTTTCTGTGTAACTGTCCTTTTAGGATGACATCGGATATAATTGAAATTGAAATGATATATATAAAAAAAAAGGGCTATTTTGACTGCGCCCCCATTCAGAATGTCATTCTCGCTCCAGATTTTATAAATTTAGCGACTACTTCACAACTACAAGTGTAATTTGTGGAAGGTATTGCTGTCATTAAAAGAAATTTTACCTGTTTCAGATTGCTACGTCAAATTTGAGGTGATTATGCGACCAATCTAATAATCGTCGGTTCTCACACCTTGTTTGAATTTATCCACGTATGTTTTCGGCAATTGCTTTAGTCCGTCTGGCATCAAGATTTCCCCCATTTGTATCAATTCCTGCAGGGCGTGTCGTGAGTCGTGACCCCTCCTTCACTGTCTCATTCTTTAATCTCTTCAAGCATTTCAGTTTGAAGACTTAAGTCTCCGAAGACCTCCAATTCAAAAAAGTAACCTCGGAGTACATATGAATCATTTGATGATTCAACTTTTGTGGTAGTTAAAGGAACATCTCTCTGGGGCATTTCTACAAACACTTCACAAGCATTAATTCACCTTCTTCTTATGAATCATCAACAAGCATTCGATCTATTATCAATTGTCCTGCATCGTCATGAGTTCTTTTGTTCTCATCGTTTATGGGTATCATGGTTGAAGAAGAAGATTTCGTCTCTTTAAACAGAAAATGATTAACTTGAGTAAACATGGTACGGGAAGAGCAAAATTTGTACACGCGGGTATGTGTTTCACCTTCATCAGATTCAACACCTGTTTTGTATTCAACCAAAAGGTTAGCCCAAGTTGAACTTTGGGAAGGGGAGAGGCTAGAAATAAAGATTTAGGCCCTGTTTGGTATGATTTTTAAAAACAGTTTTCAAAAGTAGTTTTTTATTATTTTAAAAAGAACGCGAAATTGGGGATATTGATTACTTCTCCCAACCCATGGTGTCTGCTAAGGGGTGGTTTTGGGGTGCAAAAATACTAAAATATCCTCCCTTCAAAATAAAAATCAAAAAACAAAATCATATCCCCTATTTCCATCTCCACTTCTTATTAATCTCTTTCGTGGTTAGAGCTTTGAAACCCAAATATTCCCCATTCCCTTTCACATTCTAAACTCTCCCCACTCTCTTCAAATTCTCTTCTCCTTCTCTCCGATCCTCACTTTGGAAACGAATTATTATTTTTTTTTTTTAATTCGAAAGTGATGAAGATCATCTTTGCAAGTGATGAAGACCATGCTTAATTGATGAAGACCATGTCGGAAACTGGTGCCGGCATGCTTGGTAGCTAACATTCAATGCCGTAACTAAGTACCGACATGCTCAATAGAAATCTATCAATGCCGGTAGTCAAGTGAAGAAAAAAAATTCAACTTTCTGGATACTTTACATCATGTGCCGGCATAAAAATTAAAGCAACATACTATGCTTGGAAACCGGTGGCTTGCGGCATGCTCGAGAATTAACTAATTGTGCCGTAAGTGGACCGATCAAAACCGAAAAATTCTAAACGGAATATTTTTTTACATCGCCGGAAGTGATGAAGACCATGCCGAATTGGTGAAGAACCATGCCGGAAAATGGTGCGGCATTCTTGGTAACTAACATTCAATGTCGTAACTAAGTGCCTAAGATGCTCGATGGTTCTTCTATCAATACCGTAGTCAAGTGAAAAAAATTGAAGTTTCCCGGATACTTTTCATCATGGGCCGGCATAGAAATTTAAGCAACATACTATCTTCTGATAGGTGCCGCATGCTCGAGAATTAACTTATCATGTGCGTCAAGATTGGACCGATTAAAACTAAAATAAATAGGTTTTGAAGATCAAAACCAGAAAATTTTGTTGGGCTACACCCCCGGATAGTGGCAAACATTTATGAAAATTTCCAACAAATGCCGGCATGGTTTTTTAGGTTGAATACAATGCCGGCACCGAGCTATTTCAGCTGCAACAATGGTGGATTCAAGAAAAAAATCAAATTTTCAACCTCTTAGCAGCAATTCTCTCTTCACAATCATCCTCCACTTTCACCAAAAAAAGTTCCCTCTCAAAAAAAAATTCCATCTTTCTACTCTCATCTCATTCACCCAAATACAAATACACACTAATCATTTAACAAATACTTAAGATTTTTACTAATTATTATTAACCACTAAACCCGATTAGTGAGGGGTAGATTAGGATTTAAAAAAATACTTAGATAAGGGGTGACCCCGAATTGATATCTGGATCCAGTTTTTGTCCTTTTCTTATATCCCCCAATTCCTTCTTATATCCCCCAATTTCGCGTTCTTTAAAAACATACCCTTTTTTCTTGTTTTCATTTTCATTTTCTAAAAGCTATTTGGTAGGAAATTTAAAAACTGTTTTGGAAATCACGGAAAATCAATTAAACTAAATCAAATTCAAAGACTCGTCGAGATAATGATAAAAACAATTCTTGCACATGCAATTCTTTCTGCAAGGGCTTACTTTGTACTGAAAAGCAGAAGAAGAAGAAGAAGAAGAAGAAGAAGAAGAAATAAAGAAAAAAAAAAAAAAAAAAAACAGAAAACAATTATTTGTTGTTTTCATATTTGTTGTTTTCAAAAACAAAAAACAAAATGTAAAATGTTTTCTGAAAATACCTCTATCAAACACGTTTTCTCCTGTTTTTTTGTTTAATCTGGTTTTAAAATAGAAAACTGTTTTTAAAATTCATACCAAACATGGGCTTAGATTCCGGGAACCTAAGATATAAGTGACCGGTTGTCAGCCGACACAAATATAAATTACACTTTCTTACTACTCAAAATATATAATGAAGCAAGGGAAAGAAAGGATCGTTCCCACAGAGAGGTCTAGGTTGTCAAATTGTTTCGGTATCCTATAAATAACACCGGGGTTTTCTGATTTTTATAAACGAAAATAAAATAAAAGCAAAACAATAAAAAGTAAACACGCAAATCAAGGATGAGAAAGTATTGGTTAAGGATTTCGTCTTCAATCACAAACATGTTTTCAACACAATAACTAGAATTGATATTTTAATCTCAACTTTTATCAAAGGCCCTAGAATACCTTGATCGCAAGTATATCCCGCAAATCTCCTCATGTCATCAACAAACACATTAAAAGATGCGAATATGAATTCTATCTAAAGGAACAACCTAACGTGTAAAAGCACTAATCAAGTTTAATTCCCTAGATGCATTAAGTTCTATGAAATCAGGCCAATCAAAGCAATCGAACGTGTAAAAGCACTAATCCGATTTAACAAAGGTTATGGTTCACATGTAACTACTAGGATGTATCACTACAAGCAATAATCACAATTATGCTACTTGTAATCAGGATTCTATCACTTTTGCGTATAATAAATCCTAATTTAGCAAGAGAGATGAAAACAAACTCAATCGATTCGCGACTCGACTAAAAAAGCATTCAAATCATGTAACAATATTAACGGTGAATCATAAACGATAATATGAGAGAAAACTAATTTATTGCACAAAAACTCATGTTTGGAAATCCAACTAATCCATAAACAAAAGAAAACTCTAGCTCATATTCATGGAGTTCATCACAAGAAGAAAGAGAAAAGACTTCATGGTTCTAAACCCTAGAAAACAAAGTAGAGGCAAAAGATATGATAAGAAAAAAAGATATAGATATCCCATTAGGTAAAAGTCTTCTCTTTTTATATGTTTCTCAATTTCCATAAAGGATACTCCTTCCAATATTAGGTCTTCTCAAAACCCATCTCCAAGTGGTCCACCAAACCCATGTGTGAGAAATACCCATGTAAAATTATGTCCAAAACCCGTCGCCGGAAAACTGGGATTATGGCCTGAAATTGGCCGGAAAAGTCGCCGAAATTTGGTCGGGAAAACAGTCGGAAATCAATTTCAGGTGACCGGTCAAACAGGTCAACTCGGTCGGGTCACCTGAGTCAGGACGAGTCAACGAATCAACTCAGTCAGAATCAGAGTCAGCTGTCTAGTCAGATGATAGCTAATGCCTGAGTCAGAGGCTAACTCAGCTAGGCTAATGTCATCTTGCACAGGCCTTAAGTTGTGATGCACCATCATTGTGCTTCACTAATTCCATCCAGCCATGATGGCTGCTCAGCTCAGTCACCAAATATATGGCAACAATCTTGCAACACCCTTCAGCTCCATATCCAACAGTACCTCTCAGACTCAGGCAATATTATTCATTCACATACGACCAGTGCCCTTTGTATCGCAGTACCAACCTAACAGTCATCTAGCCAATAATTTATTCATCTTACCCATCTTCGCAACCTGTAGACATCTCCATCACTGCAACACATTAACTCAGAGTCTGCAACTACAATTGTAGCATTCAACACAACCACCAGCTTTAATCACCTCTCCTATCTCCATTCTCGCTGTAAACTCGAATCGGAAAACACCCATTCAGCACAACCACCATCTCCAATCTCAGCTGCATCCATGACTTCTGCAGTTCAATACCCATTTCAGTTTTCTCCATTCTCCATCTTCCTGCCATTTTCACCTGAACCTGACTTGACTGCAACTTCTCGAATCTTCTCCGCTTCTGCCTCAGACTCACTACTCCAATCCAATTGTAGTTCAGCCAATGCATCTGTCACAACCATCCAGCTCAGTTCATTTCTGCTCCTAGCCTTCACTTCATCAAGCCAGACCGCTTCCATGCAAAGGTACAAAGATTACCTCAAATTCAAACACCACCGGAGCGCAGACTTGCAAACCAAAGATCCGAAGTTCGATTCGGTTCACTTCCAACCAACTACAGCTTCTTTATTCAACCTCAGTTCATCTCCAGTTAACTTCTTGCGCCGTGATCTGTCGTTGCCTATCTCCTAATGCAGCTCAAACTCTTGTAGACACCCATGGCGGAAACATTCTTATCAGCTTTCTATTCTTTACCGCCAATGAAGAACACTCCTGTCTCGGCCACCGCATAACCTAGCCAAGAAACGTTGCATCGCCTTGAACCACAAAGAAACCCATTTCTCGCAGCTAACTCATCCTGCTACCTCCATCAACTAAACCCATCTCTGCTTATTAACCAAAACCACCAGAAACTGCAGGTAAAGCTCGGGCCTGGATGTTGTGCCACCAGCTCTTGTCAACTCCTTGCTTGGCTCAATTCCTCCCATTTTCCATTTCCTGCAATACCAACTCCCATTGATGATAGCAACACAAATCTGCAACTGAACCATTCAATAATTCAATCACCACCAGCTCAAGATGCACTCAAATTCCTTGTAATCATTCATGGCAATACACAGAGAACTCAATGGAGCAACATCAACCCCAATTCCAGTTTGAATTCAACCCTAGTCTTATCAAATCAACAGCAGCAATTCCAATTTCATGGCTGCAACTCAACCAAACTTGAAATCATCTTCCTGAGTTCACACATCAAACCAGATTTAACCCATGTCTTAATTCACCACAGACCCATCATTTCATCATTCCTCAACAAATAACCACCAACACATAACCCCTTTTTCTGACAGATTCAAATCCATCTTCTTCCCTGAATCGAACAGCAACAATACTCTCATCTCTGATAGATAGCAGCATCTTCTTCTTCACTCGAACCCATACATCCATTAGCTTCAATTACAGCAAAACCCCAAATTCTAATCTCGGATTCAATTACTCCTCTTTCTCGAACAACAAACCCAAGTTTCAGATCAAACCCTAATTTTCTGATCTCAATTGATTCCCCATCAGCACAAACTTGATTCACAGTGAAACCCATCAGACATCGGCTCCACTTACCCATTTCTCTCTATTTGATTTCGACCATTTAATGGCGCAGCTATTTTCAATCTGATTTCTCTGGCTTTCAGGTGAATGGTAATGAAAGAAGAAATTCTCGACTAAGGTTTAAGAAGCAGGGTTGGATAATGACACTCGGTCACCTTGATAAGGGCTAACCATTTGGCCTCCCCTTAACCTCAGCTTGACTGTATTTAGCACTCCTCCAAATAGAGTTTCCCCTTAACTTTGACTGGGCTCCAGATAGCGTTCGCCCATGAATGACTATTTTGCCCTTTTAACTCCAATTGGGTGATTCCTCCATCTTTTCGTCCGTGCAACTCCAGTACCTAATAACTCAAAAACACGCGTAAAATACATAATTTACTAGAAAAATAGCAAAGAAAGCGTAACCAATAGATAATAAATAGGGTGTATTCTACACCCTATCAATAAGTGAGTTTGTTGCTTTAACCATGCAAATCAATCGATTTAGAGTGACAGATGAAACTAATGTTGAGTTGGTAAGAAGATTTTTAGATGAATGGCGAAGATGGAAATATATGGTTTTCTGTTTCGGAGGTTGTTCCGAAATCCTTAAGGTGTGAAAAAATTCCACCTTTTATATTGGATGTTGTTCCACCAAGTATATCTCAACGAAGATGTCAATTGATTTTATTTTATTTTTAAAGCAGATGCCAATTAAATGGTCAATTGCAACTCTTTTGATTGGTCGATTAAATTAGTAATTGAATGGTTGTTTCTAACTAGAAGTAAATGTAATGTTTAATTTAGAAAACGTGTAATTTGATCCAACGGAAAGCAGCACTTTTTCATTAATCAAAGATAAAATTACGTAAGTAGCGGAAACGAAAGTTACAATTCTTCTAATGTTGTTCATCATTATCTTCTTCACCTTGATCTCGTTCTCCAAGACCCGGAATATTCGCACTTGCCAACAAATTTGTAAATTGACCTATATCTCCATAATGTTGAAAAGAAGAAGTTGGTGGTTGTAAACCAAAGTGGTGGTTGGTATAAATGTAAAAGATGTTGCTTGTGGTGCAGCGGGATAATAACATTCATTCTGAATCCAGGCCGAGAATGATGCAGAAAGGCGTCTAGGAAATTTTCGAAATACTTGAGGTTGGGAAATAGGCACCGTTTGTGGTTCATTTTATGGCTTTTTCTGTTGTGTATCTCACCTCATATTCTCGTACCATAATGAATTGCTCCTAGATGTACTGCCGAATTTTCACGGTCATTAGGATTTACAGATGGACTCAATCAAAACATGGTATTCGTTTGCCATTGTCGAACCGTTTGCAAGTGCAAAGCTTTCATTTGTTAATTTATCAAATACAAATTGTTAAGCTCTGTCTTCAATTGATCCCCATTGGCATCCACATTGTAATAAGGATATGTACGTTCCATAGTTGTTCAAACCATGCATTGGGATTGTGGCTGGATCACCTTGTGAAGTTATACATGGAAACTCTTAACATGTTTCAGGCATATTTGATGAAGATGATGAAGAACTTCCATATGTGGGGTAAGTCATAAAAAATGGTTCTTCTAGAGGCGGTTGGTCCGGTATGATAAACTTATCACGACCCACATGAGCTAATCCGGGAAATCAAACCCCCAAATGTGCATGTTGTGGACACTAATTGACAGCTTTGCAATTCTTTGGTACCACCTGAGATACTGCTTTTCAGTAATATTCATTTGAACATTTAATTCGAAACTCTTTCATGGCGTCTGTCGCGGGATATCAAAATATGGTGCAGACACTTGTATCTGTTTTGGGAGGTTAATCGCCTTTGCAAAAATACTTCGTAGTTGGTAAGTAGTAGTCTTTCTCCCAAATACCAAACACCTTTGTTCATTTTCAGGGTGAAAAAATAACTTTCAAAGTGAATAATCAAGAATAGCTTGTACCTCGGAATCTCAAAACTCATGAAAATTGATATAAGGATGAATAACAACATTTTATGCGCCCCGTGTAATTTTTTGATATATTTGAACAAAAGCAGAATGCATTCCATTGCTACCAGTGTATTTATCCCAGTTAAGCTTGTAGTACATGTCCATTATTGGAACTCTAAGGCGTTGGTATTATGGACTGATTTACTGACACGAAAGTAAGTATACCATCAATACTACGAACAAATTTATAATTTAGTATTATGACTTTGTTTTTTTTCCAGAAAAATACTCAATTTAAAAAAGCAGAATTTAGATTTATACTTTTATAATTCCCAGAACCAGTGAAGTTGGTTACAAATATATGGATGATGCATCGGGTCGTGGTACATTTCTGCTAAAATTGCATACCCACAATCATGATATGGTGCAGCATGAAGATCTTGTAACTCTTTAAGCCAACCGACATGACAACAACGGTTAAGTTATTAGGAAAGAAAGTTTGACCCAATAACCATAACAGAAAACTCTTTCGAGTTCATCATATTCAGCTACATTAGTTGAGCCCTTGTTGGATCATAATAAAAGATTCAACGCTGAACAATGTATTCCACCTCCTTTCAACTCTTTATGATTTTGTCGTACATGTGATGTTAAAAACAATGGAAGAAACGACTTCCATCTATCATTTGACACGCATTCATTTTGGTTATATGCTATGGGGTCTCCCACAACACTTGGTATTCCACAAATGAGATACAAATCAAACGGTAATTCCTACAAAAATAATAATATTCCCTCCGTCTTTTACTAACAGTCCTAATTGACAAAGTCAAAATATCAAGGAGACAATACGAAATGTCATGACTAACCATATTACATGCTATATTATTACTAAAATTAAAATTATTATATATATTATGTATGAATGGGTAGAAGATTTATAAGGAATTTTATAGTTGTCCATCAATATTATTATTTAAAAAAGGAATGACGATTAATATGAGAGATATTGAATAGATTTTTTTCCTTATATATGGTGATATTATTTAAGATTCTGGATTGAGTTTATATTAAAAATGATTTTATAATTATAAAAAATAAATGGTATATTTGATAGTTTAAGGGAAAAATATGTCTATAAACAATAGACTTAATGACAAAATAGAATATAGGACAGATAAAAAAAGACTGAGGGAGTATCATTTAATTAATTGGTTTGGTTTAATCAACAATTATTTTAAAAAATAATTTTAGTTAATAAGTTTATCGATTTCAAAGTCCATAAAACGGAACATGTGCGTCATTGACCACCACCGTTTTATTAGTATTTGAACAATAGCGTTTTTGTGCCTTTTGTGATTTACATAGTCAAACCGACGTCTGGGATGTCTATCCACTCTTTCTCGGACTAGAGGGGGTAGAGCTAGATAAACGGCATTTAAGTCTTGTATCCAACTCTCATTTTATAATATGTATACCGGCCTTGATGCCCCGTTACATGACCAAGAATTAAGTCTGGACCAGCAACTAAGTTCGGCGAAGCAAACTCAACTTCACGATTTTGAGTATAATCGACATTTGTAGCAGACGCCTGCATTCTTCCATCTTTTCGATTTGTTTTCACCTAACATGGTTGTTGATGGGAGAAAATAATTTCTTGGTTTGAGGAAAAGTGGAGGGATGTGCAACAGGCGGATCCTCAATTGAGCAAATTTCCTAAACCTTTAACAGATGCACTGCACGTGAGTGCTTTAAGCTTGAGAGATCAATCTGTAAGACTTCAGCCTAAACCAAGAAAATGGTCGTTCCAGAGTCAATTCGGTCACAAAGAGGGATGAGGGTCGATATATATGAGGGAAGCTGAGAATTGTGTGAGATCAATAATTATTGAAGGATTATGGATGTGTTGGAGACTTCTGCAAGTATGATGAACCGTCAGTGAATTCTGATCAGATCGATTGAGTTATGTTCGGTTGTGTTCGACTGAGATTCGTTGATTTGAGTTCAGTTCAGATAAATTTTCAAATCATAGGTTGATGAATATATTTATATTGCAGAAGTAGTTAACAAATTGATCTCTAGTAAGTGTGACAAAGGAGTGGAAGAATGTAGAAGTGGGAAATCGTGGTTAAACCAGTTCCACATTGCGCGGGAGACTTGGTTCATTGTCCATCCACTACTTTGCTAACTCCTTCAACTGCTAGCACGACTTCTCATATTTCTTGTAACACCCCATTTTTTTAGCATGGCGCATGCTAAAAATATGCGGCATGGCCTGAAATGAAGCTTCATGCAAAGCTTACGTTGCTTGGTAAGAGGTAGATTGGCTTAAGGCTAATATCGTGCCAAAATGGCGCATTGTGTTTGGCATTTGGCCAAGATCCAAATTTCGCATCAAACGATGCATTATGCCGATTGGGTAGATGGCCTAGAGCCTTGCAAATGCATCCTTTGCGCATTATAAAGGCTATTGGCCTAGAGTCAATATTGCACAATCATTGTGCATCAGGCCAGAGAGGGCTGGCTGCGCCAATATTGCACAATCATTGTGCAATACGCCAGAGAGAATGTCACGCAATCATTGTGCGATAGCCCGAATCAGTGTTGCATAGTCATTATGCAATAGCTGATTTAGTGGTGCGCAATCATTGTGCAACAGACGGGACGAGTAGTGCGCAAGCAGGCATGTCAATCCGCTCCCTAATTCATAGTTATAGAAATTGCTAGTTAACATATATAGGGAGGGGTAGTTGGTTGAAGGTGCATATGCAGACCATGCACCAAGTAAGCTTCATAGCTTAGAAGAAAGAGTATAAATGATGCCTAAGTCTCATTTATAGCTCCATACCCTTGCCAATGGGGCATATGATGCGAAGGCATCACTATGCCATGTCGCGGACCCGATAATGCATAATCATTGTGCATTTTGACGGAACGGCCTATACGTACTAGGCCATTACCATTATTATTTGGCCTTTGAAATGTACAGCCATCACGGCTAGACATTGGAGTGGCCTATGGGCCAAAGTCAGAATTACAGCCATCACGGCCCTTCAATAGACCTGGATCTGGAAATGTTCAGCCATCACGGCCGGACATTGGAACTGGCATGTGAGACAGAACTGAATGTACAACCATCACGGCCGTACATTGTATTTGTCCAGGGTAGTCATGTGCGGCCATCACGGCCTTGGAAGTTGATGAATGATTTTTTTCTCCCCAATTTAAGTTATAAAAATGTCAAGTTAACATATATAGGGAGGGGTAGTTGGTTGAAGGTGCATATGCGGACTACGCACCAAGTAAGATTCATAGCTTAGCCAAAAGCGTATAAATGATGCTTAGGTCTCATTTATAGTTGCGTAGCTTTACCAATGGGGCATAGGATGCTTAGGCATCACTATGCCATGTTGCGGACTAAATATACATCAGTTGGATTTATTTTGACGGAACGACCTACACGGACTATGCCATTACCATTATTTCTTGGCCACGGCATTGCAAATGAGTTGGCTTAAGTTGTTTGTCCCTTCGTGGATGAACTACGGTCTGTGTCTGATCCATTTAGAGTAGGGAAGGGTGGTGGATTTTCATTTAAGGTTAAAATTGTAAAAAACCAGAAAATCATGCGCTGACATCTTGTAAAACATAAAGCCATTAATAAGTGTTGGATACTCCTTCACTTTACTAATTCACCTAGGATGGAGCATGTGGCAACAATCCCATTCTCATGAATACATGAAATTCATCCGGGTTGGAGCATGTAGCAACAATCCCATATACCACAATGAATTTATAGCATTATTAATTAATGCATGAGCAGCCTTGTATTTCTGTACTCATTATCGGTGCGGCATGACGGCGAGTGTTGCTCTCAAATAGAGCAACGCGAACATCCAAGCATTATAATGAAAGCATGTACGAAATACCCGTACAGGTTGCAACTCTCGGTGTGTAATACTAGCCCGATTAAGAACTCTCGGTGTGTTATACTAGCTCGATTGAGCATCCGGACTGTCCGTATCAGTCTGGATATGATCTCGTTCATCCAACCTCACCAGCGTGATTGGATGGCCCAGATCAATTCCATAACCCCTGCGGGTATGGAATATTCACCGCCGAACCAACACGGACCCCGCATGGCTCGGCCTCCCAAAATATTGGCATAGCTTGCCAAAACGTCCAAACCAGAGCGTATGGACGGAAAACCCTAAATTAGGGTTTGCGGCATATTACATGTGTCGCAAAACGATCTCAACCATCCATCTTCGCAATTATAGATGGAGGTGTAGATGTAGATTCAAAGGGCCCAGAGCATGTCAACACAATCACCGTGGGCCCGCCTACATACCCGACCAATCGGTGGGACCAACCATGGTTGGTCATCCCAATTCGTGCGCCGAACATAGCATGACGCACAGCCGTGAAACCCAAAAATTAGGGTTTTGAGCATCACGAGCGTCCATCTTCTCCTGGCACGAATGGAGGGTCCCAAATTAGATTAACGGGTCCCATACCAAAGATGACCACCGTTGGCCGTCATCCCCTCACCTGATCGGCCAAGGCATATCATGCATGGCTATCCCAAAACGCGCGTCCAAACTTGCGTGGTCACACTTCCCAAATTGCAACCGATCTCGACCACTCAACTTTACCCACGATTTGAGTGGCTTAGATCACGTTTTCATGGGACATCCGGTATAGGCGTGAACATCGACCTACCACCTACACTCGAGGCGATCGACCAAGACCGACCCAAGAATTGGTTGTCTTGGAACGCGCGGCCGAAGATGGCGTGATGTGAGGCTCTTGCGGCACTAGTTTTCTGTCGAGAAATTGATCTCGGCCACTCAACTTCACCGGACGAATTGAGTGGCCCAGATCATACTTTCGTGAGGTAATGGGGTATGGGCGCCTGCACCGTCATACCGTCTACACGCATGTACGATCGGCCTGGCCAAAATCGTCTCCCAAGCTTGAATTCGACCAAGCTGAAGAAGGATGCATGCGCACCTCTTCAAAACCTTAATTCCATCAACGGTCGCAAATGAGTGTCTCAAAGATCATCTCGTCCGTCCAACTTCACCGGCTTGGTTATACAACCCTGGTCAGGAGTTAATTGGTCAGTGAGGCGTCATGGTAATCACCACCCATCACTCTACCACACCATGATGCAGTACCTGCATAAAATACACATGATACTTCACAAGTATCAACTTCCTAAATAACGCAGTTATTCAATTTAGCATTACATGCTACCTTTTGTGGGTCCCACGATCCACACATTCCAGACATCAATCATGTCACAAACTGGGGGATACATACTGGGGTATTGGTCTGGCGGTTTACAGCGTGCAGCGTGCAACGCGCCATCACAAGAACGTGTTAGGAATCATGGACGGTTAGAGATGACGGGAGAAGTGGGCAAGACCGGTCGTGTAACACCAACACACAACTCCACTACTCCATCACTCCACTTCCTCTACTTCCCACGAGAGACATGAATAAGGCTCAAATGACTTGTATAAATAGGTTCTCCTCCCTATTTTCCAACAAGAGGAAAAACAAGACAAGTCCACACAACAGAGGCAAGTGTTGATACAATCGTATTCAAACACCGGAACTGATAGCTTATACCCTGCAAGCCAGTTCAGCTTTCTGATACAAGTCATTCATAGCCAACACCTTCACAATCTCAACACCTTCTTCGCTTCCCTCCCTAAGATCAACCCCATCTCCTTCACTTTGTGACCGAAACAAGTCCGGAAACGGTCATTTCTTGGTTTAGGCCGGACTTGCACAGATTGATTTCCGAATCTACAAGCACTCACCGCGAAGTGCATTTGTTTAGGGTTTAGATTCATTCCTCATCCACACACCCCAAATTACCAAATCCGGCAGGAATAGTTTTCACCCATAAACAGTAGGCAGCCGCAATGAGTTGCAGCATTGCCGGTCTAGCACTTTGTCGCTCATATCATCTAATTGAGAGATGATTACGGCACAGTGGCCTCTCATATTATCTGGCTCGGTATTGCTATGACGGACCGGAAAATTACGCCTTTGGCGCGTTTCCCCGCAGGCCGTAATCTCCCCGATGCGCCATGATGAAGCTACGATCCGGACCTTAGGGCTAGGCAAATGCACGTCCATTTTCCCTTGCAAGCATGCTCGTGGAGCATGACGCAGCTAACTTAGCTTCCACACCGTTCCAACTTACCCTTGTCCCGCAAAAGGGTTTAAGGCCATAAGACCAATGCCAATTAATGCATTTTTCATGCATATCTGGCTTTGCCTTTACGTAGGGAATTCATCACTGAATTTCCTAACTAGCTGACCAACCGTCATATTAACGTGTCTTGTCCAGGAATAATCCTTGGAATTTGGTATATGCCGCACCAAGCCCTTAACATTTCCTACGTTACCTCGCTTACCAACTCTTTATAACTTGATAGGAAGTATGAGCATCAACTTAATGGCATGCAACTAAGCCTCATCAAGTCTGGCCACAATCATCTCTTGCGTCGAGCTACCGAGCTTAGATGATATGAGGGGCCAACGTGCTGGATCGGCAATGCTGCAACTCATTGCAGCTGCCTACGTACCCTTCCCTACTCTAAAGGGATCAAGAACGGACCGTAGTTCATCCTCGAAGGGACAAGTAACTTAATCCAACTCGTTTGCTAGGCCGTGGCCAAGCAATAGTGATAATGGCCTAGTCCGTATAGGCCGCTCCGGCCAAATACATCCGAGTGATGCATCATCGAGTCCGTGGAATGGCATAGTGATGCCTCAAAGCATCATATGCTCCATTCTTAAGGTCATAGCGACTAAGAATGAGGCCTGGGTCATTCATACTGCTTCCGGCTCAAGATATGAAGCTTACTTGGTACATGGTCCGTATATGCACCTTCAACCAACTACCCCCTCCCTATATATGTTAATTTGACATTTTTACAACTCTGATTAGGGGACCAAAAATATTTCATCAACTCCCCGTTTACTATTCATGGCCGTTGCCATGTATTTTTCTGAATAACCGACCAAGATGGTCTGTACATTCCATCCTGGCTCATGCCAGTTCCACTGTCCGACCAGGATGGCTGAACATTTCCCGAGCCAAACCCGATGAAGGGCCGTGATGGTTGTATTTCCGACTTTGGCCCATAGGCCACACCAATGTCCAGCCGTGATGGCTGTACATTACCAACCCGATCTCCAGCCATGTTGGATGTCCACTGCCAACCCGATGTCCAGCCATGTTGGTTGTACATATCCAACTCGATGTCCAGCCATGTTGGCTGTACATTTTCAAGTTCATCTACCCAATCGACCTATTGCATCATTTGATACAAGATTGTCTCTTGGCCAATGTAGCTTCCAATCAATGCCATATTGGCCTTAGCCAATATGCATATGCGATGTGTCTTACTCGGCACTTATATGTCCCGGGGCCAAATGTATCTCACCATGCAAAGGAAGCTTGGATGAAGCTTAATCACAAGCAAATGGCGCATCATTTAGCATGCGCCATGCTAAAAACACTGGTGTTACATTATCACACCCTTCAAATAATTTCGTCCCCGAAATTCAAAACCAAAACTATTGTGGACAATCTCTTCAAGTTGGATTTCCTGAGCAAAAGTCTCATACCAGATGCTCAGAAATCACGGGTTTCTTCAAGTTGTCATGAACAACATTTTAGACCTTCTGAGCACATGTCCCATACCACCTTCTCAGGAAACCAAAAAGTGCCTGAACAAAACCGTAATCGCAATTGGCCGCTGCCAAGAGGATATCTCGATAAGGTATCCTAGAAAGCATCCCATACTACCACCCAGAATCCCTAAGGTTCACAAGTTGAAAGATGTCATCGAAATGACAAGGCAAAACTCAACGCAACACCGCGAGGACCAATCTCTAATGCCAAAGCGGTTGGATGCAAGCCACCGTCCCTGACGGATTTCCCGGGTTTCCACTCGTAAGTTGGATGCTAGCCGAGCCTGACAATGCACACCGTTGGCCGGTTCCAACGTGTGTGGATGATCGGTCCCATTGTCTACCCACCATCCCATTTCGGTATTCCGGATGCTCGTAAACGGGTGCCACAGGGCCCTGGCAAACTCACAGTACTTATACAAGCTCAACTCGATTTGCAAAGTAACTTGCCCCAGCTTAAAAACTCTTCTGTCATGTCCCTCATGACTAGTATGTCTGGTTATGGGCCACCCAATTGGGGTGCCCCCTTGTTAGGTGTAGATATCCTTGTCACGGGTATTTTTCCTTCCACATCGTGTATGTCCTTTATATGCAGTACTGGTACCATTTGTAAGGGATTAGCGAATGAAATGTAAAACTCTATCTTCTTCCTAAATTTCTCTGCAACTTCTTATCTCCAATGTCTTCTTCCTATTACCCCTCTGATTCGTCTAGTTCTTCCCATAATCCTCTAATTTCTTCTACCTATCCCAAATCATCTCTATCCTTAGAGATTCACTCTGTTCCTGATAAACCAAATTGTAGTGAGTTCACTACACTTTCCCATGAAGTTAGCCTACTCTCCAACTTTAAGTTTTCCCGTTAAGGAAAATACTTGTAGACAAGTCCACTCCGCACAGTCCAAGAGTTATCTCGGAACTTGCTCTGATACCAACTGTGACGGACCGGAAAATTACGCCTTTGGCGCGTTGCCCCGCAGGCCGTAATCTCCCTGATGCGCCATGATGAAGCTACGATCCGGACCTTAGGGCTAGGCAAATGCACGTCCATTTTCCCTTGCAAACATGCTCGTGGAGCATGACGCAGCTAACTTAGCTTCCACACCGTTCCAACTTACCCTTGTCCCGCAAAAGACTTTAAGGCCATAAGGCCAATGCCAATGCATTTTTCATGCATCTATGGCTTTGCCTTTACGTAGGGACTTCATCACTGAATTTCCTAGCTAGCTGAGCAACCGTCATATTAACGTGTCTTGTCCAGGCATAAGCCTTGGACATTGGCATAGGCCGCACCAAGCCCTTGCCATTTCCTACATTACCTCGCTTACCACCTATTTATAACTTGATAGGAAGTATGAGCATCCACTTGCGGCATGCAACTAAGCCTCATCAAGTCCTGGCCACAATCATCTCTTGCGTCGAGCTACCGAGCTTAGATGATATGAGGGGCCAACGTGGCTGGACCGGCAATGTCGCAACTCATTGCGGCTACCTACGCACCCTTCCCTACTCTAAAGGGATCAGCACAGACCGTAGTTCATCCTCGAAGGGACAAGCAACTTAATCCAACTCGTTTGCTAGGCCGTGGCCAAGCAATAGTGATAATGGCCTAGTCCGTATAGGCCGTTCCGTCAAATACATCCAAGTGATGCATCATCGAGTCCTTGGAATGGCATAGTGATGCCTTAGCATCATATGCTCCATTCGTAAGGCTGCGCGACTAAGAATGAGGCCTGGGCATCATTCATACCGTTCCGGCCAAGATATGAAGCTTACTTGGTACATGGTCCGCATATGCACCTTCAACCAACTACCCCCCCTATATATGTTAATTTGACATTTTTACAACTCTGATTAGGGGGCCAAAAATATTTCATCAACTCCCCGTTTACTATTCATGGTCGTTGCCATGTATTTTCCTGAATAACCGGCCAAGATGGCTGTACATTCGATCCGGCTCACATGCCGGTTCCACCGGCTCCGTGATGGTCAACATTTCGAGCCAAACCCGATGAAGGGCCGTGATGGCTGTATTTCCGACTTTGGCCCATAGGACACACCAATGTCCAGCCGTGATGGATGTACATTACCAACCCGATCGCCAGCCATGTTGGTTGTCCACTGCCAACCCGATGTCCAGTTATGTTGGTTGTACATATCCAACTCGATGTCCAGCCATGTTGGATGTACATTTTCAAGGTCATCTACCCAACTGACCTATTGCATCATTTGATGCAAGATTGGCTCTTGGCCAATGTAGCTTCCAACCAATGCCATATTGGCCTTAGCCAATATGCATATGCGATGTGTCTTACTTGGCACCAGATATGGCCCAGGGACAAATGCATCTCACCATGCAAAGGAAGCTTTGGATGAAGCATCATCACAAGCAAATGGCGCATCTTTTAGCATGCACCATGCTAAAAACACGGGGTGTTACAATTGCGATGCAAGATATGATTGTGGCCAGACTTGATGAGGCGAGTGGCATTCAATTCCTTGGATGCTCATACTTCCTATCAAGGCGTTCGGCGTAGGCATGTACCAATAGTGCATTGGGCATGGCCAGGAAAGTAAGTCATATCGGTATGCAAGTAGCGGAGATTGCATGAGCCTAAGGGAGGTGGAATTAGGCCGTCAATGACTTATGTGAAAGTCCAAGAATGCCTTATGCATTGACAAGACTCGGAAGCCAGTGATGCATGCAAGGTGCATCGGCTATAGCCTTCAAGGCTTTATACCCTTGTTCTGTGGTAAAGTTGGAACGGTGTGGAAGCTAAGTTAAGCTGCATCATGCTCCACGAGCATGCTTGCAAGGTCAATGAACGTGCATTTGCCTAGTTTTAAGGCCCTAGGTAGCATCATCATGGCGTATCTGGGAAGTTATGGCATAACGTCATCGCGTAATTTTCCGGTCGGTCACAGTTGGTATCAGAGCAAGTTCCGAGAAAATTCTAGGGACTATACGGAGTGGACTCTTCAAACGAGTATTGTTTCCTTCTAAAGGAAACATAGTTAGAGAGTATGCCAACTTTTGCGCGGATGTTGGTAACTGGCCATCCTTATCGCCGATAACTGGCCGATAGTGGGTTGGAAACTGGCGATCCTTTAACATAGGCAACTGGCCAATTTTTATCATCGGCAACCGGCCGATAGTGGGTTGGCAACTGGACATCCTTCAACCTTGGCAACTGGCCATTTTTGATGTTGGCAATTGGCCGACTATTAGCCATTTTTGGGTTGGCAATTGGCCGACTATTATTTTCGGCAATTGGTCGTTTCTGACGTTGGCAATTGGACGACTATTATTCTATGGACTCCTAAGCGTGTAGTATGGGATTCTCGTTTAGGATACTGTGTTGATATATCCTTTTTGGCAACTGGCCAAACTGATATTCTTGGTAACGTTATAATGAACTGAAGAAACGTTGCCTGATTTCTGAGCATCTGGTATGGGACTTTTGTTCAGGAATCCAAACCGAAAGGCTTGTCCACAATAGTTTTTGTTTTGAATTTTGGGGACGAAATTATCTAAAGCGGTGAATATTGTAACACCCCGTGTTTTTAGCATGGCGCATGCTCAAAGATGCGCCATGGCCTGAGATGAAACTCCATCCAAAAGCTTATGATGCATAGTAAAAGGAACATTGGCCTAAGCCAATACGCTGCCAAAAATGGCATATTGCATGGGCATATTGGTTAGGGCCAAGAGGGTGTACGATATAAGCGATATTGGCCAAAGGCCAATATCTCATCAAAGGATGCATTAGGCCAGTTAGGAGAATTGCATTGATTAGCCTATTTCTGAAACTTAATGCTCCTAGGA